>VZSE01001436.1:26561-290125 GCA_013398275.1 Promerops cafer | reverse complement strand
CCCCGTGACGGCGCGCGGGCCGGGCCGGGGACCGCCCCCGCACGCGCGCGGCTTTGTATGTGCGCGGCACCGGGATCGGCGCTGACACCCTCGCAGCGCCGCCCCTGGGCCCGGCCGAGGAGTTTACGCGGGGGTTGAACCGCCCTGCCCGGTCGCACGGCGGGTGGCGGCGCCGCCTGACACATCGCCCCCCTCCCCGGGCGAAGGTGCCGCTTGCTGAGCGCTGGCCGGCAGAGAAGCCCCGTGTCCCCGCCGGACAGGTGCCTCCCGCGGGGAGCTGTCACAGACCCAGCCGTGGTGCTTGTTTGCTTTGTGGAGGTGCTCGCGGCTCGCTCAGCAGCGAGGCACATTCGCCTGCTAGCGCTTAGGTTGGAGTTTTCCCCGTGGAAGAATGGATTCCCAGGGAGCTGAAATATTTTGCCGGCGCTTTTCCGCTCAGGGAAAGGTTCCAAGTCAAAGCAAAAATGAATGTGAAGACTGTTGCCTGTCTGCTTAATTTGTTACTCTGTGCACAGCCCTCAGCTGTACTGTGCAAGCAGATGTAGATGAGATTAATCGCGTGTTTATTTAAGAATAAAGGCCTTGTTTTGGACTGATAGCGCTGTAGAATTTAATTCATTATTTTTCTTTCATCTCTTTAAAAAATAAACACGGGTTTAGGGTTAGATTGAGGAAATAAAGCAAGTACACGCGGTCTTGTGGGAGAGAAACAGGGCAGGGATCTTTCGAAAGTGGTATCACAGAGCAACTCCTGATGTCAGCAACTGATGGCTCTAGATAGCTTAACTAATGTTTGTGACTGATGGCCGAAAGGGAGGGTACTTGCTCCCCAGTTGTAAACTTCCCCTCACGTGACTGTATGTAACTGCTATATATATAATCATATATATATTTTTATATAGAGCCTCTTTCTGCATGGCTGAATTCAAGTCACGTCTGTGACAAACAAAACTGTCAGTTTTTAAGTACTGCTCTCTTTTTCTAAAGCAGTCTTTTAAAATACTGTTTGGAGACTTCTGTCATCTGCTAATTTCACTTCCATAGTAATGGAAATACTTAGAGATGCAGAGCTTACTTTTTGTATGTAGATTTTAATAATGACAAGTGAGTTTCAAGTGTGGTTGCCAAGTTTGTGAGGACAAATGAAACTGCATCTCAAAGCCCAGCAGAGAAGATGTCAAGAACAGGCTGGATTTGCTACTTGTCACAGACTGAGAGCTGTACACATATTTATATATCTGTATTTCACATGGTAATCATCACAAGCTTGAAGGGATGTTGTCCAAGTCAGGTCATTGGTTCATGGGTGTTTACTAACATTTGACCTGTGTTGAAATCTTGGGTTGCTCAGCTCTCAAATACGTAATTCCTTGCTTCTTAAGCACGATTAAACTTAAAAATTACTTGTTAAATGTGTAGATGAAATGCTTGTACACTGTGGATGTTTGCTAGCAAGGTAATCTCTAATTTTGGAGCCTTTACCTACATTTAGGACCTTTCTAGTTTATGTAAAAATCTCCTGGTGATGTGCACTTAGTGTATTAGCACCCTTTCTGCCAGCTGGATGTCGCTGGTTTGGATGATGGTTGTCTTTACACCATTTCTTAAAAGGTTGTTTATTGGATTTCATTTTTAATGACTTATGAAAGCAGTGATGTCTTTGGATGAAGTTCTGTATCATTTCAGCACTAAAATTAATGAAAACAGAAAATGTGTAGTTTAGCTTTCAGAAAGTTGCAGAATGGATTCATAGACAAAAGTTGTCTCAACTGCTTAAGTAGTATAAGAATAAATTTATTACAAAACAAAGAAATACAAGCTTTCTTAAAAACAGTGGAGTAATTAGGAAGGGGAAAGGAGGAAAATGAAGGGAAAAAGAAGCAGGGAGACAGGTCTAGTTGCTGGTTTCAGACTCTGTGCAGTGGTGGGAAAGAATTAATCTGAGTCTGATACCATTTGTAAGCTAATACTTTTATATGTTATCTAGCAGGAGTATTGTGAGGGTTTAAGTTACTCTGTGGGAGATGCTGAGATAGGAGGGCAACAGTGAGAAACAAGCACCCATCTGTGTGCCTCTGCTCTCTGTAAACGTGAAACAAAGTGCCCTGGGTTAGTGTTTGAGTGCACCAATATGACATAAACAAATTTAAATGCCGGTGTCCCAGTGCTCACCTTACCTAGGAAAAAATGCAGTTTGCAAATGATACTACTGCAACCTGCAATACAAAATTACACTGCTGCAACTTGCACAAGGGTGTTTCCATCCTGCAAGGCAGCCTCTTGTTGGCGGGTGCTGTGCCCTGCATCTGGGCACAGCTTCCATTGCTTTGCCAAAGCCTCTTCTGTCATTGGACTGTATTAAGTTCCTTTTACAGTTTGCTACAGCAGCTGGATGGTTCTAAAGAGCACAGTATGCTGTTCCAGTTCAGTTTCTCTTCACATTTGGCTACATGTGGTGGTTTCAATTCTGCATGTAGGCAGAGGCCAGGCCCTGTTTACTTGGACAGTCGCAGAAGCTGGTGGCGGACATTGACTCTCCAACCTCCTAAGAGACTGACAACACGTGTATTTTCAGATGCGCCCCTACCTGTGAGCAGGGAAACCTGGGACGGTAAGGAGCAAGTTTTATTTTTTCCTTTATGATTCTTTAACATGTGGTCTTGTGCAGCTGTGCTAAGAATTCTCTTTCCTCTTTTGTCCATCTCTGAGATGAGAAGAGGAAACTGAAGCCCAGTTCCTGAGATGCCATGATGAAGTTTCAGCCTGGTTCCAGGGTAAGTACATCTTGAGAATGTTTCAGTGCGTAGGGGAATGCATAACCGTTTCTCAAAGGGTAGAGAATGCTTATTTGCTCACAAAAGAAAATGTTTTTAGTTGGTAAAATGGTGAAAGAGAGGCGATCACAGTTTTTTGTCCTTTAACTAGCAGCTGTTCTCTGTTGTAGATGTGAACGCAGTATATGGTGCTGAAGGAACACTGAGGCTCCTCCTGTGAAATATCCACAGTCCAGTGTGTATAGAGAAAGTGCTTGCTGGCTCTCCCAAGTGTTGATGGTCCTGTGTCTTCAAGAGATGCATTCCAGGACAAGAAAACACTGACTGTTAGTTTTAAAGATGTTAATAAATAATTCTTGTGTTACTTTTTCATTTTTCATTGATGATGAAGGTAGGCAGATGAGGTGGTACAAATACCAGCCAAGTGATGCTTCAGGTGGTTTTGGGTGTGTGTGCAGATAGTGGTCAAATTTAAGCTGTTGAATGTCAGCCCTTTGATATGGTTGTTGCTCAGTGTTGTTGAAATCAGCACTGAAAGTGTTTGGGGAGTTTGGGAGCTACTGCTCTGGGAACACACATTATAGCACTCAGCCACAGTGCTTGCGTTTCCTGTCTGTCACTGTGAGAAGCATGCAGGGAGGAAGTCTTTTCACAGTATGATTGAGAAGTGGTATCAAGGTTTATGCTGTCAGAATAATGTACTGTCAAGATCATGCACTGTCAGCAAGCCTGACCTGCTAAGTAATACGAGCTATCATTGATTGCTCTCCTAATGGTCACCTCAGGAAGGTGGTCTGGATGCTGAATAATAGCAGTGTCATCATCTCTCAATTCATAAATTACCCCTCTCTTGGCACTGGGGAGATTTGACAAGCAATAGATATTTTATATCCCATTAAGGAAAATAAGTAAGTCTGCCTTTGTTACATTGCAAGCTGGTCCTTTAATATAATGACTTGTATTTGGTAATTTGCATGAAGGCAGGAGCACTAGAACTTCATCACTGATACATACCCAGTAAAGAATGCTTAGCTGATTTTAAAAGTGGAATCATGGGCCAGAAAATCTGTTCTTTCCTCAGCATTTGGTTTTGTGAATAACCAAGATCCCTGTTCACTACTTCTGAAAATTCTGCTGGTAGCATGATGGAATTGATGGGATACAGTAGTGTCACTTTCTGGAACTGTAAGTAGCTCTAGAGAACCTGACTGGTTCTCTGGACTAGTGGAAGTTATTTTCTGTGTTTCTAAGTGTAAATAGTGATTGAATGGCCAAGTGCACTTACTGTATTTTCCTCCCCCTATTTGGAGGATCTCAAGCTTTAGAAATGCTTTTATGTTTCACAATTCTTTGGCTTCTCCTAATTTAAGAGAGCCCTCCCACTGCCTATCAAATCTACCTATAAGTGGCTTTTTCAGATCATTTATGCATGCGTGAACATAAATAGACGCCTGCACCTTCTCAGTTGGTAGTGAAGCTATAGGGAAAAAAAATCTGCGCAGTTAACTTGGGTGACTTTGTACACATCACTTCTGTTTGTAAGGGGCAGAAGCCTGAGAGCAATGGAAAATTGCTTTCCCCTTGTTCTGTTGTGCTTCTGTTTTTTTCCTGTGTGCAGTAAGTATACACTACAGGATTCAGTATCCTTACATAAGGAGAGAGGAGTTTTTATCCACAGCAAGTACCTTCTGATTTGGTCTTATAAGTGAGCACTATGTTTTTAGCTTGGGGGAAGAACAAGGAAGGGAGAGTGTGAAATGATTCCAAGTTGAAATCAGGTTCTCTATTTTACTGGAGAGGAAAAAGCAAAATTTCCATGTTAGGTTTTTTAGAAAATTCATGATAAAGTGTGACATTTTAAGTCTGCATTACTAGCAGTCATTTTGTAATTTTTTCCTACTTTTTACTACTGTGAACAGTAACTTAAAGACTAATATAAGGTGACTAGTTTTATAGTGCTTCAGCTAAATTAAAAATTCATTGAATTCAACAATCAAAACTGAGGTCAGAGGTAGCTGTAGCCTACTATGTATTTTGACTGAAGTCTACCAGGTGGTAGTTAAGTGTAGAGGTTACATTGGAAAAGTTAGACACTCTGGTAACCTTACAGTATTTTAGTAGTTTCTTAAGAAAACATCTACATTGTTTTGACTGTTACAGTGCTGACTGTAGAATTTAATTTTCTAATTTTTTTAATGTTTGTTATTTCAAGAATATACATTTCCTTATGCACTGTATTCTGAAAAAATGTGTTCTTTTACCAATTGGTTTGTTAGATTCTGCTGTGACTTTAGGTTACTTTCAGCTCTTTAAGGTGACATAAATAAATGAGGATTTTAGGCCTTGTATTGCTAGGCAGATTTTTCAGCCTTAGATCTTTGAATATATTTATTTATGCATTTATTTTAATGTTTGAGATCTTTGGGACTCAAGACTTCAGTCCATGCCATAATGCCATATCCAGAAGTAATACATTTGTATGTTGCTGTGACTTCTAACTTCCTTGTTAGAATTGCAGTTGTGCTCCCTTCTGAAGTATCTAATTTCCATTTTTAGCGTCTCTCGGCTATTGCTTTTCTGAGGGCGCTGACATGAATTATGAATTTAGGCAGGTAATGCACTTGCATTTGAAGTGTTTAGGTGCATTTTTCAAAATGTCATGCTGTGCAGGGTCAGTCTGTGTAAAGGATCTGTTCTGGACACCAAGTTCTGTGTTTGTGTTGCTCTTGGTGAGATAGGGATGGGTTTGGATTTATGTTATGTTACCTTCTAAAAATACCGACAGGGTGGGCATTGTGTTTACTCTGAAAGAAATACCCCTCTGGATGCTGATTCCACATTTACTGTAACTTACGATCAGTTAATTGTTTTGAATCCACAATACAATCAGCACAAATATAACATTATCCAAAACTAGGAAGGATGTCACATGGACCTAGGCCAAGTGCCTTATGGGCATATCTGTTACAATTGCCTTAATTGCTCGTATTTGCGGTTTCTTCTGGCTGGAGACTTTTACTGATACTTGTTTATTCACACGTACTGTCTGTTGATTTTCCTTCATTATGTCACTATTCACATTTTAAATTTTTTTTTTTGCCTTTGCTTGCTGGGAAAGATAAAGGCATATTAGAAAGGTATAAGGTTTAGAGAAATCGAAATGAAAATGCTTTCTGTATTTTGAGTGGAATCACATCTCTAACACTAAGACCTGTTTTATTTATCCTTTGAAGAAGAGAAATGGGTATTATATCACCTTTAAAAGGAAGAGTCATGACATTGCTTTTAATTTTTATGTATCCTTCAGATGGGATACAGAAGACTAACAGTGATTTGAAAAATCTGAAGGTAAGGAACCTGAGCTAAAATCTCTCTGTTCAATATTAGGAACCCTTTTTGTTGCTTCACATTGTAAGAAAACTAAGTGTGAAATAAAGCAATTGGAAAAAATCATTATGTCAGTGACTTCTGATTTTTAGATGTAAAGATGGTGTGTTAAGGTCTCTGTGTGCAGGTGCAAGTTTTAGTCCATTTGCTTTGTGCACGTCAAGAGTAGGCTTTAAGAAACTGATCCCCTAAAACTTGGAATTAGTTTAAATCAGGTATTTGTGCTTCTTAATGGTGTTTGACTTAGAATATTTAATTAGAGGAGCACAAAATTTGATTGGCTTCTCTATGAATGGCACAGTCTCCTGTTCTGAAAAGTAAAACCCACACAATTCTAATGTTGCAGTGTGTCAGATTTACTTGGCATTGCTCTGCATGACAAAAGCAGAGACAATACATTTTTCTGATTCCACATCTAAAGCATAAATGGAGGTAGATTTAACTTGACTATAGAAGTTTAGTCATAAAACTTCTGCAGTTGAAAGGGAAATAACATCATAATTCCTTTGTCATGTTCTATCATCCTTTGTGATTTAAGTTTTCGGCTATACGTTCTGTGCCTACTCACTAGTTAACTTTGAGTAATTTATGTTACTTGGTGTGTAGTTAGTGAGACACTTTAATTTTCCTAAGCAGTGATGAGGCTGATTTATCAGGCACTGCAGGTCATCTGCTGTAAATTTTTTAAGCTGTTTTTTCCTCATTGGAGTTGCTGAGGTATTTTAGTGATGAGGCTTTGGAAATACATTGGATAAATGACACAGTATTTTATATTTGGATTAGACAACTTTAAACACTTGTATTAACTTTAAACTTCTTGTACTTATTACTTGTATATAAAACTGTCTGGTGTAAAGACTGGGTGGATTGTTTATTATGTGAAATAGCATCCAGACCTTTACTGTGTTGGTGTGTATATGAAACAAAGAAGTGTCAAGTCAAATACAGCAGCCAGGGTGCTATACCAACATTCTGGGTGGTGGTGGTGATGTGTGATCGTGTGTCATAAATTGTGCAAAGCTATGGGGAAGTGACATAATAAATATGTATTATAAAAGTGGGGGTGACTTGGGAAAATTAAGCTATAATTGTCTTGGTGACTCAGTGATATTCTCAGTGCTTCATTTCTTAGTGCTGACTAAGGTGAGTGAGTTGTTGGAGATGTACTGAAACAGAATTTCAGTATTGTGTTAAAGTGGAAGCTTCTGAGTTTAAGAACTGTAGGGGGCAGTAGGGGGTCTGCAAAAGTCTCAACTGTATTTTACAGGTTTCAGTTTGTGCTTTTCTCATTTAATGTAATTAGTTTGCATTTAAGTCATCTTAGTGGTAAAATGGTCACTTTGGGAAATAACTTTTCTTGGTGAGAGGGTGAAGGCAGACTCTAAGTTCAGTAATTCACCAACAGAGGAATGACTGAGCGATCATTAGCTGAATTGGTTTGAAGAATATTCTGCCATATATATGAGATGTTTGCGGGGGGTTCAATTTTTTTCCTGTAATGCTTTCTTTACATGATGTTTCTTTTTGCTTTCAGGTCTTGAGTATAAATTTACTTAAGTTCTAAAAATGGGAAGAATTTTTTTGGATCATATTGGTGGCACTCGCCTGTTCTCCTGTGCAAACTGTGACACGATCCTGACCAACCGCTCCGAGCTCATCTCCACTCGCTTTACAGGGGCCACAGGAAGGGCCTTTCTTTTTAACAAGGTTGGTAAGAAGCTGGAGGAACTGCTATTTACTTTCGAAAAATGAATTTGTGGGATATGAATCTGTCATGAGATCGAAAAACTTCTTGGCTAAAGTGTTGTGTGATTACTATTTTAACTTCTATTTTTATTTTGTTCAACTTCTTTTGAAGTCAAATTTGACATTTACTGTTGATGGGAAACCTACTTAAATTAGTTTTGTCTGCAATACTGAAAGACTATAAAGAAGACTGTGTATATAGAGGCATCTGGCCAAAATTGATGGAGTTTTAATTTCAGAGACTTCTGTAATATGAACCTCAAATCCACTCTGAGAGTATCTGGTGTCTGTCAAAGGGTTCCAAGTGTTTTCACTTTTATGCAGTTTAAAAAAAAAGTCTAGATAATATTTTGTTTTATTTCTGAAATGCATTTAAGTTAATGGTAGTCTGGAAACTTAAGTTGCCACAATCAATCACAATTTTTTTACAGGCAATAATACTCTGGTTTAGTTTAATAGTTTTTAATTAGTCAGATTCAATAGATCAAAATACAGAAGTCATAATTTTTGAGTGAATTGTAGGGTTATTTATTAATCTTGCATAAAAACTTGTCCATTAGATTAATTGAAAAAATTGTGATTGTCCTTTGCTTTCTCACAAAGTTCCTAGTCATATAATGCTTGGTGTATTTTAGTTTTGCTTTTTTCTTATAAGCCGTTTCGCCATGGGCAGAGTTGATAGAGGCATCAATAGTGTCTTAACTATGTTTTGCTCTGGGACTTCTGGTGTCCTGAATCTTATCAGTAGTAAGAGATTTCTTCCTCATCCAATAAGCTCTGGATCCTGGAGTTCAGATTTTTTTAAATGTTAAATAGTGGGGTTTAATTAAAGCTGTTTAAGGTTTTGCATTTCTGCAGTCAGAAGCTGTACATTTGAAGCAGTCAGGTGCAAAGCTGAGAAAGCAGTGCAGTCCCATCTTTTAGAATCTGCATATCAGCAGTTTGTGTATAGTTCTGACATCAACTTTTCAATTAATTAAACATCCTGTTTTTGTGGTGGTGCTGCAAAAGAAGTTAAAAATATATTTTAAACTGCTGACACAGCACACAAAAAGGTGCATGTTTCATGTGTATATTCTCAGCCACCGACCCTGGCTTTTTCTTGGGTAATTATTTCAAAAGCACCGCAAGATTTTTAAAGAAGTACCTCTTTTAATATTTTGTCTCTGAGTTCTGGGACTTGGTGATCACAGCTGCCGGAAATGGGTTACATACATTACAACTGGCTTAATATAAATTTACAAGATGTTCACTGGGAGTTTCTCACCCAGAGTTGAACACAGCACTTTTGCATATTTTGCGATAGCAATCCATGTCTCTCAGTTAAAATGTGAGGGTTTTACATCATTGTAAAGCACATCTTCGAGGTGTTACTTTCTCATGAAGGAGATTTTTTTACACTGCAGTTTTCAGTTTGTGTGCAGTGCCACAGGCTCTTTCCTTCTAATGTGCTGATAGTCATTTACCAGGTTTCCTGTAGGCAGACTAATCCTTTGTGTTCCCTGTGCACTGTGTTTGTCCCAGGTGGTAAATCTGCAGTACAGTGAAGTTCAGGACCGGGTCATGCTCACTGGCCGCCACATGGTCCGGGACGTGAGCTGCAAGAACTGCAACAGCAAACTGGGCTGGATCTATGAGTTTGCCACTGAAGACAGCCAGCGCTACAAGGAAGGCCGCGTTATCCTGGAAAGAGCCTTGGTCCGGGAGAGTGAGGGCTTCGAGGAGCATGTTCCATCTGACAATTCCTGAAGAGGCTCCAGTCTCTTCTCAGGTTGTCTTCAATTGAAACTCAAATATAATAAAATCAACAAAAAAAATCTGCTTACATACACTGTCACCTTAGCATCAGAGTTGGATTCATGGACTACAAAGTGGGAAAGATTATGAGAATATTTCAGATGGAACCTTCCTTTCTTTATTCCTTTTATATTTTACTTTCCCTCCAGCAGCTGTTTGTAGAAAGAATGTTGTGCAGATGCTGTAACTTTTCTCTCTTTCATTTACATCTGTTAAGATTTGAGATTGTATTTTAAGGTACAGTGGGCTAAAAGGAAAATATTTGCAGGATTTGTCTTTTGTTGGGAGAGAAATTCAGTGAGGTTTGGTTTTTTTTTTAGTTTGCACAAACTGATGTCAGCATCAAGTTATTTTAAAACTAGAGATTTTTTTTTTAAAGTATATTCCAACTTTTGGCTTAAGTTTTTAGTTAGGTTTTTGGGGGTTTTTTTACCCAGCCTTTTCAACTGGTTTGCTAGCTAAAGTGGAGAGATCCGAATTTGTGTTGAGTGCTAAAGGTTCAGTGTTGGTACAGCTTGGGCTGGCCCATGTGCCATATTCTTGTTGAGGTTGATTGGTAGCACAGAGCCCATTATTCTTGTCATTCTTGACCCAAAGATGTCACCACTCCTTGTTTATTTGTGAAGTTCCATTCACCATGTAAACTGGTGTTGATTGGAAACTGTCCTTGAAATAGGGCGAAACTGCTTGGCTTTTTTTAACTTTAACAGATGTAACTTATGAGCATAGTAATAATATAAAGTAATAGCTGTCTGTTTAGTCTTGCATTGCTTACAAATCCAGCTGTGTTTGTAATGATAGGGATCCACTGAGAAACTACTGTTTCAGTAGTCATTTTTTTTTCATTTCTCTACTAATCTCATTAAGTTAGACAGGGAATTGCAAATCTTAATTCTTCTTCAAGTAGCTTTCTTTAAACCCAGAACTTTCTATGTTAAACACAGCTGCTGTGTAAAAGGAGAAGATTGCCAGCATGTTTGTTCATGCGTAGAGTTATGCAGTCTGCATGTCTTGATTAACTTAAACAGCTTGTTTTCAAATGCTGCTTCTGGTGTTGAAACCTTTATCTTTCAACTTTGTTGAACGTTTTCATTGTGGTGTTACATTTTTATCTTTCTGTGCAGCAGTACATGTCAGCCTAGTAGTAACTAGTGACTTGGATTCCTGCTTTGTTCTTGTAGAGGTCAGCTCTGTTTAAAACAATGATCTTGCTTGCCTTTTTTAGCAAAAATGTTCTTCATTAACTTAACTCAAGGGTGCCCAAACACTTTCATTGTGTCTTAAGCCATAAGTTTGGATCTCAAGGGCTGAAATTTATTTGAATGTTAGATAGGTATGATTTCTTATCCAAGATATGAGTTGGTTGTGGTTTTTTTTCTTATTGGATAAATTGTGGTCAATGTGAAATAAATTACCCACAGATGTAGGAAAGGGGGAGAACCCCACCCAGCCAAACAGATCTGGGTTCTGACCTTTCAGAGTAACTTTTCTTCTCTAGCCACAGCTCCATATCTGAAACTAAGATGTGGAGGGTGACTATGCAGAGCATTTTTCTTAATTTTTTTTGGTTGCCAAGTGGCAAGTTGAACACCCCTGACTTGAATCTACTGCCTCTTTCATGTAAAGGTAGCTTTGTTCTAGAAATGTCACACAGAAGGAAAACAGAGTAGATCACGTACCAGAGCTGTGCTTGAATCAAGCTGCTTAAACAATAGTGTACTTGTGCCTCAAATGAATCAGTTTTTGCACTGAGTACAGTAGTACCCCATTATCTTGTACTTCTGTCCTTCACAGACCCTGGAAGCGCCATTAGCATGGTTCTCTGCAGTACTTTTCTTGTACTTATTACATTACAGTACAATAAAGTATGTTTTGTCCTGAACTGATCTTTGCTGTCCTTTTAGAGTTACTGTCCTAGAGTCTGTCAGCCAAATCACACAACCCATGTTTCATTCCTTGTGTTAAGTTCCTGCAGCACAGTGACAAGCTGTTGATGAGCATCCCTCTCTGTATAGGTGGCAAAAGAGTTCTGTTGATTTTGGAAGGTGCGAAGTAGAGCTTCATGCATAGCACTTGGACACTTGAAAGCCTTCAATTTACTCCTGTTAAAGAGAAAACAAGAAATGTCTCATTTAATGGAGTTCTGGGTACTAAATCTTTTTCTATGACTTTGAAAAGACAGCAAGCTAAGCAAAAATCCATCTTTTGCAAGAAACTTGAGGTTTTGGCTTCTGAAATGGCTTGGGAATTAATTAATTGGGTATTATATATCTAGACTTCTATGACTTTTTCCTTTGTGTTCAAATGTTAGGCAGAAACCTGCCAGCAGCTGGTCAACTTCTAAAGCTGCAGCTGATGAACTGAGATGAGAGGATCATTCTGTTGGTGCAATGGAGACTGGGGCTCTTATTCTAACTAACACTAAGACCATTTTGGTAGAGACTTTAGCAAGTCCTCTGCAGCTTTAAAACAATAGACTTTGGCTTGCTGTTTCAGCTTACATGCTGTTCCCTCTTGTATCACTTTTGATGGCTTTGGGAGAGTTTAGCCTCCTGTATTTTGGCTGCTCCTCCTTGAGACACTTGGTGTGTGAACACAGATAACTTATCTGTGGGGAACAAGGCCATTGGTTACAGCACATCTAGAGACAGAGGAGACTGCTATTTGGCATCAGCTGCAATTTTGTAGTAGTGCAGTAGCCTGGGAGTCTCAAACAAGGGCTGGCACAGGAAAACGTGCCACTACAGTGATCTTTTGCCTGGTACGTGGTTGGGCCTGAGGTAAAGAAGGGAGAAATTGCAGTGCACAACAGACTGCACCTTGCATTCCTGGAGACCTCAGAATCTATGCCTGTAGGCTGCAGCTTGGGCCAGCAGTGGTGCTGTGACATTTGCATGACATGAGCTGGATTAGAGTTCATGTCACCCATGCTGTGATTTCATTCTGTGGGTGTACTTGAAACTGAAATACTTCCTTGCTACTGTTTCAGCAAAACACAGCTTTGGGAAGAGGAAAAGATTGGGACCCTGTGTTTGTTTAGTTAAAAGCATTTTACTTATGCTCTCCAGGGATGTTAGAAGAACTTTTGAAATTACATACGTGTCTCATGGCTCTGTTAGAAAAAGTGGCCTTACGTGGGGCCCTGGGGTTGGCTGTGGTCACTGCCACAGCCTTATTCTTACAGGGCAAGCTTGTCTCTGCAGATTTGGGTTAGAGCTTTAGAAAAAAAAGTCGGCAAATCATCAGTGGAGGAGCAGGTAAGGAACAGCTGAAGCTGCAGTTGAGGACACAATTGCCAGGTACAAGGATGAGCTGGGAAGGCTTTGATACTGATGTTGGAAGAGGCTAGCTAGTTGCTGAACCTTATTTTAGACAAGAAACACAAGCTGTGATACTGCAGTACCATTCTGCAAAAGCCAGAAGTAGTGTATTGTGTTTCCTTCTTGGGCCTGCCTTCACTTAGAACAATAATAAATTTTAAAAATCCAGTGTCACTTGCTTTCCTGTGGATCTCAAGGGCTTTGGAGACTCCTTGATGTCTGGCAAGGATGAAATGCTTCTGTCTTTTTATTTTGCTCACAGCACTGATAAGAATTGCTCTCTAATCCTGGTTTTGCAGGACTTAACTAAGCAATTTTGAGGCCATTCTCTTCATAACCTGGAGTTTAAATTGCCCAAAAACTTCCAAAGATTGCTTTGAGTGGTGGGGAGGAGTATGACCTGGTACATAATATTCCTGTGCAAGCTTTTTTCTTCTTTGCAGGAAATCTGAAATATGGACAAAGAAAGTGAGCTCCTGTGTGTCTCATTACATGTTATGTGGCAAAGACCTTCAACAGCTGCTGACAAGCTTGATTTCTGCAAGTGTGGAGCTCTTCCTGGTCTCATAGTTACTTCCTTCCCTACCACTCTCTCATGTAAGAATTTCTGATACATGTAGGAAAGTGTAAGGGGAGAAATCTCACATTTGCCTTCCAGCCTTCTGTTTACTGATGGTGTTGCTCTTACTTGAATGGATTTCTGTGAGCTCAGTAAAACTGCTGCTAGGCTGCTGCTGCATTTACTTAAAGGCCCTTCTGGCAGAATATTAGTGGCTTTATCATCTCTCATCCCCCAGTCTAGGCAGAGGTTGTTTGGGAGTGATGCTTGACTGAACATTGTACTCTGGGTAGAGGTGATGTGAAGGAAGACCTCATTCACACCATTCACAGGATACTTCCATTGCTGTGCTGCATCTTTTTCCTTCTGAAGCTATTTTAAGTGTGATTTGCTTAAGTTTGCATTGCAAGTCCTCCTTTTAAAAAGCAGGTGACTAAGAGACAACAGTCTGTGCCTCTTAAACATGGCATTTCCCTCTGAAGGACCTGAAATACTTAAAATTTTGTACAGAGTGCTCTGTGTGCTGCTCAGTTGGAAGGGGCATCTGCATTCCTGTTTGAATTGTTCCTGCAAAAATAAACCCCAGTGCTTGTCTAAGATATGGCTTGTCTAAGATATAGGAGAAACCCAGGTGAAAGTGTGTGTGTGTGCGATTCATGTCAACTGAACTGGCCACTGAGGCAGCAGAGGTGGGAGAAACTCTAGAGGTAAGCTTGCGCCTTTTCTTTTTGCCTTGTGTGGGTTCAGGGAAAGGGAAATCACTTGAGCATTGCAGAGGATCTAAGGTCCCCTGATGAACAGAGGAGTGGGAAGTGCGGCACAAAGGCTAACTTTGGTACAGACTCTGTGTTGTGTTGGATGAAGGCAGCTGGATGGTATTAAAAACAAATACTCTGGTTTTGTTCTCATTAGCTGAAGCATTTATTACTATCAAGAACTTGCATTTGTATAGAAGTGAAAGTAGGAGAAAGAACAAAAGACTATGGTAATAATTTGGATTTTCTAAGCATGAGGGTTAAATGGGAGAGACAAGGATGTTCAGATCTTGTATTTTGACTCTGTCCAGGACAGAGACGTGTGTTTGCCTGACATCAAGATCCAGTGCTGTTTCTCTCTGGGACTTGGAGATGTTTAGATATGGGATTTTGCTTTGTCCTTTTGTAAGCATTTGATTTGACTGTTGTAAACATTTACAGGTGTTTGGAATGGTAAATTTACTGAATTACAACAGACTGCATGCCATGGTTGTTTGCACACTATTGGCAGATGTTGCAATAGATGTAGTTAGTGGAGTAGGGAGATCCCTTTTCTATGAGGGGAACACAAAGCAGAATGGCTCATAAAAGGCTGCTTAACCAAAGAACTGCCTGGTGGCTTTCAGATGTCTTTAGAGACAACAATCGTCCGTCCCTGGAAGAGTTTGAAAACTAATATTCCTGGCACAGGTATATGGTGTGTATAAAATGAAGAGGGCATTTGTTATTTTCAGGGGTAGATCTTGGCACATGTGCACAGTCAAAAAGGTGGGATGCTCTGAATTTGGTAGTGAAAACTCAGGTACATCCCATGGACAGAGTGCAGAGAGCTTCTGTGGTTATGCTCCTGTTGGTATTTGGCCAGCAGATCTTTTCCCCCATCCTACCCATTTGTATTGTCTTTGGTCTGGTCTGTAGTGATTGTTGCACCTTCCCTGCAGAATTAATGCAGCTTAAGGACTTGGGGAAGTACCTGCTTTTGGCAATATTAGATGGTCACTTCTACTATCCTGTACTATACCAGTACAATGGATTAGTTGTCACAGCTCAGAGGGATCCATGGATTGTCTATTCCATGTCTCCCTGCTGATGAGGGATTAGCTTAGTGAGGTACTCAATGAGAGTGCATTCTTGGGATGAAGTTCCTCAGTGGGATTTCTTACTGTAGCAGAAAGTAAATCAGAGAGATACAATTTAGGTCACAGAAGTAGAACACTTGAAAAATGCCAGATTTCCAATTGATTGAGCAGCACATGGTTATCCTGTCCCTGTATACGTGCAGTTTGGGGATTAAAGTGCCATGTGATCACAAAAGGAAGGACAGCACCATAACCACCCTTTTATATGGTATGCATTGAACCTGTAGCTACAGCCTCTATCCCACCATTCCTAACTCTGGGACTGTGGGACTTGCTATTAATATTGTTTCTAAAGGCAATTTGAAAGTGAACTTTCTGATGTGCATTTAAGTGGCAAAACTAAAAGAAAATTAGAATAAGTATTTGTAATTGCTGGCTTCTTCATGACTGGGATTTGAACTGGGAACCCCCTTTGGTGAAGTAATCATCACTACTTAAGCTCTAGGGCTGACTGCTGCTTAACCAGCAGCTGGAGGAAGCTTTTTGTTGAAGAAAGCTGAGCAGATGACAGATGAAGGCTTTAGATTTGATGTGAAGTTTCAGTATGGGACAGGGAATTTTATTTTCAGTCTGCATGCTGGTTCTGGTTTGGGTGATGCAGTTGCGGTTTTTTGGTTTTGGTTGGGATCTGTATTTTTCCTCTTCTGATATGTGGAGTTGGTGAATTTCCTGCTTCATGTAGGACTTTGCAGGAAGAAATGCGAAGATGAAAATTACGCTGTATTTCCTATCCAGGCTGCCTAACTGACTCTTGCTTCCAGGCTCCTGAGCTTGGGAAGAAGGTTCCTGCTCCATCAAGGAGAGAACAGCACCATGGTTCATGTGCCACATTCCTGGGAAAGGGAGGAGCAGTGGGAGGAAGCTTTCTATCTCACCCTGCTTCATTTGCTCTATCAAGCTGCAGGTAAGCTCAGGGCTTCTGGAAGTTTTGACTGCCTGTCAAAACAAACCAGAGGCACAGAAAAACAACAGCTTTTAACACTCAGTCCAGTGCAAATTTAGGATGTAAAATTCCAGTGTTATTCCTAAAAATAGACACAAAGCCATTTCCCCCATTAAACTCACTTCAGCAGCATTGGTATTTTTCTGTCAAAAGATTGAAGGAGAAGGTGGGGGATACTTGCCACAGGAAGTGAGGGGAAAGCAAAGGCAGAGAAGGATGCTCTGCCAGAGGTTTTGCTGTTACTTGTCGGCAGTGTTGATGCTTAGATATCGGTTCCAGGTGCCTTGGGAGAGGTGATACTCATCACTGGCTCCTTTACCTGTCTCCTCCTTTTTGATCCCTTCTCTCCCTGTTCTCTGCAGCCCCAGTGTGCTTTGGTTCCTCCGGCATCTGCTTTCGCCGCTTGTCATCTCCCCATGCTGCCACTGGCTCCACTCTGTCCTTCCTGCCCTGCTCCTTGCATCCCTGCTGGGTTTTCAGCCGGTGACCTTGTTCCTCCCCGCAGGGCACCAAAGGCTGCGGTTCTGATGCCGGGCTTCACTCTCGCTGCAGGCTCCTCCTCACACCGGCGATGATAGCGCTGCCGGTGGGGCGGCCTGCGGTTAACCAGGGACACGGAGGGGCTGTTGCCGGTCTGATTCACCGAGCTGTCACGTCAACAGCACACACAGCCCTGCTAGCACACTGCTGGGGGTGAGGCAAAGTATCACTGCATCAGAAATCAGGTTTTCATCCCTGCCCCTATGTGCTACCAGAGGGGCATGAAGAACACACACACACACATGAAGTGATCCTGCTGTTCAGTTCCTGCCACGCTGGCACTGATGCTCAGCAGAGACAGGTCTGGAGAAGGCTCTGCTCATCTCTCCTGCATGGGGCTGGCACTCAGGGTGTCCAAGGAGCTGAGATGGACACTGCATACCCCTCTGCAGACACACAGGTAATGGCAAAAGGCATCTACTGGAGTGACAACCCTACCAAATTTCAAGGCCCAGCTCCAGTGCTGTGTCACAATTTAACAAAGTAATTGGACACCTTGTTCTAAAAGGGCAGAATCATGTAAATACCCTGAGCCTGTTTTTTCAGAAATGCCTGTTTCTAGAGGAACTGTTTTAGAATACAACCTATCCTGACACAGACCTCCAGCAGGGAAAACTTCAACTGTGTAATGCTTTGTAAGCAAAATCATAGCCAGCTGAAAAGAGCTGTGTGCTGGCAAGTGCCAAGCAGCCTTAATTTAGGAGTTGTTTTATGCACAGACACTTCAGCTTAACAGAAAATAGAGCCCAGCTGCCAGCAAGTCCATCAGTTTGGACAATGGAATGGAAAACTACATTTTTACTTCATTTACTATGCTTTGAGATGTTCTTTCAGGATTCATGCATATATCTGGTTTTTCTTGTCTTCAATGGGCAGTTTTGTAAAATCTGTCAGAGGCATATACTTTTGTCCATCTTTTAACATTGTAAAATTCTTCACAGTATTGCCTTAGAAATGCCTTAGTTCAGTGACCTTTTCAAGCACTGATTAGCTGCCAAATAATTGGTATTTGAAAGACTCTGGACCTGATTCTTCTCTCCTTTACACGTTTTTTTTTTTTCCTTGACATCAGCTTACCTCATTGGAGCTACTAATTCCCTGCAGGTTTGGTATGAGTAGGAATATATATATGCATATATTCTTCTGTATATATGAATATGTATGTATCTATAGAGAGGGATTATATAGAATAGAAATGAAATCATAGTACCTGATGGGTTTTGGTTTCACTTGATCTTGTGCACATGTGCTAACATTACCAGTTTCCTGAAGCATACTTCTAACCACATCTTCCCTAAAGAATACCTTCTTTACACCTGCAGGTGTTCTTTAGAGTGTTGTGAGACTTTGCTGTTGTAAATTTTCCTGTCTGCATCAGATAGAGGATCAGAATAAAACATTTGTTATAAAAACACTGAATCACTTATTTCAGTTTTTTAGGCAGTAGAATTCCAAATATTAACTCAGTTGTGCCTCATGGTAAGGCTTAGACTGCTGCTGAATTAAAAAGCAATTAAATGGTGTAATTTTTCAGTCATCTTTCAGAAGGATTCCTTTTAAGTCCTCTTAGATAAACAAATGTGGTGGTCTGCAATCTTAATTTCTTCCCTGCCTTTGCTTCTGTCTTTTGTCTCCATCTGTTCATCACAAGCTGAACACTTCTTATTGTGACATTCTTTCAAACTACTATCTTTTTTCTTGAGGACCCTTTGCACACTGTTTTCCCACCTAATCTGACCTTCATCAAACCCATCACATACTTTATTTTATTGGCTTTGGCTACTCTTTCTACCTTACCAAATCCATGTTATTTCTTGCTAGAACAAGTAGGGTTCAGAGCTCTTACGGACTCCTTTTTTTCTAGGTAGGATTGGTGCGAAAAGTGCCAGAGACTCAAACAAGGGTCGTCTACAGACATTCCTCCTTTCTCTTTTGAAACTGATCCTGGAAGTCATTAAGATTAATGTAGGGTCCTTTCCATGGCTCCCTCAACAAATGCAGTACTTCTGACTAGGCTGCTTTGATTGTATCTGATAACCATCCCCAGCTCACCTTTAATGAAATCCCAAGCTGCCCTGGCTGCAGCTGGTGGGCTGTGATAGAGGTGACAAAATTAATTTCCACAGAGGTGAAGCGAGCAGTGACAGGGACTCCTGGATAGAGATACCATTATTTCCCTCCCTCAGCCTAGGAAACAAAAGAATGCTGCAGCTGGGCACTGCAGTGTGTATCCATAGAAGTGCATACTATCCATAGCCTTGCATACGCCTTTCAATATATTTTTTTACAGAGGGGTATTTTGTGGTGCTCTGATATTTTTTGTGACCAGACCTCAGAGAGGAATGCCAGCCACTATCAAATGTTTACTACACATCTTGCTTCATGTGTATGTGGATAAATCCAGCTTCTCCGCCAAGCATCAGTGTTCCACACATCAGCACTATTTTAAAGATTTCTGCTGTTAAAAAAACACTGTTGCACTCCCTTCCAAAAGCATCTGGGAGTTGACCCTCATGGCATGGTATGAATCCAGATCAGTGCCAGCTCACCTCCTGGGGGGCATCTGCATGTCCCTTCCCCCGTCATCAGCTCTGCAGTGAGATGTGCACATTCTAATAATCAAGGTGTGTGTTTCAGAAATATTAATGGCTGGAGATATACCACATGCCATACCTTAGCAACCCTGTATTTTAATGAAGAGCTATTTTCTGACAGCACAAGAGAGACTGTGGGAGTTTCAACATCTAGGAATGTTGGGGAGTGAAACCTGAAGCAGAACTTGGCGGCCTGCAAATTATTTATTACCTGGGTGCAAAAGAAGTGTGGGCTGGACTTCCACTGAATCACTGTGGCCTGGAGATATGGTCCTGCCCACTTTCTTGGCCTTTGCCAGATCTCCTCTGCTTAACTTTTAGCTGAGAGGGTTGGGACCCCCTGTCCTTTCTGGGGAGAGCCTTTCTCTGAGGAGTGTACCTGGGCCTTAAAAGCTTTTCCTGGAAAATCCTCATTTTATTTTCCTGATTGGTCAAAGCTCCTAACAAAGACACTTTGATTTGTCCTCATAGAATAACTTCAGTCAACCTTCCCAAGGAGGCTGCTGTTGAAATTTGTGATTAAAGTGATTTATGATTCTAGCTCATCCTGATCTGGCTGAACTAGGCATCTATGGGATTTGAAAGGGAAGCATCGTTTGTTACTGACTTGAAGGATATATGATATCTGACTATAATCTTTAGGATAAAACATGTCTGCATCACTTCAAGTTTTCAGGCCAGATCCCAAGTTTGCATGTTCCTTCTGAAATAAAACTTGGGTCAGGTTCTTCCCAAAGCTATGTTTCAGCACCGTTTATTCCAACATTAAGCTTTGGGACAGACATTGTCTCATGTTGGTTGAAGAAGTATTTATAGGAAATCTGAAGCAACTTTATTTCCCCAGGATTCCACACAGAGAATGTCACATTAGGAGCTTTCCAAGGCAGCTGCCACCTTAAAATAGATCATGAGAATTCCTATTGTTCAGGTGACATAATGAGGCTGAGATGCAAATGCAGGGGGAAGCAGTAGCTGGTATGTTTTGACTGATTTTTTTTTCATGACATCTCTCTCTCCCTGTCTCTTTCTCCCCCTTTCCTTAATAATAGATTTTATGGGGGAGAATAGAGGAAGATCAGGGGCCAGCTTCTGGCTGGAGAAGTTAGGATGTACAGCCTGCACAGAGGGTGAACATTGCTTAACGCCTACATCTGACAGGAACTGATTTAGACATTTCCTCCTGCTTTGCAGAGGGCTGCACTGCAGTATCAAACACTGGTGCCTCTCTAGATCCCCCTCCCCCTTTCCCAAAGGAGGAGAGGTAGAACAAGCAGAAGTTAATAGCTGGTGGCCAGTACCTTCACTGTAGATGCAGAAGCACTGAACTGAAGTGTGGATATGTTCTGATATCCAGCACCAAGCCTGCCAGAGTTCAAGAAACATTTAGACAACACTCTCAGCACATGATTCTTGGGGAGTCCTGTGCAGGGTCCGGAGCTTGACTCAATGATCCTTGTGGGTCCCTCCCAACTCAGCATAGTCTCTGATCTTTGCAGACCGTAAGCATTTTACTGTGGAGAGAGTGAGATGCTCTGTGTGTCACCCCACCAGCAACTCTGCTGAGGAGCACAGGAAAACGTATCGGTCAAGCTTCATTGAATCCAGGATAGCCTCACAGATTGCCTGAGTGAATCAGCAGTTACCAGTACTGGGCTACATTTTGTTGCTGAAAAATCCTACTTGCATCAAGTGGATTCAGAAGGATGGCAGGTGGTACAACCCTGGGAATGAAGAGGCCTCAGGCATATGTCCACTGCTACCAACAGCTTTCCCCTAAACCCCCTTTTCCCTACAAGGTCATTTCACTTTCTGTCTTTCAAGTTACCACCACCCGGTGTGAAATAAGAGGGCTGTGAAAGAGGTAGAAGTTGTCTGTCAAAACTACTATTCTGTCAACTAAAGAAGCCATGGCAACGTAAAGCTACAGTACAGTTTCCACCACAAGACTAACTTGAGTCAGTCACTGCCTTTGAAACATCTGTGGTGCAGTCTAAAAGTAGAATTTTCTACCAGAATTGAAGGACATTGAAGGAGTCACAAAAAATAGCCTAAAATAGGGTGAGGAAAAGAGGATTACCAGATAAGGGGCGAGGAGGGGGGAAGGAAAAACAGTGCAACAAGTGCTTCAAGTTTCTCTGCATTTATTTATGTCACTCTTTTTCAGCCAGACTGATGAATTTGCAGGGTTGTTGGATGGTGACCTAGCAAGTGGAACCACAGTTGAGACTCTCGTTGCTAAGATTCTTAATAATAACAATGCTTCTGCCAGGAATTACCTGCAGCTGGGGAGTTATACTACTGCTTACTTCTGTAAGGACTAGGAAGTTGTAGGAGCCATACCTGAGGGTTTTTCCAGATGTGTACCAGTTCCTTTTTTGCCTTTGTCCTATGTTACGCTAACTTCTATCCTCCCTGCATTCCTCTTTGTTCTAGGAACGCATCTGTCTGGAGACTGGAAATGTGAGAGTGCAATAACAAGTTGATATTTTACCTGTAAAAATGCAAACATATGTCCTAGAAGGACAAAGTTGCTTCTCTATGAGAGCAATTTGAGATACCTGAAAGAGCTGAGATGTAGCAGGAAATATTTCGGAATAACTTTGTGATGTGACAAGCAAAACAGGCCAGTTTGAGGCCTGCCTGTATTAAGGTAGCCTGGCCTTGGACACATCACACTTGTCTGGATGGCTAAACTGATTTTTATTAAAGAAAAACACTTCTACAATGTTTTCCCTTGTACTTTAATAGGCTTGGGAGATGCTGGAGAACAATCAACACAGAAGCTATTCTGTGAATCTCACAGCATTTATTTCTATGAATGTAAACTTTCCTTACTTCCTTTTTATTCAGACATCAAAAGGAAAAGAACAATGAGACAAAAGGAAAGGCTGAAGCTTATGCAAAATATTTTTCTCTATCATTTTTGCCAAAGAAAAGAAGAATTACCATTGCATGTAAATAATCTTTTTTCCCCTTGCCTTTTCTAGACACACTTTCACCAGTTCAGTGTAATTAGGCTTAAGGTACTGAAATTATTTATATGTCAGACCTAAAAGACAATATTGTGGTTCACCGTTATTAGGCAGAAGATACTGAAATGGTTTACGTTTCAGACCTAACAGAAAATGCTGTAATTGTACCTTTCTTTTAACAGATGCTTTGACACTGATTTGAAATTTGGGGAATATGACTTCAGATTATGTAGTCAAAGGCCACCTAAAATAATGAGCAAGAAGACAGGAAAAGAGTTAATGTTTTAAGGGTCAGGTGTGCAGGGGTGCTTTTAAGATGTGTGAGAAAGCTGAATCCCAAGGCCAGGAAGGCAACTCAGCACACAGAGGAATTTGGATGATTAAACAAATTGATGACTGCTGTAATTAGGAGGAGTTTTAAAGCCCACTTAAAAAGAAATTAAGGGTCTGCAGTGTTGGTAGGAGGTCATTGGTAGGAGGGATGCACAGTGCCCTGAAGAAGGAGGAGAGGTTTATGTGCAGCCTTGAAGGAGGATGGAGAATCACTGTGGTTCCTGAACAGAGGTGTGACTGTGCCAGGCTCGCTGGACTCAGTGCTCACACAGCCACATGAACTAGGTGCTGCTGTTCCAGTGCTTGACCTCAGCAATCTAGGGACAGGTTTGCAGGCGTGCAGCAAGCACAGAGACAAGTGAGATGTATGGGTACCTGCTTGCTCTGAAAATCAGGTTTTGCTGTTCTCAGACTAGCTGCTTTTGTAAATACCGACTTTACCAGTTTTGGTTCCTTGTCCTGGTACAGGAGTGCTTGGAGATCCTCTTGTGAGAAGGAAGTTTCTTCTTGTTTTTGTGATTTTTTTGATTAAAAGCTCCTGGCTTCCCTTCCCCCAAAGTGTATTCTCTTGTCTCCTTAAGGACTATACGTAGCCTTGGCTGGTGGATCACCTCTTCATTACCCCCGGGACATTAACCTGTGATGAAACTCCACTGATGCAGAGCTCAGGAAAATTGTGTGGTGGATCCTGAACAAGACGATGTGTAAAAGTCAATGCCAAGGTAAAGCAAATCCTTTCAAATCCCCTTCTTGACAGGCAAGAGTCTGACTAGTAGCCTGATAGACAGGAACAGTCTCTGAGTGTGGCTGGTAGGGTGTGGCTCTCAGTGCTGTACTGGCTGCACCATGCAATGCTCCAGGGTGACTCTCCTGAGGGCTGGTGGCAACAGCAGGGACTAACTTGGCTCACAGTGGGGAGTCAGGAATTTTGTTTAGAAGTATTTATGCAGGCAAGTGTCAGATATGTGGTCAAGCAGCTGTGTCTCACAGCATGAAGTCTTTATCACCCAACTTCCTGAGGGATAAACCCTCCATCATTGCCAGCAGGCTCTGTGTTTCCATTTAATGGGCAGTGTCCCTGCTGATTGCCATGAAGAACTTCTGGAGGACTGTGGAAATAGAAATGCTAGGGTGTAAGTAGCTGCCTGACTGAACCTTCACCCTGCCTCCTGAAGCAGTAATCACTGTGTAACCTCTGTGATAAACCAGTTCCTGTGCTGAAGAAAGAATCCAGACTGGCTATGAGTGGTCTGGCAGCCCTGTGTGTGTGACAGATGTGTACAATTCATATCCCACTATTTGTCTTTCACACAGCACCTCCAAGGGAATGGAAACCTTCTATCCATTCTGCAAACAGCACTCACAGCATCAGAACCTGTTTCTCTGCTGTAGCTTTTGTAAATCAGTGGCTGCTCTCCTGACCTGACCCACATTTGTACTCCAGTTATTCCCTGGTGGGATGGAGGAGCCAGCAGCTCATTCTGTGTTTGAACAACATCGTATACATCCTAAAATACCTGAGATATGATGCTCTGTACATGGCTGCTAGTGTCAGAGAAGGGGCTTGTGCACGCTGGTTTTCAGTGTCTGTGAGACTGTGCTTTGGAAATTGGGCATCTTACTGAATTAGCTGCACTGTGAGCAGAGAGATCATTTAATCATTTGTTGAGCAAGTAGCAGCACTGCAGAGAAAGGCCAAGAACGCCTGGGCTTGATGGTGTAGCCTGGAAAGACAGTGAGGGGTGACACTTAACTAGACCTAGTTCTCTGAGGTTACCTTTGGATGCTCATTTTTCTCTCCATCATTATTTCAGCTTAGAAAATACTTCCCTCATGGAAGCCAATATTGTTTTACCACTGTGTTTGCCATTTATGTTGCCTAGAGAAACACAGCTAGTATGAGAAGACATTTAATTTATTGTTAGTCTACTTAAAAGTTTTACCAGTGTGCTCAGGGAGTACTCATTACAATAATGCTAAAAATGATAAACAATATTACCTAGAGTATTAGAGAGAAAGGGTCAAAACTAACACGTAAGAGCACTTTAGCTGCTGCAGCTTTTGCTGGGCTTTGCTCAGCCCTCCACTCCCAGAGTGAGAAGTGCCGTCTGTCCCCCAGGAGACAGGGGAGGGCTGCAGGTATCACAGGCCCAACAAGTCCTTTGCTCCAGCAGCAGAGTGACAATGGTGGGAGGATGGTCATGGTGATTCTGCCTCCTCCTCTGCTGGAGTCCACCTGGGGCTGCTTCTACCCCATCTTTAAGACTCCACTAGCAGTGCTCCCCAGTCCTCAGAGCTGGGTACATTGCATTGACCCAGGCAAAGCTGTGCCTGCTCCTGGCCCTCCTGGCTGCTGTGAGTGATGTTTCCCAGCCCCAAGGTCACATTCTAGTTGAGGTATTAGAGAACGGGTTGGACTCGATGATCTTGACTGTCTCTTCCAACCTAGACATTCTGTGATTCCCCTGTTGATGCAGCGGCTGCCTGTGGGGGAATAGTTCATAGAGCCGGGGCTGCTGGGTCCCTGCATGTCCCAACCAAAGCAAGGTTCACAAACCTCTCTCTCAGGTTTTGCAGTGTTATTAAACGGCCTGTGGCCTGTTTCTGGCAGTGGCCAGACTGTGTTTCATGGTCTATAAGCAAACAGACCCCTTCTGCCACCCCATGAGCTGTCATACATGAGTCCAGCAAGAACATTGCAAACCCTCCCATGGCTCAAGGCTCCTCACCAGGACTGAGCAGCTGATTTTCTTGGAGGCATTTGCTTTTTCCTACCTGGTCTTGCCTTGTGTGGGTCTGAGGGTGGCCTGTAGCTCTTGACTTTGGTGCATGGCTGCTACTCGGTTTACATAATATTTTATTTTATAGCCAGTTTAACAGTTTGCACAATTAACCGAATTCTTGCAATTCCCAGGATTACACTTCTGGACTTGACAGCCTAGTTAAAAATTTCAGTAGGTGATGGGAGTGCCAACAAGGAAGGATTTACACCAAGTATGATGGCCAGCATGCTTTATTGCTGTTGTAGTAAGAGCAACTTGCTCATTTTTGTGATATACTGCAAACCTTGCTTTGGTGCCTGTGAGACTACAGAAATTACAGGCAGATGCTGTAATCTGCAACAACTGATCAAAACCTAGCCCAAATGTACAGAGTTTGAAAGTTTCTTTGTTCAGTACACACTTAAAAAGTTTCTAGCAATTTTAGTGCCACTTCTAAAAGTATTGTATCATTAAAATAATACATTTAAATTAAAGTTACATTAAACAGTCATGAATTACCAGACAACTTGGACATGCAGAGGTGATTTCTGGATTCCAGAGATACACACAAACACAGCCGGACCACATATAAGGGATTACATTCCCACTGGAAACCAAAGAGTTTATTTCATATTCACCTCTGGCTAAACCCAGTTCTAAACTGATTATCTTTTTGTAAGCAATTTGCATGAGAAAGTGCTTCTTGCTTGCTGGTGTCCCTCCAGAGAGGCAGCTGGGAGCACTCCACCTTGCTGGGCTGCTTGACATGGCCACTGTGCAGCTCTCATCTCAGGAGACCTCCTGCTGTCAGTGTCTAAAGTCACCTCCACATCTCCTCCATAACAAAATAAAATTTTTCATCAGCACATTACATGTATCATCCATTTATGCAGTGATTTGATATCCCCATCACTGGAGACCTTTTGCTTTCTACCTATCCCAGCACCATCAATTTATACATATGTGCTCTAAATTAAACTAAAAACTGTGCAAAGCTACACTAAGTGTATATCTTTTTGAAATATAACTCACCCTACTAAAAATTTCTACACTTCGTTTGTTCATCTTTGCTTCTCATAGTATTTAAAAATACTTATGTTTTTCAGCTTTGTGTTTCCTGCTTTACGTATACAGGTGGTCTATCAGTCAGGATCACTATCAATAGCAGGAGATATGTCCATACTCATCAAGGGAAACTAGATTTCTCTTATTTGGAGATGGTGGTCTCTTTCAAATGGATCAACATTTTTCTTGTCACCACAGTTTGTTAATTCTTTTCTCTTATTTGAGCTTCAGTAATAGCAACTGTTCTAAAAAAAGATTATATTTTTCCACACATTTATGCATGTATGATAATAAAGCAAAATAAAAGCAAGAAAGCAAGCACTAAGCATCATACAACTAATATCCATAATTTGGAATTGTTACTTATTCTTCTGTGCTACCTATGGAAGACAAAACAGCAAAGATTGTTATGAATAGTTAGTTAAACAAGGTAGAAAATATTTACACCCAAAGAACTTTTGATGATAGTAAGGATCTAATAAACTGCATCTTCACATATTTTTATACAATTAATTAGCTTATGTTTTTAAACAGTTGCTTACCAATCCTCCATCATAAGTGCTTCAGTTGGTTCCATCTTATCTCTGTAACAGAAAACCTTTATATTTTAATTTTAAAATGTTACATTAATGTGTATACCATGATAGGTGTTTTTAAATTCTTTTTTTTACTTCTCTTTTTCTCCACTCTAAGAAAAAAACACTGGTGTTAACACACCAACCATGTATCACAGATTTAACTTTTTGCTTTCAGAGTGAATTCATTGCCAAGTCAATCAGAATATTTTATCATCAGTAACCATCCCCTCAAAACTTTATAGGTACATACATAATCTGCCACTTTTCCAGCTTCTAACTTTTTAAGCATTGGTAGCAATTAGTTCACATTCCTCTGTTTCAATCCCTTTTTCCTTTTTTTGATACCACTCATAAATTTCTTTGCTGCACGTATTTCCACATGCTTCTGTGAGAACACACTACTGAATTTAACAATACTAATGCTAAACATGAGCTGCTTCATTTTGTTGGTACCTCTTGAATTTGCCCTGCTTGATTTCTCTGCTTTGCCTCTGACAACACGCAGGTATTTTTTTTAAATGGTGGGCTTTTTTTAAGTCCAAACCCTTTTGGATTGCCTACAGAAGATCCAGAAAGAAGATGTTATTCTTTCCTCCTTGCTTCACTCTCAGGGTTCATACCATGCTTGGGACTCCTGCAACCTTTCTTGCACCGTTCTTCATACCTAGAGCTCATTCCCAGTCCTACTGCTGCACATCTTTGTTCACAAATGCTGCAGCTCAGCTGGTATCACAGCTCCAGCGTTTTATCAGTCCTAAAAGCCTTCTTTTTTTCCCAAAACAGCTTCGGCTAACTTGGCCTGACCAGCATTTGATACCCTTGCCCAGACTCAGTGCAGCAAAGTGGGTGCTAGGGGTGGCTGTGACAGAGCTCAAGCAGCCTCTGCTTTACTGCACCCCCGACTTGTTCCTGCTGGAAAACCCAACTTTTCCCTCTGTGTTTCTCCTGTAAAAATAAGCAACCCCAAAACCCCTTAACACTTCACTCCTCCTACATTTCTCTCACCAGAGGAGCCTTCTCAGATTGCACCAGACACGGTCTGGTGCTCCAGCTTTGTACGTGACACGGATGATACCTCGAGGGCTCTGCTTCCCATCTCCCAGTGCTCCCAGTGTGGGAGCCTTCCCCAGTGGTCCGGTTTTGGTCTGACCACGAGCCCGGGGAAAAGGGGGACTGTCTGCCCTAGGCGATGACAGGGAGAGCAGGAGCCCTGGGCTCGCTTTCCTCTCTTCTCCCGCTGATCTCCAGCAGGCGATCTAACAAAACCCTGCTGGGAGCGTTATCCCAGCAGGCCATGTCTTCCCCCTGCCTCGGAAGCTCCCTCCATATATCCACTCGTATCGTGCTTAACTCCCTCCTGGCCACGGTATTTTGTACCACAGATCGGGGGGCTGCACTGTACTACCACTTTCACTTGCCCTGCCACCTTCCTTTCTTCCCTTTTCCCACGAAGGGGCTCTGGGGGGGTCACAGCAGGAGAAGCAGTGGTCTGCAGCACCTCTGGGTCCCGCATATCCCTGGAGTTTTCCCTTCCTCTCCCGGCTCCCCCTCTGCCCTCTCTTGTCCAGACACTCCCTGCCGACTGTTCTCTCCTTCCCTCGGTGCTCCTGGGATTGAACAGGCGAGGAGCTAGCCGGGCGCTGGTCGTTCCCTCCGTGATAACTTGTTCTGTCTGCGGCTGCGCATTTATCTCACTTCCCTGCTCCGCTACTACCCTCTCCCTTTTCCCAGCCGCTGGAGCACAGGTTAAGTGAAACAGGATTTGCTTTACACCTTTCTGGCCTCTCAAAAACTACTGACTGTGGGCTCGCAGGCTTACGCTCCTCCGTGGAGGGGCTGCTATCTGGATTAACCTATTCCTTTCCATCCCAGTGCTCATCATCCCTTTGGTGGAGTGTTTTTGTAGGGGCTGTGACAGCCCCGTGCTTTGCCTCTAATGTGGCTTTTAACTTTTCCATCTTGACCTCACAGGCCCGGTGGTCTGTGTCCCTCTTTTTTAGGGTCTGTATTTTTTGCACCAGTAATTGGATTGTTCCTTGTGCCTCCTCTACAGCTTTTGTACTGATGGCTACTTTTTCCTTCAACGCTTGATTGTCATTCAAAATGGCCTTTTTTCTTCACACACCTCTTGATACTGGAGAACACTTCACACTTGTTCCATGGCCACAGCTCCTTCTCGAGTTATACCTTCCTCTAGTTTAAGCTCTTGAGCCTTTATTTCTTCTTTCAGTTACCTGTTTTCCTCCCTTAGGTTCTGAATTTGTATCTGGGCTGCCTGTTCTTCTTCAGCTAAGCTTTTGGCAACTAACCACACAGCCCACGCTCCTGCACATTTTAAGGATTTTTGGGAGAAGAGTTTACACTTGGTCATCTCTTTTAATTTGGCAAACTCTCCGTCAACCTGTTGCATACTTTTGCAAGAGTTTGGACCCCAGGGGTTTGTTCCCCACTGAATAACCCAATTTTCCAGCTCTGACATCTTTTTGTCTTCTCTAAAGGTATATTTTGGACTTTACAGAAAGGTCTGTTTACAAACTACAGCTCAAGCAGGTTGAGAGAAGATGGCAGAGCCTCACCCAAATCTGGGCTTGCTCCTCTGTCGTTTTTCTAGTGTACTTCTTCCCTCCAGAAGGTTTTCTCAACCAAGAAATCCCCTAAGCAGGGATTTATAATTTATCTCTTCTGACAGACAATGCAGAGAGCTTTCATTCCTCTGTCCAAGGATGGTTAGAGGCATCCCTTGAACATTTCTCTTCCCTAGGTGGAAAGAAGGCTTTCAAACCTGCTGGATTCCCCACTTCAATATTTTCAATTAGTCTGTGTTGCCCCCAAAACTGGGTGCTATGCTTTCAGCAAGACACTTGAGGCTTTGTGAACATAGAGTAGCCTTGTTGCTGGTTGTGTCTGACTGCCACAAGATAGTGCCCAAAAAAGGGCTCTCTCAGAAAGGCTACTCACAAAAATGCCGTAAGAGCTCATGCCTTTACATGGGCTGAAGAAACACACCTCACACAGCGGAATCTGCTGATTGACTACTTTAGAATTCCAACAGCCTGATCAAAGAGTGTTAATCAATCCACTTAACAGTGCTGGGTGATATTATCTAGACTATTAGGAAAAAAAAGACGATAAAAGGGAAAAACAATCCCTTATCAGTACCAAAACCACCCCCTCCCTTGTCTGCTATGCCTTTCCCCAGTTTATGCTCACCCCTCCGCTGCCTGAGGATGGCTGCAGGCATCCTGGCACAAGTCCTTCACCTCCAAGGAGCACAGTGCTGATGATGGAACCCCTCTGTCTGCCTCTCCAGGGTGCTGCTGGTGGTAGGATTCTGCCTCCTCGTCCTCTGCTGGAGTCCACCCAGGGCTGCCTGTGTGCTGCCCCTAAGGCTCCCCTCGCCCTGCTCCTCTGCTCCCAAATCTGGTGATGTCAGCACTGATCCTCGAGTCAGAGCTGTGCACACCTTGCAGAACTGCTCTTCACCCTCTCTGCTGCCTGTGAGTGGGGTTTGCCAGCTCCAAGGCCGTGTTCCCGTTGATGCAGCAGCTGTCCCTGGGGGAGTAGCTCACAGCGCCAGAGCTGCTGCTATCACCCTGTGCCAGAGGTTTCAAGGCCACACTGCCCTCCCCTACCTGCAATTTTCCTCCTGGCTCAGGGAGAGATTGCCATGCTCCTGCTGCTCTGCAAAAATACAGACAAGACATATGCTGCTGGAGACCTTTTGGCACCCTTTGGACTACGGGAAGCAAAACTGAGCGCTGATGGGTGAGTCCCTGAGTCCTTAGACAAATCTCTCCAAGAGCTCCCTGCATGGAAAGTCCAAACCAAAACAAGGTTGGCCAACCTCATGACCGACTTCTAGCATAGTTTTTGGGTCATGGGCATACATTACACCGCCATCACCCTACTGCATTCCCCAAGAGCTCTGTACCTTGCCACAACAGCCACAGAAATAGAGGCACAAAGGCTTTATACTTTGCCCTGACCTAAAAGACCGTCACTGATGCTCCTCAGCTGTTACAGTGTGTTCCTAATGGTTCGCTCCGCTTTCCCCCCATGTTGTTGGTTCAGTCCAAAGTTGTACCCTCCTTCCTAGTTGTCGTTCTTCCCTGAATCCTGCCCCTTATTCCTGAACATTCCCTGTCAATCTCTCCTTGTACTTGCCCACTGCCCTGGAAATCCCCTAATACTCAAAGCCCCATTGGCTTATTCAAACTGTTCCCCACCCCTTTTGTTTCCTATTGGTTTATGTACTGCAATCTCCCCCTTGCGATCCTCCCCCAGGTGTACGCAATTGGCTGAAAATGTATGCCTTCCCCTGAAACCTCCCCTGTATAAAACCCCCTGCATTAAACCCTCTGCATTTCTTTATTTGCTGACTTTTCTTGTTGGGCTTTTCACTGCGAGAAGCTGCTTTGGAATTCATACAAAAGACCTCTCCCTCATTTCTTGCTCCTGCCCTCAATGCTCAACAGCCTGTGCCATAGAGCAAAAGCCCTACAGCTGCGTGCCGGACTGTGCTGCTTTCTGGGAACGGCCCACTCTTGGCCCGGCGCCAGGAGCAGGCGGGCACGGCGTCACTCAGCGTTTTCACCAGGATCTGCAAGGAAAGCAGTGGGTCTTTGGGGACTCAATGGGACCGTGGCTGATGGCCTGTCCTACCCTATGGCCAAAGAAACCCATTAGGCATTGCTGGCAGCAAGGGTGATAATCATACGCAGAAACAATCCCTCAAATGAGCAGAACCAGAGAAATATTTGAAGTTCAGCAGTTACAAAAACACATAAATCCCTGCTCATAAACTCCACCATCACCACCGATCAATGCTTTGAGAAACATCTGAAGCTTTGTAATTAGAAGAGGTAATACAATTAAAGCTGCAATATGACAAGACAGCTAATTTTTAATTATTTCTAACTCCTTTCTAATTTCTACTTCATCCTGAATAGTTAAAAACTTTTCCAAATGTACTTTACAGGTTTTAGTAACAAACTAGTAACTGGATGTGGCATTATAGCAATTTATAATCACCTCCCAAAATGGGGATCTAAATTAATCTTCCTACTTCTCATTAGTTCAGCTATCAGAGATCTTTTATAAGATAATTGGCTTTCAGTGGCTTTAATTTAATTTATTAATATCTTACATTTATATTTCATAGATGCTGTTTTAATTATTGAACTGATACATCTCAGAAACATAATTCTTTTATACAGCACCAAACTTTTGATTTTAGGGGTCTAGAGCCTTTTAAAGATGTTTTAATGATAAATAATAAGTCCTAGTTTGTGTTTGCTTTTAGATATCAATTTACTTTTGCTTTAAGTTCTTGCAGAGGAAAAATAGATCTTATTTTGGAACATCCTGTTTTGCAGATGAGGGTGCCTTTATTGTTAAACCAAAGCTTGTTACAACTTTGTAATGCTATAAAAACACAAACAAGGGGAGGTAAAAGTAGCAGAAAGGATGTGGAATAAGGAGCCAATTCATAGCTGCCAGGTATTTGTGTAAATTATTCAGAGGTCAGCAGAGTTAGGGACGCTGAGTCTCCCATGGTGGTGTGTCCCATGGCTGAGCTCCTCAATGCTGGCACCAAAGCTGCCCTGCCTGAAGCTTCTCTTGTACCCATCGGGTGCTTGCTCTTCCTGCACCCACACCACTAGCTACATCTGGGGGGCTCCCTATTATCTCAGCTAATTAATCTGTAGCAACAAGGTGTGTGGAGACTTCCAGCCTGCCAAAAACTTTGGCTGAAATGTCCTCACCGAATTGATGAGGCCAGACAGACAAGCGCACTGCACAGCTCACCCCAAGAACATCCTTCCTTCAGAAACCAGCCTAAAAATATGTTCCCTCCTAGAGCAGAATAGCAGCATTGAAACATCTGACAGTAAACTTGATGATCATAATTGATGCTTAATGAATAATCCAGGGTTGCTTTAATGTTTAGCTTCATAGAATACCTTTTGTCCCCAGGAGCTAAACCAATTTATAAAAGGTATATTCTTCCCCTGCAGAGCCTTCTTTAAGCATGAAATACACTGTTTCAGGGGAACCAGCTACAGAACTGGCCAGCACTGGGCAGGTTGCCCAGCACTGCAGCAGAGAGGGGCTTTGTCTATTTGTCCTGCTCCAGGACCTGCTCCGAGTGAGGCCATCTGCAACACCTGTGTTGGGGTAATCACAGACATGAGTAGAGAGACAGGGAGAAGAATTCCTTGAGAACAGCCCCGATGAGGACTTAGGGGTTCTCATGGATGCATCACAAGCAGCACTGTCAATACGTTGAGGAAGGGGATCCTGCCCTTCTACTCTGCTCTTGTAAGACCCCACCTGGAGTTCCGTGCCCAGCTCTGTGGTTTAGCAGAAGAGAGATGCAGACGTCTTAGAGACGGGCCAGTGGAAGGCCAGAAAGATGCTCAGAGAGCTGGAGCACCTCTCCTGTGAAGACAGGCTGAGAGAGCTGAGGCGGTTCAGCCTGCAAAGAGAAGGCTCTGAAGAGACCCTAGAGCACCTTCAAGTACTTAAAGGGGACTTACTAAAAAGAGGGAGAGTGACTTTTTAAATGGTCAGATTGGGATAGGACAAGGGGGAATGTAAACTAAAAGAGGAGCAATTTAGATTAGATGTTAGGAAGGAGTTCTTTGCTTAGAGGGTGATGAGGTACTGGTACAGGTTGCCCAGAGAAGCTGTAGATGCCCCTTCCCTGGAAGCGTTCAAGGCCAGGTTGGATGGGGTTTTCGGCAACCTAGTCTAGTGGAAGGTGTCCCTGCCGCTGACAGGAGTTTGGAGCTAAGCGAGCTTTAAGGCTCCCTGCAACCCAAACCATTGTCCAGTTCTACGAATTTACCTCAGGTCTGTGACTGTCTGAGGCTACGATCCAAGGCCCCACAGAGCTGAGCACTTCCAGTTCTCTGGTGGGAATGAATTTCCACCCCTCACCCTTCTCACTGGGGCCCACTTTCCAGGTGTGAGTTGTACTCCTGAGCACTGCCCACAGAGGGGCTTTGCTCTGACACGGCGCAGAAGCAGCCGAGGACCCGCAGAAGCTGTCAGGACAAGACCCCCCTCTCCCACCCGAACCTGGAAATGAGGAGGGGGCAAGAAGCTCTTGCAGATCCCCCATACGTCCGTTTCACCGCGCACCCCTCGGGCACACAATGGGAACCGACCCGCCCAGCCGATGCCCTCCGGGACGGCCGGAGAGGCCCGCGGTGGCTCTGCTGCCTCGCTGGGCTGAGGGAGGCCCGGCTGCGGAGCGCTGGGCTCGGGGTGCCGCGGAGCTCCCGCTCGGCCGGCAGGCTCGGCACGGGATGCGCAGGAAAAGCGGCCCAACACCCCCCTCTGCTGTCGGCATACACCGCGGCTCGGGCTCCCCGCACCGCTGCTGCCACCGCTGCTCCGCAAAAAACCCCGGCGGGTCACCCCGCCAGCCGGCCGAGCTCATTTGTCCAGCTAAAGCATAAAACAAGTGTACATCAGACGAGAGCAACAACCATCAGCAGCGCCTGCTCCTGTCATGTAGTACCTGAAGCCTCTGGCCCTCGGGTAAAGCCAAGTTTGGGTTTAGACACACATGGATAAAAGTAATGGCAGTTTCTACTTAGTAACATCCCTTCCTCCCTGTCCTCAAAAGAAACAAGCCGCTTCTCTTCAGTTACTCTGCAAAGCAGCTTCTGCCAAATTTGCTGTTGCAAGTCGTGACTTCTTTGGACACAAGGCTGGTCCTCTGGTGTTGGGCTTTGTTTGCTGGGTGTGGAGGGCAGGAGGCCGTAAAGCAAGGCAGATGGGTTGCTGTTTTATTGTCATGTTGGCTTGGGCCAGTTCTACATAGTGGCTTTTTTTATTTTAGATACATTTCAACATTTAAAATAGCTTTATTCGTAAAAGAATGCTGCAAGTCTTTCTTCTTTCTAGCCCCACTACAAGTGCCCCATGCTGATTCTGCTTTTTCATGTAAAACCTGCTGCAATGAGGACTTTATTGATAATGCAGCCATTCTTGTCTGCACCCCTAAGCCATGAGGAGTGTCTTCCAACTGCAACATTCAGGGCCTGGGAGATGGCATCTTAGTGAGTCTTGAGGAGCTCCACTGAGCTCATGGTGCTACAGCTGCTGCAGGTCAGGCTGGGACAATTTTCCCTTCTCCAGGAGGCTCCTGACATGGCTCACCCACAGTTCACGGCTTCTCCTTGATGGCTTGTTATTAAAACTGTACAAATACAAAATTCTTCCTCCTATTAATCAAATCAGAAAGAAGGTCAAGTGGGTTCGTTTTAGATCAGTCAGAAGCGAACATTTCTGGTAGTTTGGTTTGCTCAGCAAAATGGAAGAACTTCCCTGAAAGAAGTCTGTAGCCAGCCAGAGCTTCTTTGTACTTGGATTTAACCCTAGTGTCTGAAGCACTCGTGTGATTGTCTGCTGACTTGGGGTGACATTTGCAAACATTCTCCTTCAGTCCAAACCAACCTTTTTTTAGTGAGTAAATGATTGGTCCTGCCGTGACCCTGAGCTCTATTCCTATACTAGCCAGAGATACCCAAGTGTCACCCAGGGTCAGCTCATGACTTTGGCATCATGTGCTCTTGCCCCAGACAGGCAGAAAGGCAAGTGTATGATTTCTAAACAGCTAGGAGACTTCTCTTCAAAAAATACACGAAGAAATCCTCAGCTGCCACCCAGGTCTACCTGTTCAGGAGCAGGGATGAGCAAGAGGTCCAGAACATGAGCCAAGGTCTGGATCTGCCCTTCTATGCTTCCACCACTGTAATGTGAGCATTTTTGTCTGTCCTGCCAAGAGGCAGGACAGATAGTGTTCCTCATGATTAAAAAAGGCAAATCAAGGTCCCATGAGATGCACTCCAATTAGGGACTGGGACAGAGATCTCACCTCGTTTGGAAGGTGAGATACATGAAATAAAACAAAAAAATTGTCTTCCTAACAGCCTGCTCTTGTTCCTCTCCACTAAATATATTTCCTGCAGCCAGACCCGAGTTCTGCATCCCATGACTCCTGCTTCAGGGATCTTAAAATTCCTATTGATTTCAGTGGGATTGGGTTCAAGCTGCTGGACCAGCTCCCTCCTGGAGCAGGGAGCTTGTCTCTGGGTGGCAGCTGTCCTTGTGTGCTGCAGCGGGGCTCCCCAGGACAGCATATTCCTGGGTGTACCAGAGCAGAGTACATCGTGTTTCGTCCTTGCAAAAGGCTGTTATAAATGGTTTCATTTCAACGGAGCTCCATTAAATCTGGGAACTCTTGCAACAAGTTCACTCCTAATTGTGGTTTGGAGACTTTGCAATAGTCAAAAGACAAACGGATGGTGAGGAAAAAAGCAAACATCAGGCATTTCCATGGTGTCCTCTTTGCTGCTTATTAGCTGTGCCCTGTCACATACTGAGTACCTTGAGCACTTCACTTGTCACTTCCAAGACTGTCACATTTCTCTTCCTAAGTTTCCATGTCTTTTAGGGAAGAAGCTGAGTACACTACTTGCCAAAGGCACCATCCCATTGCCTTTGGGAGACAAGAAATTCTGAAAACAGACATTGCTGCACCTGAAACTGACCTGCAGCTTTTGAGCTCCTTCCCCACGCCACAGGAGATCAATCCTCACTAGACTTCTAGCTAAGCATGGTAATGAAATTCTCAAGACATCAGTCTGGCAGATGCTTTTTAATGGGACCTGATTGTCCTGAGTCCTGAGAGTGGCCTGGTTTCTTGGGGATTACAGCTGGCCTTGTTTCAACTTTTTTCTCAGCTGAAAGTGATCACCAAAGTCAGGTCAGTTCTCAGAGTGGGTGGTCTCTGTGCAAGCTAGTCCTCACAGGGAAAACCAGCATGTTGCTCCTTTCTCCCAGTGCTGGTCCTGGCCCTGGGACTGCCTTTCTACAAAGTAAGACCTTTACTTTCCTTTCCCCATTTTCTTCAGCCATAAAAATAAACCTGTCGATAGGATTATCATAAACAACATCATTAAGTTGTGCCTTGGTCTTTGCTGCTTTGTTTGCATTGACTCATTCTGCAATTCTTGAAAATGCAGGTCAAACAAGAGCCAGAATTCAGCAACCCACAGTCCTGGCTCTTCCCCATCCTAAACGCTGGCCCCCCAAGGCAGTGGGAAGGACTCTCCTGTAGATGACCCAGAGACATGAGGTCACTCAGCATCTCCTCCTTCCAGTTAAAGCAACAGCAGACTGGTTGCTGATTCCCTGTCAGCTTTAAGCAGTGGGTTTTGTCCTTTGGGAGCAGCCCCACATCGTGTTTCAGCAGCCTTGGTGCAGGAGCAAGGCTGGGCCAAGTAAGTAATTGGGCTGGTTTCCCCCGTCCTTGTCTTGCAAGCCCCTGTGCCACCGTGCTCACGTGTTGTGTCTGGGAGCAGGTGACCACGGGAAATGCAGCACGGGTCACGTCTCCGCAAGCCAGGCTCAACCTAAGTCTCCCAAGATGCGTCACTAAGACTCTTAGGGCTAAATCCCTCCCTGTTGAAGTGCAGCCGGCAGCAGCCCTGCAGCAGGGATGCACTCAGCCCCCACTCATGCCCAGATGCAGCCACAGCTCCCTGCATTGGTAGCACAACTTGTCAAACTGCTTGTTTGGGAACTCTCCTTAACCAGGAGAGTTTCCAGGAGCCCAGAGCAATGGAAGAGATTTTACTTTTCTGTACCTGAGAGCAAGGTGTGCAGCTGGGGAGCGAGACCCTGCCAGGCTGCCTGCAGATTGTCAGGAGGTTGTGACCATCCAGCAGCTTTGTGGGGGCTGTGATCCGGGGAGTCTCACTTAGAAAAAACAGCTCTTGCACAGCAGGGCTTCACACCACCCTGCGTGAAGTTAAGCACTTCTCCCTGCCTCTTACAGGCAGGGAAAGGGACAAGAGATGAGAACCTAGCTGGCCCTTTGGCAGAGAGGGGGTACAGCTGCCTCCCCGTGTGCCATGCCTTTGCTAGGGGCAGGCATTGGCATGGGGAAAGGCTGACCTTTGCTAGCCATTCCCCATAGCAAGTCTTTTACAAAAACAGCCAGCACTATCCAAGCTTCTCTCCCACAACTGTCCCCATGTGTACTCAGCCCTGTCCTAACTCCACAGCTCTCATTTTTTGCCAGTCAGGTTCCAGCCACCCATCCATCTTGCATTCATCTCTCCCCATCCCTGTCTTTCCTTCTCCCCTCCTCTCCTGCAATCATTACTAAACTGATCTCACCAGTCTCCATGTGGATTTCCTGCCAGCTGGAGGCAGGTCCTCACACATGTCCTAAGCAGGCCTATTTCTGCCCCATTCCCTTGCTCCCCACACCTGAGAGGCTTACACCCTCACAGAGCAGAGGCAGGACACCCCAGTGCCTGGCAAGGCAAGTGACAGCACCTCTCATATGATGGTGAGAGGGAGGCCTTATCCTTTCTTTCCCTGTGAGAAAAAGGTAGGAATAACAAGCGCACCCCCTCCAGACTGAGCAGACACCCTCTCAGTATTGCCCTGCTGCCCACAGCAGCACTGATGTAATGAAGGGCCTTGTTTCACACAGACAGCAGCTTTGGAAACATTTACTAATTAGTGCCAGAGACAGCATTGCTGAGAGCATTCCTGCAACTGCTCATTAAATCCCCAGGTCCTTGAAGTCAAGTAGCTGCCTGGTGGCAGCCCCAGGACCAGCTCCCTGCCTGCCCTCCTGCCTACACTCCAGTTGCCACACTCAGCCCTCCACCTTCTAGCAGGTGCCATGTCCCCACTCTGAGGAGCTGTGTCCTTTCAGGCTGGAGATAGCCATGTGGTCAGTGCGCAGCAACTGCAGCATCTCCAGCTGGGTGGGTGCTGGGCTCTGTTCCCTCTCCTCCTCCAGAGGATTTCCACAGCAGTGGGGACCATGCCCAGACCCAGGGCCCCATGGTTTTGTGAACAAGGCCAGGTGTGTTTGTGGGGTGGCCTGGAGACTGTATGGGAAGATGTGATAGAAGTCATGTGTGCTTTTCTCCTGAAGGCTCTGCTGTTACACACGCGGCTGCTCTGCTCAGTCATGGTTTCATTTCTGGGTACACATCAACTGGGGCTGGAGCACAAGAAGCCATTTGCCTCTCTGAAAAGGTTATACAAATGTTCTTTAATTATCTGGGGAAATAAGCGATCAAAGCCATCCTTCAGAAGCTATAGCTGTAGGACACTGCCGAAGTGCCCGTGCTTGAGACCAGCTGGATGGATATTATTGCTATGAGGGCATTGTTACATTATCCAGGTGGGTTTGTCCCATCTGGAGAGCAAGAAGCAAANATTGGGGAGGGGGGGGGGGGGGGGTCTGGCTACTGTCATCCACCTCCTATGAGGAGGCTGGTGAGAAGGTGGGGCCAGACCCTTCTTAGAGGGACACAGCTAGAGGCAACAGGCACAAATTGCAGAGGCAAGTTCTGGTTAGAGAGAAAGAAAAATGTTCACCATGGGAATAGTGAGGCCCTGGACCTGTTGCCTGGGGAGGTGATGGGATCTCTGCTCTGGGAAACACTTACAGCTCACCCAGACCAGCCCTCAGCTACCTGCTTAACTTTGCAGGTCAGCTTGGCTCCAGCAGGGGCTGGACAGGAGGCCCTGGGCCAGCCCTTTCTGCCCAGAGCTGCTTTGTGATTCTGCTATCCATGTCCTCCACATCCATAAGATATTTCTGCAGTTAACCCAAGAGTTTACTGATGCACCACATCACCAAGTGCTACAGCATCCATGCCAACAGGGCAATGTTGGGTCAATCCCTTGAACTCCCTAAAGCAATGCCTTAAACTAGCCTCACAATCTCAGCCTTCCCCATCTCCACAAGTTCCCCAGGCAGTTGCAGTTCAGAGTAGACCTGCATTTATTAACCAGGGGAAAGCATAGAAATTTCAGACAAGAAATTTTGTTCTATGTCATGGATAGGTTTGTCAGCCAAGGTGTCTGAATCTTGAGTTGTGTGGAGGAGATGACAGCAGAAGATGGTTCAGGGACTTTGCAGTCTTGTTTCTGTGACACGGATGAATATGAGCGACTGAAAGGTGCTGCACAGTGCTGGCCCCAGCTGCGTATAAAAATACACTGTTCCATCTGTCTCCACATAATAAACACATTAAAAAGGAACAAGGTGTGTCTCCAACTGTCTCCAAGGCTTTACATGGGCCAAGCTACTTTTTTTTTTTACCTTTTTACAACAAATGGAAGTGGAACAGTGGGTTGGTTTCAGGGGAGGGAAAGGAGTGGGAGGCAGAGTATCACATCCTATTTCCTCTTTTAAACACTTGGCAAGGGAGAGAACTTTCCATTCCCATCTGGCACAAGCAGAGTAAACACAGGTTCCTTTCTGATAGCCATCTGCGCTCTTCTGCTACCTTTTCCTATCAGTCTTCTGGAGGCAAAATGCAAACCCACACACTATTTAAAGGTTCTCAAATTCAGGGAGTGTAACAAAATGATCCCTTTTAGTTACCTTCTTTCCAAGTCACCAAGCTCCTAGTGCCAAGCTGAACAATAACCCAGTAAATCAACAGGCTCAGGACATGAAAGTGACTCCATTTCCTATTTGTGAATGCACAGATGTTGTTTATCTTGGATCTCCCCTTGTTGGTCCCCCAGGATTAAATCACAAGCCTTTAGGTGGAGCATGAGTGATTGCTTTACTATTGAAGCAGCCTACAGCAAGGCTTGGCCAGCCCTGCTGCTGTATCATCCTCCTTCCCATCTCGCTAATGCTGGGTCTCTCTGCTGGCCCAAGGGCTCCCCACAAGAAGTGGGGTGTGTCGTGGTGTTTGGCGGTATGGCTTCAGAGACACTTGCTGACACAGAGTTGGGTTATCTCTGCAAGGACCTGCCCCTGGCACACCCTCAGGATGGTGGGGCTGATAGTTCTCAAGACCCAAGTGAGGCTGGGTCAACACTGGCAGTGATAAGGAAGATGAGCTTCCTTGCAGACACAGATGTGGGGCCTGATGCCTGTGCAGCTCCATATCCAGCCAGCCAGCCCCATCTTGCAAGCCCGGCATGGTTTTGGCCAGGTCAGTGAACATCACATTTCAAACGAGGTGCTGGTTTTGGTGTGGTGCAGTAGCTGGTGCTGCTATGAGAAAGCCATCCCCGGTCAGGCCTCTGTGCCATCCCTTGCTCCCAGGCATTGCAGCTGAGCTGCAGGTTTTGACTTTGTCCAGCATAACCAAGGGGATCTATTGGCTCCCTCTGTGAGCCGTCTTGGCTTCCATGTGTCCTGTGGTGGTGAGATCGTGTGGTCCACAGTCGGGTAAGTGGGACAATTCCTCCTTCATACAGACTGAGATGCTCTGAAGGTCCGGGCACATTTGCCACCTGATGCCAACTCCAGCTACCTCGCTCAGCCGTGGCAGGGGGCGCTGCTAGTTCTCCTGCCTGCTTATGTAGCCTTTAATTTCAAGTGGAGAAAGCCATCCTCATTATTCACCATGCCTGTCAAACTGCTGCAGAGCCAGGCTGGCATGGCCTCATCTGCAAACCGTCCTGTAGGGGTGGCTGCACCATGGAAGTGTCGGCGATGCTCGTACGCGGGGTCCATGGAGCACTTTAAGAGGCTTCCTGTGGGACGAGTGCCACTTCTTGCAGCATCGGTTGTGACTGCACTCACAACCTACTTCCTCGGCTGCCAAGTGCTCTTTTGCAGAGGGGGGAGCCATGGTGATAGTTTTCCATATTGCAGAAACACCCCGACTGAAAGACTAAGCTGATGGTGGCTGAGGCTGAGTTTGGAGACACTTTCCCACCCACAAACCCTCTGCTGCCGTCTGCCTACCGAACGGGAGTCCCCCTCGCAAACCCAGCACGCAGGCTTGCTCCGCAGCTGCGAAACGCCGAGCAGCCCCGCTCCGCGCACGGCGTGGCCCGGCCGTCTGTCCCGTACGGAGGACAGATGGGTGCGTACTGCCCGGGGCCGCTCCCCGCAGAGGATGCTGCAGGGCCGGGCGCTCCCGGCAGGGAGCGTGTCCCGCACGCCGCAGAAGCAAGAGGAGGAGCAGGGGATTGAAGAGGGGGTGGAGAGCTATGGATCGAGACCTCGGCAGCCGGCCTCTTTCCCTGCTCCCCCATTCTGGACACCGGTCCAGAATGACTCGGATACGGAGACCTGGACGAGCATCAGCTCGTGTCGCCAGTTCACGCTCTGGACGCAATTTTCCCCTAAGATGCTTTCTGCAGGAATTTCAGTGCCCAGGTTTCAGTGGCAGGAGGGGCCCTTCTCCCATCTATGGCCACAGGGTGGCATGGGGACACGGCGTGTCCTGGGTGCCCTCAGCAGCTGGGAGCAGTCCTCGCAGCGGGGCAAAGGGGGCAGGTTTTCTCCTGGTGCAATTGCACTGAAGTCCATACAAGTAAAGGTAGGTAAGCAGAGAATTTGTCTCTTCTTTAGTGGCATGACTGAGCTGATAGTCTGATTACTATTTTTCAACAGTAGTGACAGATTTAAGATAAAGCCCATCCCTTCCTCTGCAGGCTAGCCAGACAGTGCAGCTGCCAGAGGACAGGAGCCACCAGGCTGCTTCCTGCCATGGGAAGTACCTGGAGCTGTGTAAGACAAACCGCAGTGATCTTCCTGGGGGCCTCGCTGGATGAAGGGTTTACACAGTGAGGACTGTCCCACTCCCATGTGTGTAACTGTATGGGATGTGATGAGCTGGGGCCAAGATCTTTTCCCTGCTGCTTTGGGAATGGTAGGAGTAGTGGTGGGTGAGGGGAGGAAGGAATTATCCTGCCACATGGTTATTCTGGGCAGTGGATCACAAACCAGGGATTGAGAAGCCTCACTGAGAGCGGAACACAAATCCCCACTGGGACCATGTTGCAGCCTTTGGAAAGGGAGGGAAGAGCTGCCACTGAGTAGGCACAGGACTTCAGAGCTGAGGTACTTTAGCTATTCATTCCTTGAGTCCCCAAAGAATCAATTACTGCATCGATCCCTGTCTTAGTGAGCTCTCAGAGCAGAAGGCAAAAGGATAACTAGGCACTACTCTTAAGTAGGAAGCTGAGGATTTTGTGGGATTACATCTTGCTCCTTGACAGATGTAGGTCTTCTTAGGTCAGAGTTAAGGTCAGTGCTGAACATCATGGTTTAATTTAATAGGCAACAGCAAGAAACTTTCATCAGGACAGGGATGGGACCGGCCAATGACCACAAGGTACCATGCTGGCTCTTGCACACCTGTGCACATGCAGGACAGAGTGTGGAGATGAGCATTGCTGAGACCCATGTGGTCAGAGGCCCCCTCTCCCAAGTGCCTGGATGTGCTCGCCAAGCCAGGACCTACCACAAACCCAGAGGAGCTGGATGCCTGCCAGGAGCCAGGCCACCCTGCACATCCTGGTTCAAGTTGTCCAATGCCCCTCATCTGTAGTGTGGCCATAGCTCTTCCTAAGTCTGGCTTTCATCCAACAAGCAGAAGAGCTTGGGGCTCTGCTGGGTGAGCAGCTATCCCCCTAAATCAGTACTAAATTTTCATCACTGATTTTCTGCTCTAGGTCCTTTCAACTTTTTTTAACAAAGCTGACTCTGCTGGGGAAACTCCAGGGGCTGTCATGCCCCTGTTCATCCTCTCCCATGCTTTGTGGTGGGGACACAATGGTTTATCTGCTCTTACAGCAGCCAGAGCTAGAGCGCTGGCTAGAGTTCTATTGAGACAGATGTGCCTGACATCAAGAATGTTAGTTCTTCTTTGGTGCAAAAATAGTATTACTGGTGTAAACACTGCTCTGTGCTATGACAGCAGTGGTCACATCTTTAATTACAGTGCCAGAGCCAAATAAGTACAACAGCACAGATGAGATACTACAGAAGCAATAAATTCCCCAATTAGCTCCTGTGCTTTGGTGCCTTCTTGATGCTTGGATTTCCATGTTGCCTCTCTCCCTCTTAGGCAGGAGACTTACCTTCGTGTTTGTCATGCTCCCACTGATGCTTGCAAGTGACCTGCCAGAAACTGGGAAGGGGTGATGTTGCCTCTAGGGTCAGCTCCTCTCAGGGAGCTACTCATCTGACCAACAGATTAAAAAAGGGAAATAAATACCAGTGTTTAAAAAAATAAACTCTGTTTAAAAAAAAAAAAAACAACAAAACAAACTACATTATTAAATAAACATACCCTATTAAAAAAAAAATAAACTCGTCAATAAATAAAACTCTAGGATGATGAAAAGGGGAAATGCAGTGATTGAGTAAAGGATTCAATTTTTTAAATGAAAGATCTTCCATACGCCAATTCCAGCCAAAAGGCATTTCTTTTCCCTTGACAGAATATAAATATTAATCCAGACACTCGTTCTCAATGTGTCCTTTTGTATTGGCATGATCTGGAGCCACATTGAGAGCTCACATCTTCTGCTGGCTTCCTTGAGGGTGCAGGGTGCTTGCTACAACTCCAGGGAGTCCAGCAAGGACAGATCCTCCTGCACTGAACATGTGGCTCTGCTGCTCATCCATGCTTTATCTGAGTGGATCTCCTGCAGGTGCCATCAGGGTTCAGCAGAAGGATGGAGAAGACATCTCCTTTTGCAGGAACCTGAAGAAGATGCTGGTGAGACACCTACACCATGTGAGGTCCACATCAAACCCCCTTTGCTGGGATTTTGAGCCCAATTCTGTCCTGCTTTGTGGAATTTTGTCTTATTGCAAAATGGCTCTGAAATTCTGCCCGTTTGGTGAGAGCAGTGGGCAACAGAGAGGGCCAGGGAAGAGTCACAGAGACCAGCCACATGCCCAGGAAGACTGCGGGCTATGTGGGGACATGTCTCAGGCAGGGCTGGGTGCAACAAGGACCTGGCATTGGGTGAAACACTGGCCAGGCTGGACATGGGGCTAACAAGCTGTGCCACCTGTAGCAATGGAAAAGAAAAGAGAAGAAACCATGAAGAAACCAGGGTCATCATATTTTAGGTTTCCTGAGACAGAGAAGCCATGTCCTCTGTCCTTTCCTCCTGTAGCCAGCCCTTCCACTCTCCTCCTGGTTATCTACAAGGAGATGTCACCATCCAAGGAAAGGTCCCAGTTCAGAAAAGTCCTTAAGCATAAACCTAAATATCAGGACAAGATTAAGGTTTTCGCTGAATCAGGCCTGCAGAGCTGGATGGAAACCAGCTGAGCTACCCCGAGCCAGCCTCACCAGAGGCTCCAGACTCAGCTCTAGCACAGTCCCTTCCTTCCTGGAGGGTCAGTGTAAAATAAAATCAGAGGCAACTTTGCAAAAGCAGATCCAATTCCCAGGCCCTTAGCAGCCCAGCTGGGTCCAAAAGATCAAACCCCTCTACTCTGCCAGCTGTATCCATCCTTTTTGCTCTACAACACAGAGTATGAACCCCATTTTTCCTCTCTGCTCTCCAACCCCCTTCACAACCAGGCACACAGAGCAGGACAGCCAAATGTTGAGCAGCCTTTTCTTCTCAATCACTCTCTGAAAGTCACTGTGAAATGTGATGCTATGTGGAAAGTGGCTGGAAAGAATGACACTGCAAGAGCCTATTTTTTTCCAAGGAAATAAATAGATTGTGTGCCACGAGCACGGAGAGGAGAGGGTTTGTGCCAGGTCATGCACAGGTAGGGCCATCCAGGGACAGCCCGGAGTTTGTTTGAGCTGCAGTCACCACCTCTTAGGAAGATTTTGCTGGGCAGAGGCACATGGGACAGTCTCCAGTGGTGCCACTAAGGTGGCAGCCTGCAGGTGGCAGCTGTTTCAGCTTGTCTGAAGCATCCCTGGGCATGCAAACTATTTGCAAGGGGGTCATGAAACTTAGTGAAGCCAAACAAGCTCCTTCACACTGTGTGTTCAGGAATCCAGAACTGGGGAGAGGCTGACCACCTCTCAGCTGAGGAGGGGGGACTTCAATGCCCAGGGTGCTGGTAGGATGTCAGGCAAGCTGGAGCTTGAGGCCTTGCCTCCAACATGGTTGCAGTGATGGACTGGATTCAACTATTTCAAAGGGCACTGGACGGTCAAATCAAGCCCCAAATTTAAATTTGTTAAAATAACTTTTTGCAAAACATCAGGACGGAGAGAAATGTTTCCATGGTTTCGTTTTTAAATTCCAAGTGGGAAGAGTTTATTTTTTCACTAGGAAACTTTCCCCGTAGGATTCACAAAGCTGGCTGGGAAACAAGAACTAGCAATCTCCACTCCCGAATGGAGGTGACCCTAAGGGTGACTCTGTGGTGGTCACGTCGCCTCGTGCAGCCTCAGTTACCCCTTGGAAAAAGGAGGTGGACACATACATGGCTGCAGAGGGGCTGGGATGCCAGTGTGGCCAGCTATCGTGCGGTCAGCCCATGCTGAGTGTGTTCTAAATCTGGACACGTAATGTCTTGTATTTGCTTGGAGGCAAATGTCATGAAAACTTACATTCCAAGCAGGTTAGGGGAAAATATGGGGAAATACCAATCCTCTTGGCTCTGCTTATGCACAAGTGTCTTCCAGGAAGATAGTGATGGTCTGTCCTTTGCTATCACTCTGCTTCTGCTGGATTGCTGCGGATCCAGAACATACGAGCTACCATTTGTTTGTCCTCTGTTGGTTTATGCTGTCCTGAAAAGCAAAATATTATAGAGATTTATAAAATTAACTGAAGGTAATAAAAAAGGCACAGGGGTTTTATCTGGTTCCCCTCAGCTCAGCACCCTGGAAAGCCCTTTATCCCAGCTGAGAGCCCAAGTGCTGCTGTCTGCCCCCAGGTAACTGGGGAATCCTCAGTGTTTAGTGCAAAAACTCACAGCAATGAAACAGGGACTTGGTGAACATTGAGATAAGGAAAGAAAGGGAAATCAGGGCAGGTTGACCTCCATTTACGAGAACTGGCTGAAAATAAAAGACAAAAAAACCAGCAATATACAATGCTTGTATCTTGCTCCTATCAAGAGAGCAGAGAAAGAGCACAGGGGTTCATTCTCATTTGTGATCAAAGATTGTGAGCTGATCCCATTTTAATCTGTACTCCCATGTACTGCTCTGTGGTTATTGGGCCACAGATGGCCTCTTGTTTTGCTCTCTGAGAGAAGTGAGGACTTGGAATTTTAGGATCTGGGATGTAATGAGAACTGATTTCTTGGACACGTGGTTTCCAAGGTGGCAGCTCAGCAGCTCAGGGGTTAATTGGGTTCCCTTATTTTTAGCCTAGACATTGATATAAAGGCTTATCCTAAGGGGAAAGCTTGTTCTTAGCAAGGTGGGAGCTGCAGGTACACCAGCCGCTCCTGCTCACCTCTGCAGCCCCAGCTTTTCACACCTGGCTGGGGCAAGCTAAGCAGAAGGAGCTGTGATAGGACAACGCCTTTGCATGGAGAATGCCTCCCCAGGCTTACAACACATCTTCCATCCCTGGGATACCTGGATACCTTCAGCAAGTCTTCCCCCAAGGGTAGGGCCAAAGGTGCAGTGGTCCTGGTACACAGCTCACCCATGGAACCTCCCTGATGCAGGGAAGCAGCCACGTGGGGCTGATGGAAATCACGGGAGGTGTGCCTTTGCTTTCAAAAGGACTATTAACGCTTTTAGGGTTAATCACACAAATAAATCTCGCCGTGGCTTGAAGCCAAAGTGAGCAGTAAAAGCACTGATCCCCAGGCCTCCCAAAGGGAATTGGCCACCGCCAGGGCCGATGTTCTCACCCAGTCGTTGCTGGGAAGTAATCTGCATACTCAGCACAGAGACATCCAGGGATTTTGTTCTGTGTCGTCCCCCACGCCCCTTGAAAGGTGCTTGTCCAGGTGGAAACTGAGTATCTTCCCATGCCAGCCAAGATGGCAAGGCAGTGTCCAGAGGACATGGGCAAAGGGCTGATCTGAGCTGCTTTCTCTCAGTGCTGGTTGCAGGAGCCATGGAGGCTGGATGGAGGGGAGAGTGAGCCCCAGTTCTGTCCCTTGACCTCCTTCAGGGACTTCAATGTATCAAAAATTATATACTTAAAGGAATGAGCTTCTCAAGGAGGGAAAAACCTTGAACTTCAAGCCCTGCTCAGTGTAGGAAGGCATTTAGAGAGACAAATCAATGTGCCTGGTGCAAGAGGGGCCTGGGGGGCATGTGGGTTTTTCATTAGCTTTTATTTTGTACAGATACCACCAGGAAATCCATAGCAGGTGTGTATATGTTTGAGGGACACAGGCAGGGTTGCTTCAGATGAAACATCCCAGGGAACTGAGCTCATGTCCCCCGTTTTAACTGGACATGGTGGGAGACAAAAGCACTTGGGGCAGGCTGTAAAGTTAATTTTGAGAGATTTGATGAAAGCAGCAGCCTGTCTCTCTCCTCCTCCCAGAGCGGTCTCCAAACCTCTGTATATACCACCAGGCAGTGACCTGGGCTGTTCAGCTTAAGAAAAGCATTTTATAAGTCAAGTCTCTGTGTTCTCTTAGTGCAGAAATCAGCAAGACAGTCAATGTAAACATGTGTGTCCCAGGGATGCAGCAGGGAGAGGAGGTCCAGGTGGACAGGGCAGCAAAACAGAGTGAAGCTGTTTCTCCAGCACTTTGGAGATTTGGTTATCCTCTTACTCCTCTCCCTGGCTCCAAACCTCATTATCAGGAGGCTCAAAGAGGGCAAAGGGACTGTGTGCACCGAGTCTCCTCTGCTGCCTCCCTCCCATTAACCTTGCAGAAGGTGACTGGTGGCCCTTTGCAGGGAGCTCACTCGTACCCACCTGAATTTCCACACGCTTGCAGGGGCTCGACGGACTCCTTGTAATTCATTTTAATGTGGCACAAAGCAGCAGCTTGCTGAAGCCTGATGTGAAACACCCACATGCGCTCACATTATATAATATGAATCTAAGAAGATTAAATTATCTGGTCTTAGGAAACGCATGCACGTATGGATGTACACATTTATACACAGTCTGGAGAGTCGCTGAGGGCAAAGCTTTCCTTCAGACACACTGAACTTGTGCTTTTTTAGCACTTAAAAACTGGGGCAAGTAGCATGTATTTGCCTGTGCATAGACACATGTGTGAAGCACATGTGCAGCAGCTGTGTGTTCTGCGTTTGAAGGAAACACAAGAAGCATTTTCAAGTGTAAGTGCTTGGTTATCCACTGTGTTGGCAAAGTTTGAGCAGCAGCATGGAGCAACAGGTGGAATCCAAACAGTCCGGGCACTAAACTTCACCTGTCAGCATATGGCAACATACTGCTCCCTGGGAAAGAGTAGGAAACTGTCCCCAAAAGCCCTGAGCATCTCTCAGCAGCCTTGGAGAGCTCAGCCCTCCCTAAGGCCAAGAGCCTCGGGGCACAGCCCGTTCCTCAAGCTGCATGAACACAGGCAGATCGATGAACAAAGTCGGGAGTCACGTTGAGTTTGGGGTGCCCAGGCCTTTTGCCCAAAGATGCACTTTGCCTTCCAGAAGCTTCACATTGGGAGGGGAATGCAGGAAATGTGCTTCACCTATAGCTGCCCACGGTGCTCACACTGCCCGGGCAGCGAATGTATTTGCCTGTGCCTTCCCGTCATCGATTCACATTGTTTTGCTAAATATAACTCGGCCCCTTGAAGCTGCTCACTCAGTTTTTACTCCTGCCGGAGGTGCAGGGCACGGAAGGTGCTGGCAGGAGGGGGAGTGGGCGGCTGCTGCCGCTTCTCCGGCACGTGCCGTCCCGTGGTGTCCCCGGCCACCCCCCGCCATCACCGCCACGAGGGGTTGGGTTTGAGACACGCTTCGTGAGACCCGGCCCCAGCCCCGGTGATGGTCGGGGTACCGCCGGTGCGTCCCTCTGCGGCCAGCAGCAGAGCCGAGGGGGCCGCACCCCACCTCGGCCCAGGGTGAAACAGTGGGAACACACCTCTCTGCACTGGGAACGCCCAGGACGGGGCGGCCGTGGCCAGCACCACGGCCACCCGCTCGCGGAGACATGGGGGTGCAAGGCCGACTGAGGACGCACCCCCCACACCTCCCCCCCACAGGCGGCGCGCGCCGAGACCATTCATGAAAAAGTTGACGTCGGCGCGTGGGCGGGGCTGGGGCTGGGACACGCCCCCCGGGGCCATTTAAGCCGGTGCGGCGGCGGCCGCTGGCCTCAGGCGGGAGGCGGCGGTTGAGGCGTGAGGGACCGTGCTTGTTTTCGGGCAGTGCTGCGCATAGTCCTGTCCTGTCCCGCAGCGCCTGGGTGCCCCTCCCGCCACCCCCCGCCCGGGGCAGCCTCTGCTGGGACTTCATGTCTGTGCTGTGTCCCCTGCCCTGGTGAGTGGGCGCTTCCCGCGAGNCTGCGGGGGCCAGGGGGGCGCTTGAGGCCGAGCACCTTCAGTCGCCCCCCTGCCCCTGGGAGGAAGCGAGACGGCGAGTGGCCCCGGGGAGCAGTTTAGGGACAGTGGCCGGTAGCGGCGGTTCCCACGGCGGGCGGTGCGAGCCGGGCAGTAGCGGGACGGGTGAGCTGCGGGAGGGAGTTCGCTTCACTTTCTCGCGCTGGAAATGCCATTAAGGCTGTGAGAGCCGAGCTGGAATTGGCGCCGCGTGTCCGCTGGCGTGGAAGTCCCCGAGGTTGTAAAATAAGTCAGTGGGATTTAAAGCACACCGGCTTGAGAAATATTTTTTTAAAAAAACCAAAACAAAACCCCTGCGCTTCCTCTTTATTTACTGTGGTTTTTTTATTTTCCCCCCGCTCCCCGCGGGGCAGAGCTGGAGGGAGAGGAGTTAAAAGCGAAGCGCTGCTGCCGGAGCGTCCCCGGGTGTGCTTGAGCTGGGCTCTTGGGGGGAGAGCCTGGGAGGTGCTCCGAGGGCATTGGATGTAGCTCCGGCTTACGACGTACTGAGCTTTTTCCGCTGCCTTCCAAGGGGGGGCAGGAAGGAAGGGACCAGAAATAGACTACCTACAGCCTCTGCTGCTCGCTTTGCCGCTTGAATTGTGCTCAGTCCTGCTGGAGCCCCTCAAATCACTGGAATGCTGTCTTTTGTCTCTAGCTCTGATTATCTGAGATCCGCTGAAATGACTGAAGTGATGATGAGCACTCCAGCCATGGATGAGATCGGACTAAGCCCCCGCAAGGATGGGCTGTCGTATCAGGTAAGCGTTTTGCTGGCAGCTGAGGCACTAATCCCATGTGGAATTGCCTGGGATAGACTGTAAGCTTGGTCTAACGTACCTTTCCATAGCCTGAGCTAATAGCAGGTCTTGCAGTAGCAAGAACTAGTCAACAGACTGGAATGTTTGCTTGGCAGGAGATGGCTGTCTAAAATATCACTCGCTATCAGTGGAGGTTGGTGGAGGATTCACTTGTTTTGAAGTGACTGAGCCGCCGCTCATTCAGCGTTCCTGGGGCTCAGTGGGAGATGGGTTAAAGGATTCATACCACTCACTGGGCAAAGATCTTGAGATCTTTGTAACACAGCATACAGCTGATCTGCTGAGAGCAGGAGGTTGCTGTTTGTATGGCATCCACATCTTTTTGATCTAGCTCTTGGTATTCCTGAGTGACGTGCCCATTTGAGAGGGTTAACAGTCCTCTGTAAGATACAGTGAGGCCAGACACAGCCTAAATGAGCCATGAAATGTTACTGGAGATATCTGGTACCTGGAGTCATGAGTTGCATTCATTCTGAAACTTCTGAACAATGTAGTTAGCTAGTAATCTCTAGATCAATGAAGAAGTATCTTCAGTGGTGGTCTTCTGCTAGATCAAGCCTTAATCCTTCAGTCTCAATATCCCTTTCATTTCCTAGCCTGTAGTTAATCAAAGCACAAATTAGGCACCTTAGCTTCCTAGCACTATGGTTTTCTTCACTTCCAGGAGACTTGTTGGTGAGATCTGACACAGATGCTGAATGCTGGCAGATGACTTGCATCTGCTCTGTGCATCTTACAAGCACATCCAAATGCAGGCTTTGTCCTTTGCAGATGTTACACAACCTGCACAGAGGCATTTGCTCCAAGTACGCATTCAGATGAGGTGTTTTATGTTTGCATATTTATGTCTGAAAAGGGAACTACAAGGCAGCAGCAGTGCACTGGAGCATGAAATCGACTGAACTTTGGGCCACCACTGAGGCCTCCAGCAGAAGCTGTAGCTATGTGGAGGAAAAGGGGATGCATTCCTTCTTTTAGTCAGGATTCTAGCTCTGGATAATGCAAGTTCTTTGGTTTAGAGCTGTGCTATGCTTCAGCACTTGAGTTAGTGGGCAGTATACAGCCTCTCTTTTCTCTCTTACAGATGAAGTGCAGAGGAAATGACAGTTTTTAAATCTGAATCAATCAAAGTAACCTGCGTGGGATGTCCTTATGGGTCACCTTATGAAGAGGCTTAACTCAGTCAGGTCAAATGCCTCTGTTTAGCCATCCAAATTCCCAGGGAGAGGCAGAATCTAGGTGCTCTGCTTATTCTAATGGTCACTTCAGTGAGGTTCTTCCCCAAGTGCTAATGACCTCGATAAGTCTGCTTTGGCCAACTGGGGAACAGGACTGTTTGGTTTTGAGTGGATCACCTGAACATGTGAGTCATAAAAGATGACGACTCATATCTGTGCAGGGCTTTTGCATCCTAGACCTATTCTCTTTAGTGTTCTAGTTATAGATAATTTTTTTCAAATGCCTGCAAGGAACTTCACCATGATGTGATGAAGAGTGATGGCAGCAAGAGTAGAGGAGTTGAAATGGAAGACCCTTATAGCATTAGCAGTGTGTGGGCTGTGTATGAGGTCTACCTCTAAATCAGGTTAGTGTAAAGAGGATTGGGGAGCTGGATCCAGTCTTCCTTCTCTGGCTGTTAGGCTGAGAATGTCACAGTGTAAGTCAAGGTAAGTTGAAAGCATTCTCAAAAGGTTGAAAACTCAACTGAGACCAGCAAGGGCAAGTCTGATTCAAATAGCACCATGAACTCTATGTTCTACCTCAAACTTTGGCACTTTGTGCCTCATCTTGCTGATGGAGAGAGTTTGGTACATGGAAAATTGTATGCTTGTCTGAGAGCTGTAGTGCAATGACTTAAAACCAGACAGGGCTAATGGAGCATAACTGCTCCTACACTGAGGCTTGTTGTTCTAAACTGCAGCATCTTCCTCCACTCATCTGCAGAGTCAGGCACTCACAGTGTAACAGCCCTTGGCTGGCTATGAGAGGCTAAAAATTAAAAGTGGGTCCAGAATTAGCTTCAAAATTTTATCTTGTTCCTTTAGTAGAACTTGAATTTATTTTACTACAGAGATGATCTCAAACTGGGGTTCAAAATTTCCCCCTTCAAGCTGTGTAGAGCAGGGACTGCCTGGGAGTTGGTCTGTAGGATGCTGCCTGTGAGACTGGGAGCTGCTTCTGCCACCAGAGGCAGGCATGAAACTGTCTGGAGCAGAGGAGGTGGTACAGCCCAGCAGCACTGCTGGAATTCTAGAGCACCTCAGTACCTGCTGCAGACAGACATGTCCTACCAAGAGAACTGTTTCAAAGTTTTGAAAAGTTTCAAAGTCTTTTTTGCTTTTACTTGGAAATAAACTGAGGAAGCAAGCTCATACCCTGAGTATAAACTTCAGCAATCTGATTCTTCTGTCTTGTGGACTTCACTGAACTTCTTGGCTTCTCTCTGTCTTGGTGGTTATGAAGGGAACTTGGGTTGTTGACTTTTTTCTTCTATATTTTCCACTCGCTGGGGTGTCTGTCTGTTGTAGACATCAGCTGAAGGTCTGCACTCTCTTCCCTGGTGAAGCACTGTGCCCTTTGCTGGGCTGGTCATCACTGCTCAATAGTGTGAAAACTCAGTCTGCAGAAGGAATACCAGTATTAACTGGGTTGTCTCCATAGGCATAAGGCAAACATGCTTTCTCATCGTAGGATTGCCTTTTTTCCAGTTAATATGCAAAATGCTTGTAAGCTAGCATGCTAGATTCAAAATCACCCTCTGTAAGACAGCTTTTACTACTATATTTGTGACAGCAAGCTGCTGTCTGATCCCCCTGAAGATGGTTCAGCCAACAGATTTCAAGGGCCTGAGCAGAAGTGAGTGGTGAATTTGGGGCATGAGTCTCAGAACAGGGCAGCATAGACAAAACAGAAGATGTGACTGAAGAGATGATGTCATGCTGGGTCTTGTGCCTGCAGTGAGGAGCTATTTCTGGATCTTTAATAGATGTTCCATAATTCCCATGGGACTTACTAAACAAAAACTTCATTGAAATGCAGCTGATGGCTCAAGTTGCCCCTGCTACAAACAGATGTGGCTATGGAGGGCTTCATGCACTTCCTGCCTGGCAGTGTCCAGTGAGCCAGGCTGTTTGTGCTTCCAGCCAGGGCTAATGCACTGTTTGCTGTTTCCCAGCCCTAGAAATACCTGTTCTTTGAAGAGCCTCATCAGCACTCTGCCAGAACCTACCTTGCTTTTGGAATGTGGAGCAGACTGCGTCTGAGCACAACTGAAAATGCTTCAATGCCCAAAGAGTGTGTTCTGAGCAAAGGCAGTGTGCTGAGTTGAGTGTGCTGCTTTGCTGCAGGCTGGTTGGCAGGCGACTCGCTGGTCCTTCAGGCTCCCATGTAGGAGACTGGCCTGCAGAGGCTGAGCTTGCCTCATGCTATCAGCTGAGGTTTGGTTGTCATGGGGAGCTTGAGCTCTTTAGGTCATGATGTCATCATGCTAGGATCTGTCTAAGTTAATCACAGCCGCAGCTCCCTGGGAATCACGTCGAGAGTGGCTGAATCTGGGTAAATAGGCTTAAGGCTCTATCCAGTGGCTGTGCCAAAAGCTTGGTGTTGGGGAAGCTTGGTGGTGTTGGAAGCAACACCTCTTCACCAGCCCTGGGGAAGCACTAGCTTTCCCAGGGAGCTGAGGGGCTTGAGCTGTGTCTGCTGGATCCCTCCAGTTAAACTGGACCACCAGTATGTTACTGGCCCAAGAGCTGTTGGCTCAATGGAAATTGAACTTCCTCTGTAATTGTTTTCATGTCAGGTGCTTCATGTCTGTGCAGCCTTGATTTGTGCAGGGGAAGTCCTTCAGAAGTGCTGCTTGCTGCTTAGTTTTGAGACCAGGCTGTGAAAAGGTGGTGATAATAAGCATGGTGGCTAGACAAGATTAGTAGGCAGAGTCAATGTGTATTCCAGGGTCTGGGACCTCAGTGATGACAGAAGCAGGATATGGGATAAACAGATACAAAAGCAATCATGTTTGCAGCTATGCTGTGCACAAGTGTTCCACTGAAATCCAAATGAGGACAGCAGCTCACCGGAACACCTCAGAACATGTTTTTTCCTCCCTACTTTGATGCCTTGTTACTCTGAGGGAAAATGGTTAGATGTAGGAAGTTTCCCTGACATCATGCCCTGAGACATGGCAGTATTTTTGTGGCTGGGGAGTTGTTGTGGCTCATCAACCTGAGTCACAGCTTTTGTGTACATACTTGGAGCTCATTCTCGAGTCACAACTACTGTGTGAGTAAATGTATGCATTGTAGCTGGAGAAGTCCTCCAAAGAGGACACAGACATGACTGAAGTACTTCCTGAAATGAGCTTGCCGTGCTTCTCAATGGCACTAAAGTTTTATTTTCAGAACTTCAATGCTGATTTGAGATTTGGAATATTGGCTTGATATTGCTGAAAAGGCACAAAATTCAGCTCTTCAGTCCAAGGAGGATGAGTGATGTGTCCATTGGTGTGTATCCTGTACCTGAAGTGGGATGTCTCCCAGTGCGGACTTTGCAGTCGTTGTATAGTGCTACCACAATCAAGCAAAGCTTTCCTCCAAAACAGTAACTTAATTTGGAAAGATGTCATTGCTCTAGTCTCCCTGTAATACAATTTAAATAGTTTTCAGCCTCATGGGAGGGGACACAGGCATTTTAACTATGGGTGTTGGTATGGAGTACACATGTGGAAGTTGTTTTGAATTTACAAGTGTCACTTGGGTTATGGTAGTGCTGAGCTAATCTTCTTAATTGCCTGACATCTCTCCTGCTTTTGGTGTTTCTCCATCCCTGTGACTGCTGAGAGGGGGTATGAACATCCCCAGGGCAATGCAAACTTTCCATTCTTGTTGCCAAGACTTCCTCCAAGGATAGTAGAGCTAGATCATCTGAAACAGAGGCAAACATGATCTTCCTAAAATCATTTCAAGCTTTTGTTTCAAGTTCTGCTTTTCCCTGCCCTTTCCAGCTGCAAGGTAAGAGTTTGGTCAGTTTGTATGGGATCTGGATATGTTCATGAGGAGAGCAGTTCCCAGACATAAATCGAGGGGCCTGTAAAAACCAGTCTTGCTGTTAGCAAGAAGCTGTGTTGAGTAGTGTAAGAGGCAACATGCATGTCCTCTGTGGATCGAGAGGTGTTGGATGTGTCTGCCCCATGGCCAGGATTTGGGGCTCAGCTACAGGGGAGGCTCTGCATGGAAGCAGTTGCAGCCCCCTGTGCTGTATCATGCAAGTGAAGGGGTGGAAGATGCCTTTAAATTGCTGCTAAATTTACTTTTAGGCAGCCATCAAAACCAGTTGCTTGTCACTTGTACCCCATCAAGTGACCAGGTCTGGCAGGGGAAGGCATCTGCCTCAGCCTTGTGCAAGGTGGCTCCGTGTCATGAACGAGAGGGAGAAGCTAACCTATGTTTGTTGCCCTCTTTGTGGGGTGGAAGGTGCAGAGCCTTCCTCCCACACTCCTGAGCAGAGAGGCTTGGAGGCAGGTGTTGCTTCCTGGCTGCTGTGCTGGAGAGTGCAGAGCTCCCAGGTCAGAGCTGAGCTGCTGCAATTCCCAGTGTGGAGCTTGCTGCAACTTATGGAAGTTTTTTTCTCCCCATTGTCTAAATCTGGAGTGGGACCAGATGAGGCCTATGGAACCAACAAATGTAGCATGGCACTACTGGAGTAGGACAGAGAGAGCTGGTGCTTGCTTATCTTCTTCCATGAAGAGGAGTGGGGAGGCTGGTTGGGTTAACTTTCTCACTTGGCTTCCTCAGATGTACAGTTAGTCTTAAACCCTTTTTCCTTGGGCCCCTGTGCTTGGCCTGCTGTCACCCTGCCCACCACATTGGAGGAAATCTGCTTTTTTGTATTTTTTCCATTGACTGTCCACACCCCTTCAAAGTGTAGTTGCAACATCTCCCTTCATGCTGCCTCAACGATTAAAAAGCATGACTTAGTGGAAAAAACCCTGACCTTCTTGGGTTCGGCCTGTCCTGCAGCTGTTTGAGATAAGATTGTGCTAGTTTTTGTTTTTTTTATTAAAAAAGCTGCACACCACATTTTGCAGATATTTGTTTGTAAGGAAATGACTACTACTTAGTTTCTGGAAAAAAAATCTGGCAGGCTATTTTCACAGAAATGGCTCCAATTTTACCTAACATGCTTAAAATAATAGCAGCCAAAGCTTAGTTTAATTATTATACTGATATTTTTCTTCCATAGGAGGCTATTTTCATGACATTATTAGCTTACATAACCTCTTGAACCACACTTTTTTTTCCATTGCAACTTTCTAAACCATGTAATGTCAAGGGTATTTTTTTCCCCATCCTGGGTTTAGATAGCTTGATGCTTAAGAGCCACTGACTGTAATGCACTGCGTGCCTGAAACTGATTTTGTTTGGCCAAGCAGAAGCCACAAAGCTCCAAGAAACAGTTGCTCTCTCACTGGTGCTGGGAGTGACTAATAGCAAGTGGCTCCCACTGCAATGCCCAGGTTGATGGGGCTGTGTTCAAAGGACCTCAGCTGCTCTTGTGCACCTGAAAAATGTAGATGGTGGGAGCTGGACTTTTGCACCTCTGCCCCCAGGACCAGATGATCACGTGCAAACGGCCCGATTTGTGCATTACCTTCTGTTCCCTTGCCTGAATTTGCATTAGGTAGCAGCCCAATGGCTTTCTCCATCTGATTGCCACAAAGCTATGGGTGTGAAGGAGAAATGAGGCTGAACAGTAGAAGACTGAATATTGCCAAGGAGGTGATGCTGTAGCTAATAGTTGCTAGGCTGAAGAAGGAGCTGATAGGATGTTATTTCACTTTTTGTGGCCAGGGCTTCCCAAGGCGGTGAGTACCCACATGATTGGCACAAGGAGAATGAGGCTTCATGGTTAATGCTCAGGGCTCCTGGATGAGGAGCCTGCTTTTGTAACCGGAACCACAAAGATCAAAGCAGATGAGATCTTGTTCTCAGACTGAGTGCTGCTCCTTGCAAGGATGTTCTTGTAACTCACTTGAATGCAGATGATGTTCAAAGAAAAGTACAGCCACATGACTTCTCACCTGACCTACAAACTCAAGGGGGAAATGCACTTCGTCATTTTCTTTTTTGGGGTGTTGAAATGCAACTCTAATGTGAAATGGGCACTCTGATAAAATTGTTTGAAATAGCAGGTGGTGGTTGTTTCATCTTCTGGCTTCTAATCAGGAAGTCTGATGTAGCAAGTGGATTTTATCACCCAGCAGTTCCCTTCTGGATGAGCTGGGGTTTGAAGCTGTTCCCCCAGCAAGTTACCCACAAGTAGCACAACCTTTTCTGTTCACACTGCAATCTAGTCATGCAAAGCTGCTGCTAAGACTGCACCAGCAGTTGTTTTCCTTTACTCATGCTTTTCCTCAGTTCCTAGGAGGATCAAAGTGTGCATCACTACCAGTATGGGCCCTGGTGCTGCTGCACTACAGGAGCTTGTGCATCCATGTGGCAGGCAGTGGGTGGGAGGGAATGAGTCAGGTGCACCTTGAGGGACTGGAGATCAAGGAGTCCTTGTATTCACTGCATGAGAAATACACTGCATAACTGCTGGCTATGCCACAGGTACCACTTTCCCGAAGAAATACGGTCCAGTCCCCAGCCCTTCCATAAAATGAGTGTCCTGCTGAGTTTCACTGCTGATGTGTGGTAGCTGTAGTGTGCAGAATGTTGCCAGAATTATCTCTAAAATGCAGCTATTTCAGGCTGGTACTGTGGCACTGGAGTGATACCAGACACAGGCCCTTGCTGCAAGGGTCTGGGCAGTGCTGGCCCTGGGTTGCCGTGAGCCTCCTGCCAGCAGCAGAGCCTGGAGAACAAGCCTGTTCTGATGTGCAGCCTGACCAGCAGCAGGAAATGAGATCTCAGATTCTCTGACTGAGAGAGTTCTGTGTGCAAACTCAAGAGCATTAATGCAAAAGCAGGGGTGGGGGGGACGGGGCATTTGGATAAATATCCAAAAGGGCAGATACCTATTTGCTGAGCACTATCCAAGCAAGCGGGTGCTTCAGGAGCCTCTTGGGCAGCGCTCATTTCCATTACTTGGAGACTTGAAAAGGTTATTTACAAGTTCAAGAGTATTCCCATCACTCAGTGATTGACTCTGTGTCCAGACTAGTCTGCCCTGGAGACCTGAATGTCTCAAGCTGGGTTTTGGCTGAGACTGCGTGAGTGCAGCTCCTCTCACAGACTGTTCCTTGGCTCTTTCAGATCTTCCCCGACCCCTCAGACTTTGATCGTTTCTGTAAGCTGAAGGACCGCCTGCCCTCCATCGTGGTGGAGCCCACGGAGGGTGACGTGGAGAGCGGGGAGCTGAGATGGCCGCCCGAAGAGTTCCTCGTGCAGGAGGAGGATGAGGAGGAGGAGGAAGAAAACTGTGAAGACGCAAAGAAAGACAACAAGGAGCAATAAATGGCATCTGAGGAAAGGCAAGGGACTGCACCCTTCTGAAGGAAGAGCCACACTTTCTTTGAAAGTCTTTTTATAAGACAAGTTCAATTTTGCACCTGCGAGATCTTAGTTTTTTTTGTATTCTCTGTATCGAGAACTGAAGCCCTCGGTGTCACCAGACCTCCTGAGGAAGGAAGGAAGTAACACAGAGAAATGTTTGCTGTTCTTGAGATCATTATTTGTATTTTTCTGCGGTGGAGGCAGCAGTGAAATTCCAAGCACATGGCAGAGGGTGACCCCATGAGGACTGCTGGAGGGGGGAGCTTGGGAAGGGGGAGGAAAGTTGGAGGTGGCAGCAGTTGGCTGGGAGCTGCCTCTGGCTAAAAGCATGAGAACAGAGCCAAAACATCTCAGATTTGCCTTTCTTACAGCTTCCATTTTGTGTATTGGGGTGTGGAAGGGTGTCCATAGCGAAGCATGGCTAAATGGTCTAGTGACAAGGGGCCTGTAGCTCTCCCTGGTTCGGCACCTCCTAGGGTAAGGTGAGCGTCCATAGGAGTAGTCTGGTTTCTTGTTCTCACTGTTGAGCCTGTTTTCCAGCCACTTTTCCCAAAGTTACTTTCTCCCCGTTTGCCTTTAGACTCTTCAATGCTGAGCAGCTGTATTTGCCAGGATACCATTAGGCTGCTGCTTGTCATCTCTCCTGCAATGCCCTAGCTTATCTTGCAGGTGGTGAGCATGAGGTGATGTGCATCGGATGTAAAAAGGTGCTTCTGTCTGCAGCAAGAGCTCATGTAGGTTTGAACACCTCAGATTTTTCTCTCCTGTTTGCTGAGGCTGCTGTGCGTGGTCTCATCTTGTACAGTGCCCCAAGCCTGAGGGTGAAGATTTATGCCTACTTATCTTGATGTCCTTGAGGTTGTAGGGTTTTGTGTCTCTTAACTTGCTGGTCAATGGGCCTGAGAGGGCTGGGGTGGGGGAGTTCTGCTCCAGCTTTGCACTGCAGGGCCTCCTCAGTGCGGGACAGGCTGGTGGGGAGTGTTGTGGGGAGGGCTGCCAGACCTGAGGGTCATCCAAAGATGAAACACCAGATCTAGTGTGGATCACCAGTGGGGTTTGCAGGACGGGGTCTACTGGGAGAGGATTAGCCTGGGTGTCCTGAGACAAGGACCTTTCACCTTCTTAGCGAGGGTGAAACATTCATGTTGTTTTAATGAAGTGCAGACTGGCTTGTGAAGTCTGGGTTTATCCTTTCTTTACCATATCTTGCTTCCAGGATAAGGCCAGTCTGCTGCCAAGACAGGGTAACCTGCTGCTTTCCTGGAAAGGGATGATCTTGCAACTTGTGGGACCAGCTTGGGAGCCAGTCAGTCTAGGGATAGGATGAGAGCAGTTACCACCTAAACCAAATCTGGGGTCATGGAAGAGAAAAAGAAATGTCAAGGCCTTAACCAAACTTCCATAATAATCCCAATGCCACCCCCCTTTGCTTATAACTGGTTCCATTTTTAAAATCTATTTGGACGTGTGTATTTGTATTTTTAATACCTCATGAGTAGTTAAACGCTGGTGGGGTTTGGGAACTGCTTTTAACATATTGGCAGGATTGTTTTAGTCTTGTCTTGCTTGTGTTTCAACTTAATGGCAATAATTTATCAGCTCTGTGTAACTATTTTTGGACATATTGAAGTTTGGAGATGAGTTAGCACAAAGCAGGAGAAATTCAGTGTTCCTACACTGCAGCTGTCCTCTGGTCCAGCCACGCAGACCCAGTCAGACACTCTCCCTGCCCACCTTGGTGGATGGTTGATCACTGAACGCCATGATGTGGTGATACCATTTTCTCTAGTGATGGATTCAGCTGTTGTGTCTGTAACACTTTGTTCTAGTTTTGCTGTCTTACTGGAGTGAGCTTGTACACCTGCATACCAGCCACTCGTCTTATTTCTAAGTGTTACTCTATTGGTCTCTACCATCTGTACCACCAAGTCAAAGCTCTATATCTAAGATATTACCATGTGGGCAGCAGTGACATGGCAATCCTTGGACTTCAGACCTGTTGTCTGCCCTAAAGACTTGCATATTTCTGTCTGCATCCTTTTTTTGGAAGTAGTGTGTATATTTCTATTTGTTGTTGAACGTATCTAAAGAACAAAGCACTCCAGTAAAACTCCTGTTGTATGATATACATTCTATATTTCTGTAATTCTTTTTTGAGCCTCAGGGAGAAGCTAGCATTTTTTTCAAACTACATTTTTGTCACTGTGACAGTTGTAAATAAAGTTTGAAAATGCTTTCCAAACATACTGGCTTTGTTTTTACTGCGTAAGTGGGTTGGGATGGGATGGTCAACCTTTGAGATCATGGCTATCAGTTGAGCCTGGAGATGCTGGTTTCATAGTGGTGACTGGCCTCAGATCATGCCCTATGGGCATTGGAAACCTAAGTCAACTTTGAGGGGCAGCACCTTTGCCTTCCATCTTCCTGTGGCTGCTCATTGCTGTGTGAAAGGCTGCAGCAAACTGCTGTTCCAGCTTATTTGTTCCTGAAAAAAAATCTGTATTTATATCTGTCATCTACATCTACCCCCTTACCTAAACTTACAGAACATGAAGTAATAGAGAGTGGAAACTATTCACAGCTGCTGTTAGTTATGTTCCCTCTGCATGCTCTTCCCTGCCCTGAGCAGCACTCATGAAGACAAGTCTTGCCTTGCTGAGTGCTTGTAGGGTCTCAGCTGAGCTACTCAGGGTTGTTTGTGTTGGCCATTTTGGGTCTAGAGGTCAGCTCTTCCTGAGTAGTTGTCTTGTCACTCACCAATGGCTATGTGCTGCAGTTTGTGGTGCTGCTGGAGGAAATGGTGTTTCTGAGTGTGAGTCTGAGCTTCTCTGGTTCCAAGGCACTGTTCTGGGTGCAGAAGTCTGACGATGCCAGGATTCAGTAATTCAAGTTGTGTACTTAATGGGATTAAATTTTAATTTGCTTCTTATCACCAGGTTTTTAAATAAACCTGGTGATAAGAAGCAAATACCCTGGAATACCCATATCTTTAAGGCATATGGATAGAAGTTCTGTGATTTGGCAGCTAACATTCTAATCTAACCTAGGCAAACAAGCCCTGCTGAGGCTGGAGTGTTATGTTTACATGAGACTAGTTTAAATACACTAACTAATGACCCTTCCATTTAATGCTTGAACTGAGGGCATGCTCAATGTGTGCCCCACAGTTCAAAGATTAATTGTATCATGCTCAGCCCTCATGGGGTTTTATGCCACAGGAACAAATGCAATACTAAAGCTGACCCCTCCTTCAGTCAACCTATAGCAGAGGTGCTTTGATTTCTTCCTCTCCTTGGGCACAGAGTTGCTTGCCTTGTAGAAGCTGCTGCAGGATTTCCAAGATGAAATCAGTGGAGACATTTATTCTTGACCCAGAACTTTTTTGTTTAAAATACAGCACTGGTTAGGGAAGCTGCAAATGTATTGAACTTGTCTGCTGCTTCCATGTGCTTCACACCAACAGGTTTTTCAGGCTCACATCAGAATAAAGAATGAATCCTGATGTATCATCCTGTTTTGGGGTGAGACCAGAAGGGTTGGCTTGTGAATAGGGCTTGCTCAGCCAGGGGGTCTGCCTTGTATCAGCCTGGGGCAGTGCTGGTGGGAATGAGGCTCTTTCCTGCTCCTTGACTCCAGCTATTGCGGCCAAACTAGAATGTGGATCATCAAATGAAAATGGGCTTGCTGCTGAATGGGTGAGCTTTAGTCATTCCAAAAAAATGATGGGTAGCATAAGGACCTTTCTTTGCACACAGAACAATGTTTCTCCTGGCTTGCATTTAAACCTGAGGCATTTGTCCTCAAAGCTTTGCCCTGAAGTTGAAACTGATGACACAGCAAGCTGTGCACTGCTGTCCTGCTTAGTTCAGCCTGTGTTCACTCTCCCAGATATTTCATTTGTAGTGTTCAGTGTGCACCTACTTCTGTTTGCCTTCATCAAGACTGTAGTTGCATGAACCTGCACATGAACTGCTGGCATCTGACTTTGCCTACATTTGGGTGCAGACAGGAAAAATTCTCACTCTGTGGGAGTGCCAAGATAATTCACCAGCACCGCATGTGGGGAGCAGCCACTCCTAAGATACAGGTCCCCTTGGTGCAGGTTGAAGTCGTGCTCTGGTGTAACCACACTCTTTATCATTGCAAGCATCGGGAGAAGCTGAATTTCCTTTCAGGTGAGCTGTCTCCTTCCAATTTTAATCCCAGTAGGAAGTTCCCAGCCGATGAGGACATGGAGTTTTCATCCTTCTGACGCTGATCGGCTTTAAGATGCCTTTAAGAAGCACAATCAAAACTAAAACAAAATCCTCCAAGTCTAGTCACCTGGAACAAACCAGGGGATGTGAGGAGCAACAGCCTGTAATGCCCATGCTCTGAGGTCTCAAAAAGCAATCCTGAGCACCACGCATCTCTACATAAACAAGAGGAATTGCTATCCCTAAATCCTTACTTGAGGCGAAAAGCTCTGAGTGTTTCATGGTCCAAGTGATGCCTTTCTGCTTATGTTTGGACAGCAAAAATCTGTGTCTGGATCTGGAGGAGCACAGCAGAGTTTAGTTATGCACCTTCCTGGTGTCCCCACGGTCTGCAGTGTCTGTGTCAATGTCTCTGCAGCAGGAGGGCAGCATGTGGGACATCCCTTGAGGCATGGCCCATTCCGGGCTTTCCTGGAGGCCAGCAGTGTCAGTAGCACAGTGTCTATTGGCTTTGAGGCACTTGGGTTAAAAATGTGTCATTTTCTACAGCCCCAGTGATCATCCATCTGCAGAAAGGGCTGTGCAAGCCTGGCTGGAGAGCGGCTCTGCTGAACTAAGCTCAAACTCATCCTTATGCAAATGAAGGTTTATGAGTGCTGTTTTTAGGAGTGGGAAGGAAGAGGCTTCATGCCCATCACCTAGGGAGGAACTGAGTGCAGAGAAACCTGCTTCACCCAGGAAATGCCTGGGACTGGTGGGAGCATTGTGTGTGTTTATGTGATGATGAGCAGGGATGGAGATAACAGGAGCTGCTGCAAAGCAAGGGAGGGCATTGTGGGTGGGGTTGTTACATGTGATAGTGGAGAGCTGCTCTGCCAAAGGTCCTTGTGGTTTCATGCCTGAAGGACTGGAATTGCATCCGGGACATACCCTGGAGCACCCACTGATCTCTGCAGAAGTTCACCTGGAGGAAAAGATGAGTGGGGCTCGATGTGGGGCTGTGCTGATGGTCCCAGCATGAACTGAAAGCCTGGGGTAGCAGGCTGGGGCAGTTTGGGTGCCAGGACTGGAGATGAACCAGCTGGGGAAGAGATTCCTTTATTCTCTGGTCTCACCTTCCCTATAATGGCTAAAAGGGGGAGGATTGGGGTCAAAGCAAGAGAAGTAATTTTGTGTTGTTGCTGTTTCAAATCAGACCCTTTCCTGTCAATGAAGAGCTTTTTCTCCCACACCAAGTTATCAACTCTGTGAAAGTTGTCTTGTGCTTTATCCACGTTAAAACAAAAACCCCCAGCCCCATGCTTAGGGGTCAGTGACCTGTACATTCCCACCTAAGACAGCTAAGACAGGACAAGAAGAGATGGAAAATAGCAGGGGCTGTTGGACAAGGGAACAGAGCCTGGAGGGGTGAACCTCCACCCACCACAGCAGGCAGCTGAGGCATAACAAAGTCATGTTCTGAGAGCCCTGAGGGGTGGGAAGACTGCACAAGCCACAAAGGAAACATGCACTGAGCACTCTGTTGCTGCCAGAGCTATAACCACACCGGGTTACCGTAGCAGCGACCATCAGCTTCATCTGATAAAAATAAGCAAGGAAGTCAAGTGTATGAGAGGGAGAGGATGTCAGAAGCCAAGCATGAAAATGTCACAGCAGCTCTGCTTTCATTTTCAGTGCTTCCTTCTTTATTCTGCCCTCAGCCAGTTCAGGAGCCCAGGAACCCTATCAGTCCCAGAGTGTGTCCTGCCTCTCTCCCAAACATCCCCTGGCCCAGGGGTGCTCATGGCCACATGCTGTGTGCACAGTGCCCTGCTGTAGATGCTGAGAGCCTCATGCACACAGCCTGCATCTCTGCTGCAAGCTGCAGGGATTGGGCAGCAGCCAGAACCTTATCCAGCTACAGCCAGGCGTCTGCCCACCTCTTCCAGGATTGCAATGGCCAGTGCCTTTGGCTCTGGACTGCAAGGGTGAGGATCAGCACAAGGAAACACAGGAATATAATCCCAATGTGGTCACTGTCATGTAACAGCCTGCTCCGGCTGTTCTGCAGATGAGAACAGCTCCGCTAGGGTGAGGAAATGGCTCAGGTTTGCGGCTTTCTCCAGCTGTGCCAGGGCAGGGAAAAAGGGTGGCTGTATTGCAGGGGTTTGAGCTCTTCCCCACAGGTTCTCTGCATTCAGAGGTATGAGCCAGGCAGGTTACAATCAGCTCAACAAATATTTGTCAAGCACAAGCCTTTCTGAGTGGTGTTTGACAACTCTTTTCCACTGCAGTTGTTGCCAGCACTGCCAAGCCTGCCGTGGATGCTGCCTGCGGGGGTGAGGGCTGACCCCTGCTGCCACGAGAGCTGCAGCCACACTTCTCCTGCTTCAAATCTGTTTTGTGCGAGCTGCTTTCCATGTTCTTTCGGGTGGGAAAACCCTTTCCAGTGCACCAAGAAGGCTGTGTGTGTGTGTGTGTGTGTGTGTGTGTGTGTGTGTGTGTGTGTACGTGTGTGTGTACGTGTGTGGATTTGCCTCTCAGTGCTCTGCCCTCCCCTGCTCCAGTGCCCACAGCTTGCTTTACCCTCTGCTCAGCCTACTGAGTTATTGGCACATTCTGACATAGATTTGGTGGGTTTAATCCAGTAATGTTCCAGTTGCTGGGATTTGGGATACCTTCACAAGAGGGGAACACAGGGGCAGCTTTAGAGCAGCGTTTTGTGCATAAACTTGCTCTGACAGTAGGACCAGGGAACTCTGCAGGGACTCTTCAGTCTGTTAGGCTCAGCAGATCCTGCTGGGGCTATTATCCCCTGCACTCAAGGACAAAGGGACTTTGTAGTGGGCAGTCTCATGACCTGTCTCTATCCGTGGGGCTCTCAGCTGACCCAAAATAGGATTTGCCCAAATCTGCAGCACTCGGACGTGGATTCCTGGCTGGGTCTTCTGTGGGTGCCTCTGTTTGGAAGAGGGAAGAGCCTGTGGGCAGGGGCAGGGGAAAGTCGTGCTGCATGCTGTGAACCCCATTGGTGCTCCCAGATGGACTCCCGAGCTGTCCTGGCCCATTCCAGGGCCTTTCTCAGCTGCCTGTTTGTTGCAGCATGTTTCACAGACTGCACCCTGTCCATGTGCTCCTTTCCATCCAGAATCCTTTCTACTTTTTCTCAGTAACAACCCAAGAGATTTCTCCAGGACTTCCTATCTCTGCCTCACTTGATCTGAGCAGCTAAACCTCTGTAACTGTTCCTGACATCTGTAAAATAGGATTTGCCACAGAATGCATGAAGTATAATATTTAACTTAAGTGAGTATTTCGTTCTTTATAGGGACTTGCCATTAGTGACTTTCCATACCTGTCTCTTCCAACAAACCTCAGATATTTGTCTACAGGGAAGGTTCCTAGTGTGATGCAGCAGCAGTCACTTTTGAGGAAACCTGATTAAAAGAAATCTCCAGAGCCACTGCTGTAAGAAAAAATGGTTCATTTGGCTGAGTTTTACCCAGAGAGCCAGCAAAAGCTCCAGACCCTGGAAGAAAGGACCCCAAAAGCTTCAGACCCTGTGATGCCACCTCCCACCCTGGCACTGGGCTAGTCATGCTAAGCTGCCTCCATTGTAATTAAAATCTGGGTGTTTAGTCTGAGGTAGTTGCTAGGTCCCCTGGTGTACTCCATGGAAGGAAGTAAACATCTCCAGAAGGTGAATCATTTTAACAGCCTATCTGGAAAGAATGTCCTCAGGCCCGAAAGAGGATGGAGATAACCATGTAGTTGATTAGAGGGGTGGAGCAGCTCTCCTACAAGGAAAGGCTGAGAGAATTGGGATTGTTCAGCCTGGAAAAGAGAAGGCTTTGGGTTAACCTAATTGCAGCCTTCCAGTACCTGAAGGGAGCCAAGAAAAATGGAGAGGAACTATTTAGAAGGGCCTGTCGTGACAGGACAGGGGGAATGGCTTCAAACTGAAAGAGTAGGTAGGTTTAGATTAGATTTTAGGAGAAATTCTTTACTGTGAGGGTCGTGAGGCACTGGCACAGGTTGCCCAGAGAAGTTGTGGATGACCCATTCCTGGAGGTGTTCAAGGCCAGGTCGGATGGGGCCCTGAGCAACCTGCTTTCATGGAAGACATCCTTGTCCATGGCAGGGGGCTGGAACTAGATGATCTTTAAGGTCCCCTCCAACCCAAACCATTCTATGTTTTTTGTGTTTGCATGCCCAGCTTTCAAGCAACTGAATCCAGATGAGCTGAACCTCACCCTTGGTTTGTTTTGTACTTTCACCTTGTTGGGTTTGCCCCTTCACATGTCAATGCCCCCATTTCTATAGTGAAAAAAGATTAATGCATCCATGACCAGCCATTCTGTGTGTGCCCAGTGGACTGAATTTGCTGGAAATTTCACATTTCTTAAAAAATAACCCCAAACCAGCAGGACATCAGTCACATGAAGTGACACAACGGGGTGAAAAAAACTCCAGTGGTGAATGGGAAGAATGAGGAACACACAGCAAGACTGCAATGAAGACTATGGAGGTAGAAGGAGAAGTGGCAGGGACAAAACACATGTAGCTGGTTCACAAACTCTTGATGAGGTTCGTCCCACCTGAGCTGAGGAAGGCAGACCAAGAAGGTAAAATAGACTCGCCGTCTTTTGTCTGCAGCCCAGCTGTAGGGCCTGATCCTGTTTGCTCCCTTGCTCCCACAGCAAAAACCTCTGGGTGTACATGGATCTTGCACAGTACCCCATCTTTCTGCGTGTGTCAGAGATTCACTGTAACAAATGGCAGACAGGCACAATCTGCTCACCAGGAATCACCTCAGTGTCTCAGAAAAAGTTGTTATTTCCACTCTACTTTTTCATATTAAAATGTTGTAAGTATTTCTCTTGAGCATTTTCCTGTTCCCACACATCAGTCCAGGTACGTGGTGGCTTACTGGGCAGGTTGGCTCCCCAAAGACTTTAGGGTGATGCTGGTCTTTCAGCCTCCTCTGCTGGGTCTCACAACCAGTCTACCCCACCAGGAAAGAAAATACAGGGACCAGCAGCATGCTAGAGGGAACAGCAGCTTCCCCTGCCCCTTACAAAGCACAGGCTCCATAGCACCCTTGGAAACATTTCATAGAAAGGCAGAGCAAACCATCAGCAGTGGAAAGCAGCAGCCTGCCATTTGTGCAGATGCAGCAGTGTGTGACAATGCATGGGTAGTAAAGCCAGCTGTGAGCAGCACAGATGAAAGGTACTGTAAAACACAAGGTAGGAGAAGCACAACAATGAGAGTACAGTATTTTCACTTTCCATCTGTCAATGCTGCCTAGTGGTAACTAGAAGTGAGAAAATGATGCCTCTAAAGTTTTTTTTCATGTCTTATCTGCTATTTACTGTGTTACATAAAGGCCCAGTCTAGAGAGCTACTTCAATGATCAGATGCTTAATACAAAGTTGTGTGGAAGGCCTTCAGGTTTAGCACCTATTTTCTTCACTTGGCTGCCCTGGTCCTCTGGACAAAAGCAAGTCTTGGGAAATGACTGCCAAATCTTTGCCTGTGACCAAAACACAGTGGAGGAATTAGCAGGAGGACGAGTAACCGACAGGAGCTGATAACAAGTTGCCTTTGCTAATTACTGTTTTTAAAGTCCAAAGTCATTGGAAAAAATGAGTAAAGTTAGATTTTGCACACTAATGACAAGAAGAAAGTGCACTGGAATGTCTGAGTCACCTCTCTGAGCACTCCTAATTATACAGAGATATAGTTTTCCTATGCTGTGTTACATATTACAAATGTGTGCAGAGGCTTGGAGCAGCCTGGTGTCTGTCATTATGTGCGTTGTTTACCAGAAGATTTAAGGCTGGGTGAGATGACCCAGAGGGCTGCAGTTAGAGGGGTGGGGTTTTTGTAGGTGATTTTATTTGTTTTACACAAAATTGGAGCAAAGTCTGAAACCAGCGAACTGAAATAGCAGGTTATGATTTTCTTGCAAATGTGGGAGCTGGGTTATTACCCAAGCTCACACTCACATGCAATGTGCCCTTAACCATGTGTTTTCACATTGCCTGGCTCGAAACCTGCCACTGTGCTGGGTCTCTTGTGAGTGACTCTAACACATATGACAGGTTTGCTCTAAGTGTGTGTGCCAGCCCCTTGCTGGTAGCCTAAGGGGTGTTTGGAAACCAGCTCTGGTCCAAACTTCACAGTCCAAATGGAGATGATTGCACAGGGCAGGGCAGGGCTGATCCCTGCTGGTGGTGAGCCCTCGGTGAGGGGCAGTGGACCTGGGGAGGTTTGTCCAGTGTCCTGGTGTGTCTGGGTGGAGCAAGGCCAGAGGTACATCTGCTTCTGCAAGAGGATGCTGCTCTGGTAGCTCCTGGACCAAATCTGCCAGCCCTGGCTAGGAGCCTCAGGCACCCAAAAGCACCTCAGAAGGCAGAGGGTACATATGAACAGGCTCACACATTCCTCCTCCTCCTCGGTCATCACATGGGCTTCTTGGGTAATCCCAGGGCAGCCAGCACGTGGGCCCCGTCAGGAGACAAGTTTCCTGTGGGGCACATGGACCATGAGCTCCAGAGCCAACACCAGTCTGCCCTGCGAGGTGTAAAGATGTCCTTTCACTGAATGACCTCCTGGGATGCTGGTCCCAAGGCTGTGGGCAGACGTCAATTCCAGAGGCAGTGCCAGCCCCCAAAATTGAGTACACTGATAGTACTTTTCCTGGATTACCTTCGCACTCATGTGACTAAGTTTCCCAACAAAGCAGGCAAGCAATTAAAGAGCTGAGGCCTCATTAAAAAAACTAACCACACCACAGGGCTTGTGACAGGTAGCTGGTGTCTCCAGCACGACTGCTTGATAAGTGTAAGGCTTTGGAAGAATCCAGTGTGGAAAGGGTTAGGACCTCGGTTGTGTAATTCCTTTAATAAGTTGTTTTGTCATAAACCATATGATAAACAGGCAGGAACAGGGGCAGGAGGACGGGAAGGAGGAGGAGGAGGATGAGGAGGATGGAAAGCTCCTCATAGCCCCTGGTAGCCCCCGCAGGCTGTGGAGGCTATAGGTTGTTAATTGCTGGTGACTGATGTTGTTATCTATTTTTTTACCCCTTTGAAGTGGTAATGTTTCATCTGTGGTTGGGCCTCTTTATTCTTTTGTTCAAACCAAGTCTTGTTTGCCTTTTCCTTCTTATCCCCCATGGTTCCCCTCCCCTAGGATGGGATGTATGGGTGGGGAAGCTCACTGTATCACTGAGGGTGAGGATGTTCAGCCCCACACAGCAGATTGGAAATGAGGGGGGGAAAAAGGCAATTTATGAGTTTTGAACCCCAGGTTTGTATCCTCTCCAGAAGAGCTGGCACCTTCTGCAGCAAGGACCCCAACCCATCTAGCTTCACTGCCACCAACATTTCCCCAGCCAAGGAGCAGATCAGAGAGCACTGCAATGAGGGTTTTTAAAAAAATTTAACCGTGAAAATAACTCCTGTTGGCTTTATGCTAGCCCAGATACCCAGGAAACAACATCGTGGGGGCCCCGTGCCTCCCCACTCCCAGGGCAAGGGCAGCTGATGACCAGAGCCAGTTAATTGTTGCAGGTACAGGCAATTGTGTGGTGGCCAAGGCTCTCTGAAAGTGTTAGGCAAGCTGGTGTCCCAGGCTGCTTGGTTTAGTCCTCCTGGGCCTGGCTTTCCACTGCACCAGGGTTTTTTTAGCACATCTATTATATTTTTTCATCCTGTGCTGGGGATGGTGCCTGCTTATCAGTGTCAACGTTACCCCAAGAGGGAGAGATGCCCTGTGGCACGATGCACCAGCAGGAGGGCTGGAGGTGCCTTGTCTGCTTTCCAGCAAAGTCCTGGGAGAGGAAAAGGGGCTGGGCAGCTTTGCTGGGGAGCAGCTGCACATGATGGGATGTGCCCCTGCGTGTTGGAGCACCTCAGCCTCTAGTGTTTGCACACAAGATGTTCAGCTCTCTATAAGACCAGGTTTTCCCCGTGGTGACAGAACTGGGAGGGTGTGTGAGCACACTTGTGGGGTCACTGGGTCTTCCTCCTGCTCCCCAGGGTGTGCCAGAGTAAGGCAGGTCTGCCTTCTTTTGGGGAAAAATTCTAACCAGCTCGAATGGCATAAGAAATGACCTGAAACAGAGCTGAGACACAGTAAAGCACGAAAAACTTAATAGGAGCTTTCTAGTAGTGGCAGCCTGGGGTGTTTTATGGTAGCAGGTCAGTATCACGAGATGGGCAAGGGGAAGGGGCGCCCTCTCCCAGCTCACGTCTACTTTTTCCCTTTTGGAAAGGCGTTGTTTTTATATTTGTCATCCAAACACTTTTCTCCCAGCTGCTAAATGAAGCTCTGAGTGTTTTACTCCTCTTTTTGAAGGGGTCAAGGAGAGGGCTGAAATTTGAGCCCGGATGCAAAGGTGCAAATTCAGCCTCAGCATCACAGACTACACCGAAGGAGCCACAGCTCTTCCCGCTTCTTGAGGGATAATTAATCCCCTAAGGTGGCTGCTTGCTGCTGTTTTGGGGAACCAGTTTGCAAGTCAGGGACTAGAGCATTAAGGACCAGCTATTAGAGGCAGCTGAGGGTGCTTTCAGAAAGGGAGGAATATTTAACTTAAACAATAAATAATTTTAAGCTTGGGGCCAGATGGCTATGCTTGTGAGAAAAGAATGGAGGGGGGTTTAATTTTTAAATAAGTGCCACGTCACCTCAGCCTCCCCCACCTCCTCCCCAGTAACAGGCTCTTTACCACGATGCAAAAGGGGAAAAAAAAGAATAAAAAGAGAACAGGGAAATTCTTGAGATTCTTTCCGATGGAAAAAATGTCTCCGCTTATCATTCAGTGTCAACAGCAGCAGACACCTGTGCTTAAACACCCAAGAACAGGGGCAAGCCAAAAGGTAACCTAAAGCCTCTGCTTCTACCTCCCCGCGGGCAGGCAAGCAGGAAAATGGATTTGGACACTTCTCCATCAACCCGGTGGGGCTGTGGCCAGTGACTACAAAGCTGTGCGAAGGCAAGCTTTGAGGCGGCAAAGCTGGCAGGATCCCGCGGCCAGGAAATGCCTGCAGCCCGGCTGCTGGAGCCAGACGTTATCACGCGGTCCTTAATTAGACTGTCACCTACTTATCCCTCCCTCCTCCCCATCCTCCCTCAAGCTCTTGCTTCATCATGTACTGTAGCACTCACTGCTTTCCCATCCGGCCAGCCTGTGGACATGGAACAGTGTGGTAGGTGGGCACTGGGAAACCTGGCACACTCCTCTGCGAGTGACAGGGTTATTGGCCCTCGTGGTGCCACAGCAGGGCAGACCTGAGCCATGTGCTGCCCATTTTCACCTGCTGGGAATACCAGGTCCTTCAGGTACTGCTACTTTTGGGGATTTCTTGGTCAACCCATCAAAGCTCCTGCTCTTCCCACTGCCTCGTCCATCAGTCTCTCTAATAACCAGCACCCAGACTTTCCTCCATTCCCTTCCCGCCTTTCTTCAAGTCCTTGTCCAGGGAAAATATCAAAGTTTTGGAGAAGAGGACCTCCAAACATTACAGCAGCCTTGTGTTCTTTGGGTCCTATGCAATGCCAAGCTGTTGGTAGGAAGCCACTAAAACCTGACAGTCTGGTCAGGGGAACATCTGCTTCCCATCCCTCAGTCCTCACCCATTTCCTGCGTGATGTTGATCAAGCTGCTGATTTTCTACATTAATTTCTTAATTAATGCTAACATTTCAGCTTGATTCCTACCTGTGAAGAATATTATGATAATAATATTAATAATGATAAGAATACTACTAATAATGAAGGCCATTCATAGAATGTGCAGAAACACCCTGCATATGAAGACAGAGAGATGGTCAATGATTAGTGAATGTATAATCATACAATGGTTTGGGTCAGAAAAGACCTTTAAAGGTCATCTGTCCAACCTCCCTGCAATGAACCTACATCACCAGACATCACTGCACATGTCTCCATCATGTTTCTTTCCTTTTTTCTGTTGCTGCTGCATTCCTCCTGGCTTGGTCAATGATGATGCTATTGAGATGTTTTCAAAATAGAGAAAATTATCTCACACAGTCAATAGGATTTAATTTATCTTGCTAGGAAGATATATCTTGGTTAAGGTCCATGTATCCCACAGCATCTGAGCCACCAGAATGGAAATTTGGCTCACACCTGCCTCCAAGACCTGGTACATCCTGGCTGATGCTTTTTAGCTGAAGTGCTTGGATTTGGTCTGTGATTGCTCTCAGCACCTCTTACAGCAATGCAGATGTGTCAGGGGGATGCCTAAACCTGACCTTTCCCAGTGCAGGTTTAACTGTTTAATCCCATATTTTTTTTGCTAATAGAGATCAAAACAGTGAGAGTTTACTAGCATTGCTCTATCAATTGGAAAAGTGACTTTTTCTCCTGTTATCCAGTGTTTTCCCCCAAATTCAACCACCAAGAAGCATCCGCTAAGCGCTGTATAATAATTCAGCATCATTTGGTGCCTGTAATTCTACAATTACTCTTCAAGGCTCATTTGCTTCAAGATCTTCAGGCTGTAAAGTTATTGGAGTGTGGTTAGTTGATTTTCAGGAATGCCTGCTCTCTGGCAGGGGCTGGAGAAGGAAAGAACTGAAAAGAAATGCATGTAAATTCAATGACATAGCGGGAACTTTAGAGGCATTTCAACAAAGCAATACCCACAGGCAAAGGAATTGTAATTGTGCAGGGGAAATACAGCCTCACCAGCTCCTACGATTTTATCAGGAGTCTGGTAATTTCCAGACTGTCCTTTAAAGCCCAGCTGCTGGACTCATTGTTAGGGAGTCTCAGCTTCCTTTTAAATTAAAAGGAGCATTTCCAGTCTTTTTTTTTTTTTTTATTTCCCCCCCCCAGAGAAAATCTTTAGAAAGTAAAGTAAGCTGAAGGTTCAGACATGGAAGAAAAAGAGAACTCAGGTCATACCAAAACTAAGCAGAACATTAACGCAGAGATCCATGATCAAAGTCATGCTTATTCAGTGGAGTTTTTTGGGTTTGGAAAAACTCAATGTCAAAACAAAACCTGTCATCATTTTTATCTGAACATCTGATTTGCTATCACTTGTGCCTGGCTGTCCCAGCCTTCAGTCCTTGCTTGGAAAAGCATTTGGTGGCTCCAGGGTGGGGCAGGAGGAGATGTCAAGGCTCTACCCTTGCTCTTTTTCTTTCTCCTCTCCTAATTTTCACCTGTGACCTGCAGTTCTCCAGCTCTTGGGGCCCTAGAAGTGTTTGCAGGGCAGCTGGGCCCTTAATGGGATGAGTCCTGAGGAGTGCAGGCTCCAGGACCAGTTAAAGTCTCCATGTGGACATGGTGGAGAGAGAAGGGAAGGAGAAAGGCAGCTGAGCAGAGGGCAAGGGGAGGAGAGGAATTTGCCTTGACCAGAGGACATCCCCTTCCTTTCCAGGGAGGGTGGTTATACAGACCTGAGGTGGGATGGATTCCCAAACAGAAAGCAAAAAGACTCTTTGCTTTTTTAAACAATGTGCCTTTCCCTCAGAAAATGTTTTTTGTTAGAGGCCACGAGCTTTTACAACACCTTTCAGTTGTACCATAAGTCTGTCCCCTCCTTCCTCAGAGCACTCACTCCAGCAAGGCTGGAGATAAATAGTCAGAGATGGGAAAACAATGTTTTTAGAAGCTTCACTTTGTATTGGATCAACATTCAGAGGTTTCAGCACTTACTTTGAGTGTGTTTGGACTTAACTGGGCCTCCTGGCTCCTGGAGGCAAAAATGAGCTCTGTCACATCGTGTGTTCTGGTTTCAGCAGGCCCCTGGCTATGCAAGCAGCGCCAGTTGGCAATTCCAGCCCTCTGGAACAGCCCTCTGGCTACCCAAGACACTTCCCCAGCTGGTGACTCCAATCCTCTCCCAGTGAGCTGCCAGCTCTCACAGAGGAGGTGCATGTACGGTGCACTCTCCATAGCTTTGCTCTTGGTCCAACATCCAAATCCCAAACTTCCAGAATGGGTTTTGGGATCTTTGTGTGAGTTCTGCAAGACATTTCTGGAGGTGCAGCCATTGTGATGGACTGTTCTATGTGAAAAGCAGGTGGAGCAGTCTGAGATTTTTCCTGCAGCGCCCTTGTGCCAGCAGTGAGGGCTGCGTGGGAAGGACTCCTGCACACTCAGTGCAACACTGAGCTCTGATCCCCTTTGCTCTTCATATTCCCATGAAGTCCCTCTCTGTCTCACTGCCTGCGCGATTCTGCCAAAGGTTTGGGTTCCTAATGCTGCCAAAATGTCTCGCTGAAACCTAAGAGTGAAAATATTTCTGTTTCTGAGAGGTCCCACGTTGCTGACAAGGAGTGAACTCTTTCTTCTCATTGACAAAACCCTAAATGTCTGTTCTGGCTTTAGCAGACATTAACTTCAGCCTAAGGAAAACAGCAACAAATCAGGAAAGCCAAGTTTCCTGCAGAAAGCCCAGTGTTTGGCTGGCCAGTAACTGAGTGCTAATTCCAGGAATAAAACAGCTGCTATCCTTGCACACAGGCAGTTGTCTTGGAATTTAAAGAGGAAATAAAATGGGGAAGGGAAACAACAACAAAAGATTCTTCAAACATCATCTATAAAACAATGCCAAAGGTATAGAGCAGCAGAAGTTCTCATTCAATGAATTGCTTGATAGGTCAGCAAATACTGCAGATGAAATTCTGGGTCCTCTGAAGCTGACTGTCAGAATTGGAGGCTGGCTCTTTCTCACAGACCAGGCTGTGCATGTGTACCTCATTTTGCCTAAAATCTGTTTTGCCTAAGATCAGATTGCAAAATTTGCCTTTTGCAATCTCTTTTCATGCTGTTCATGGGAAATGCTGAGTCCCAATCCATTGACAAACAGACAGAGATGCAGCCTGTATCAAGTCAATATGGTCCTACAAGTACAGGTTCAGAGAGCCTTCAAAATCCAGGAAAAAGTAGTGACCAAACAATTGCCTCCGCTGACTGAGTTGAAACAGAGTTTCACCTAGGTGGGAACTTGCACAATCCCCATCACTTTATCATCCTGGTGCCTCATCTTCTTTATTGTATTCATTCTCGTGCAGCACCAGGAGGTGCAAGTCTTTCCTAGCACGGGTGAAAAAAATAATCAGAGAGATTGACTGAAGTCTCTTAACCTGGCTTTCTCGCCTATAAAAGCCCTTTGTCTTCAGCTGTGACTTACTAGTGATGTAGGATCTTTTTCTGGTGCATCTCTCTTTTGTCTCTGCCCCTTCCTCCTGTCAAGAGCAAAATGGCTTCCTCTGTATTTAGTAGAGGTGCTGTGCAGCACTGAAGAGCAACATCCTGAGGTAAGCCCCGAAATAGCTTTTTATTCATGCTGTGCTGCTTCTTACTGAAGGCTCCTGTGTGCACAGGAGCTATTTCTAGTTTCCATTTGCCACATCTGCTTCACCCTCCTGTCTTGTATTCCCCTTTACTCCCCAGATTCCTTCTGTGAGGATCTCATTTTCTTCTCTCTCCTGATTCTGCTTTGCTGTCCATCCCCCTTGCCATGTGTGGCCTAGGTAGGGTGGGTTGATGGGGTTTGCTGCCTCTTCCTGGGGCCCTGCTGACATCCCTTCCCTTTGGAGGAGGCTCCTCTCCTTGCCCATGCAGAAGGCACTGGGACTCTTTGTGGCATGACTTTGATCTGTGTGCATCAGAAAACAGAATGGCTCTGGAAGATGGATGGCTTTGGACCAGCTGACAAGCTGACATCAGTTAAAAGCCTTTAAAGCTTCTGTCATTGGGTTTACAAAGACTTTGGAGTGTGTTTATAGATGCAATCTTATAGATTACCAGAGGGAAAAAAATATTCCCCTGTCCTTTTTGCCTTTCCCTTTATCAGAAGACACCTGGGGAGGGAAGAGCTCTGCTCCCAGCATCTGACTGCCCTCTCTGGGCTGCTCCCTGGAAGGAGGTGAGAAATCAGCAACATCACTGTGCTGTTTGCTTTGCCTCCCTGCTGGCAGGGAGCCACAGCTGGGGCAGCCTGCGGAGGTGCTTTGCTCTCTCTTCCTCTCTCCCCAGCAACCTCTTGCCTTCATGGGAACAATGGGATAATGTGACTGGAGCATTATAAATACTAACTCGCCTTTGAGGCTGTTGCACCAAACAGGAAGCACAGATAGCCCCAGAATAGAAATTCAGTCCTTGCTCTGCTCCTGGGCAGAGGCTGCTCCCAGAGAACGCTGCCTGCCACACCCTCCTCATGTGGCCGAGCTGCTCTGCCCCACACTCTGTTCCCCAGGCCCGGTGCTTTGACTGGACCATGGTCACCTGGAGGTTGTCCCCTACCTGGAACTGGCAGGCAGGTGGATTTTGGGATGTGCCTTGCCCTGGCACAGCTGGGCCTGGCAAGGGATGCTTCCTACAAGGTTGGAGATGTGTCGGGAGGGTGGCAGGAGGCTTGGGAAGGTGAACAAGGAAGTGACCCTGGCTTTGAGGTCAGATCACAGGGGAGGCTCTGCTGTGCCTGCTCCTGTTACCCCAGCTCTGAGGTAGGTTGCTTGTTGCCAGAATTGCAAATATCCCCCTGACCTGTTAATAACTTACCCTCTCCAAACTAATTTTCCCTTTTGCACCAACCAGTGGGGTGTTAGCACATGAACTTGCAGTTGTTACTGGGGTGTTGTTCCCTCTGTAACCTCTTTGCTGAGGCATCTGTTGAAATCAACAGACCATTAGGAAGTACCCTGTAAGGGTGTTGATTCAAATGGGGATGCACACCAGGTGGAGAGTTTGGATGTGTCAGCCAGACTGCAGGACCTCTACTAAAGCAAAACTTTCACATATGCTTGCTTTAAACTGCCCTGAGCATCCCAAGTAATCCCCTTGCTCTGCCTGCTCATCCTTCATACTTGGTGTGTTTTCAGCTCCTGAGAGTGGGCATGCAGCATTTCAATGAGTCTCCAGTCACTGAGACCTGCTGCTCCCTGTCCTGCAGTCCAAGAGTCATGTGACAGTGCTGAGTTTTGGATGTCAGAAGATTAATTTGTGCTGGGCACATGCTGCTCCATGGTGCAGAGACAACACTGTGTGGGTCAGTGGTACTGAGCAGGCACAGAAGTGTGGTGGTGAAGCAGGGTATCACGTGGTGTTGAGAACAGCCATAGCCTTCCCAGGAAGATCCTGTTGTTCCCCCAGGCTTTGACTGGCTTCCTGTACGAATGAGGATCATGGAGCTGTACCTATTACACTGAGCTCTTTGCAGCAAGCACCATCTCCCAGTCTTTGTGCTGTAATAAATATCTTCATGCTGGAAGTTGAGTACCTGCAGCACTGGCCTCTGGTATAAAGGCAGGAACCATGTTGTGGCCAGAGCTAAATCTTTGGTGTTGACTTTATTAGAAAGTGTTTGGGCTGGGAAGGGTCTCAGTAGAGATGCTTAGAAAAGACAATTGCAAGAGAGGTGTTCCAGTGTGTGTGGATGAGTTGCCCCTCTGTGTGAAAAAGGATGCAATGATGCCTTCCTGGAGGATATAGGTTGACTTCCTAGCTCAGGGACCCATCAAATCTCAGAGTTTTCCTGAAGACTGATGCACATCCAGGCTCTGGATGTGTGAATGGACTCTGGAGTTGTAGTCATGTCCTTACCTGACAGCATGGCAAGTCGTGCCTCTACCCAGAGTCTCTCCATCAGTGTCTGAATTGCTTTAGGCTTTGCCAGGTTGGGAGAAGAGTTCAGAGAGCTGAGGACAGGCAAAGCTGTTCCTCCCTTTGTGCTATTGACATGTTTTAGCACATTTTTAGCTGGTATTTCCTGGAGTTTGTCCTGAGCAGCTAAATGTAAATAAAAATGGGAAATTTCACATGGAGGAAGAAACTAGCTTTGGTAAGCCCCAGCCTGGCATCTTGGATGTTTCTAGGGGCTTTTGCTGACAATGGGGGGACATTCTGACCTGAGTCAGTTACAGCAGACAAAACTTTGCTTTACTTCCCTGACCACCTTCTGTGCGTCTGTCTCATTTCCATTGCTATTCTTTAACCTCAGCCTTGCCACCCTACAAAAAAGTGCAGTAGTGATGATAATGTGCTGCTTTCATCTGCAAATTGTGCTAGTATCTATTGGTGGAAACACCTAAAAGATGCTGCTGTGCTACTGGTAGGGAAAGGATGCCAGGCCACTCCTCGAATCCTCTGTTCATTTTTTGGGCCCCTCACCCCAAGAAAGACATTGAGGTGCTGGAGTGTGTCCAGATAACAAGCAATAGGACAGGAGGAAATGACCTCAGGTTGCATCAAAGGAGGTTTAGATTGGATATTAGGGAAAATTTCTTCACCAAAAATGTTGTCAAGACCTGTACAGGCTGCCCAGAAAGGTGGTCAGTCACCATCCCTGGAGGCATTTAAAAGATATGTAGGTGTGGCACTGTTATAAATTACTCATCACAATCGAATTGGTCAATCAATGAGGCAATTTATTTGTTCATTGATAAGGAATGAGCAAGAAGCACTGGGGACGTGGGGAGTCTCCAGTCCGCCAACACATCCAAGCTTCTCTCGGTCTCTGCTCCTTTTATAGGCAGCTTCTCAGGGAGTCACAGCATGTTTGTTGTGCTGGGGTCCAAGTCCAAACAAGGCTGGCTACCTTGCAATCTCGTAAGCAACAGCAGTGACCACAAGTCCCCACCAGGTCTGGGCAAGGCTCGAGCATGTTGACCACCTTATACCTTTAGCAAGCAGGCAGTGGCAGTAGGAAGTCTTTACATGTTTGTACAAGCTGCAGTCTCCCCCCCCCATACACAAAGGTGAGTGCAATTTACAGTAATTTTCTAAGGCAATTACATAGTGATAAAAAAAAATACATAGTAGTAAAAGTCAGTAACTTACAGCAAAAGGATTTAAAACAAAATAATGAAATCACTATATTTCTATGGTTAGTTTTTATAATGACACGCATCACCAAGTTACATATCACAGCACTTAAGGACATGGCTTAGTAGTGGACTTGGCAGTGCTGGGCTAATAATTGGGCTGGATAATTTTAAAGATCTTTTCTAACCTAAATGATTTTATGAAGTTCTGCCTTGGCACTCAGGACCTGCCAGGCTTCCCTTGAATGTTTGGGTAGTCAGGAGGGTCACCAAGCTTGCAAAGTTTCAAGATAGGAACAAGATTTTCTGACATTTCCAATAACCATCTCTGATCATTATTTTGACTGAGGGAGAAGGGGTTGAACATGTAACTTGTGTGAGACTGAAGGTGTATCTGGGTTTTAGCAAGCGGTTTGTACGATAGTGACCCTCTGGGAGTTAGGCTGAGATAAAAGAAGACATCACTGCATCTTCCTGTGGCTGTGTCTGAAGTTTCCAAGTCACAACACTCCTGATTCTCAGCTTCGCGCCCCAGTGCTACTGATAATTCATGTTTCCAGCTTCTGTCAGGCACAAGGTTAAACATGACATCTCCTGAAATGCTGAGTGTCTTCTTCCCTGCACCTCAAGGTGATAAGCTAGGAGCAGATATCCTGAGAAGAAAATAAAGAAAAAAAATTTGAAGATGAGGAAATGTGTTTTCACACTCTGTTTGCTGAGAGTGAAGGGGAAAAAGAGCAGGGACTGAGCTTCTGTGTGGCAGCTGGGAACTGCATGGCTCAGGAGGCTGGGTAATGGGCTATGAAAGTCCTTCACCTCTGGGTTCACAGTGTTCATACAGTCCAGCAGTGGGGGAATATTGTTGCTCTGGCAGAGCTGCTCAGTGGTTTCTGTCAAATTAAAAGGACTTGATTCCTCTCTGAGAAGCCCTATTCCTGCTGCAGCAAGTGCTTAGGGAACCAGGAGCTGGTTTTGGCAAGACTGTTGTTGCCCCATTGGAAATTACCAGGCTGCAATTAGACCAGCTGATGCAGGTGTGCACTTGTGACTTGGGCACACAAATCTCATCTGCTAGGTGCCAGGTGAGAAAATATGTGTGTTCAACTCAAAAGAACTGAAGAGATGGGCTGGATATCGAAAAGCAGTAACTGGATGGACTGGCAAGACCGGAAGCGAATGAGAGTGCATTCCCATGGGCAGATCAATCCTTGGTGGTGGTAGCTGGGAGCCTGGAGAAACATCCAAGATTACAACCAACTCCCTGCCCATCCCTTCCTGGGAAAAGGGTGGCTTCATGTGTAGATACAAACCATTACACACTTGTTATCAATACCATATCAAAATGTGGATGTGTCAGACCCTGGAGAAACTTGCATTCAAGGTCGGAGAATTTCTGGCTGAAGGACCAGTCGTATGAAATTCAAGAAGGGAGAAGTATAAAAAGCACTTGCTATTCAGGAGAGGGCTGGGGAGGTGGCATATGCTTTTGGTGACTTTGCAGGTATCAACAGTGACAAAATGTAAACTTCCTAAGTCAGGTTGCACTCGGCTGGAGGTGGTGGAAATGCTAAAAGATTGGTGCAATCTGTGACTGCTTCAGCGGCTCTGGGCAAGGAGCGAAATAATTGGCTTGACCTCAGGATAGGTGTCAGACAGGCCATGCTTGAACACTGGCTTGTTTCAAGAGACATCAGAAAAAATTGTTCAAAACAACCACTGATGGAAAATCTACAGGAAGGAGCTTTGGAGCTCTCAGAAGATGAGACAGCAGTTAACTATTTTCTTCACTGATGAGACTGGACTAAACAGAGCTTTTGCAGGAAGACTGATGAAAACTTTCAGGAAAAAGGTTCAGGAACCTTTCCCTCAGAAGAGGGAATATCCCTGCATTTCCTGTGCAGATCTTGAGAGACTGCAATGCTTTACCAATCTTATGTGTTTTAGGCACCTTGACAAGGAACTTTAAGCATTGCCTCAAAATCTGGTGCAGGCAGCAGTCACATCTCTGATGCTGGGGTTGGGAGGGCTGTGGGCCAATGTCACGGACTGAAATCCTTCTGTCAGCGATCAGAGAGAGGACTGGGGGCCCTTAGGTTTGCCTTAACATCTGATGCCAGCTCCCCAGAGCTGCCTGGGGCTTTCTGAGCCTATGCATTGCATTATTGCAGTGACCTTTCTCCCGTTGCTTTGGGCTTGGTGTCTGCACAGTCTATCCCTGTCTGTATTGAAAGTAGGATTACTTTTTACTTTCTACCTCAAGAGGCAAATTGAAATCCATAGAGTGGCATTTAAGCCGTTAAGGCATTCCTATTAATTAGTCTCCTGAAAGTAGAAAAGGCAGAGAGGTAAGATGCAAAGCCCCTTATCTCTGGGGTGGGCTGTGCCTGAGTCGTTGGGGGCTTTTCTCTTCTGTTTCTGAGGTAAGTATCCTCACTAATGTCCCGCGGGGGAGAGCAGGGTTTAGCAAACAAAGCCCTGTGAAAAGGGAGAGCCAGAAATAGAAAGGCTGTGAATATAGAAGCCCCAGGCAGTGTCTTCCTCTGCCTGGAAGAAGCTTAACTTATTACAAAAGCCACACTCTGACTGGATCTCTCGTGGCCCCAAGTAGTCAGGGGAAAACAAGGCCGTCAAGAGGCTTTTTTTTTTTTTTTTTCTTTTTTTTTGAGCCACAGTAAAGACATATCCATAAAAGAAGCAGCAGGGGGGAAGGTGGAAAGGGAGGAGGAAGAGGGAAACAAAGGGAAATTGTAGCCAGACTTTTCACTGTCTGAAAACAGTCTCAGCATTAACCCTTTAACAATGCTTTGAGCATCCTCAAGTCCTGAAAATCTGCTAATTAATCCACGAGTTTGTGCAAAGGTGAGAACTTTTCACAGGCTAAATTTGGACCGTGTTTTGCTGAAGAAATGGTCTGCTTGTGGTTGATTCAGTGGTAAAGGGAAGTGTTGGGATCAAGGAGAAAGTTCCTGGGACATAATTTTGAATGGCTGAAAGGCAGTAAATCAATGGGAAGGAAACCTGCGGGAGATCTGGCAGTGTAAAGGTAATATCTCACATGCCCACGTTAAGGGTATGGACATAAAGTGCTCCCTGGAGAGTGTGACAAGCATTAAAGGGTTAAAAAGGATCACAAGGCCGAGGAACTTCTGGCCTTTACAAAGTGATGCTTGCTGTATTTAAGTGGTTCCCACAGAAGACATTCTGTAACATTTTGGAGGGAGTAATGGAAATTCGCAGGAAACATGAGAAAGCTCAAAGTGATTTCCAGGAAATTTGCTAGTAACAGGTTTTGATTGTGCAGGTTTCAATAGTCAGACACAGCGTGAAAGTGCTTTGTAACATTAACCTTCTCTGTTAATACCCTTCTGATAAATTATGTCTTTAAAGGGTTATTATGTGGCTTTAAAGGGTTACAACCATGTTTTCGTGTCTGTGGCTTCACAGAGACTGCCCCACACCAGCTGCAATAACCTCTCTTCCCAGGAGAAGGGTTTTCAGGGATCCGCCTTGGAACTCCAAACACAACTCTTCTGCTTCCACTATCCCCTTCTCAGCTCTTGTGGCCCTGCTGTGTCTGACACAGAAGCTGTGCTGGTGTCTTTTTGTGTACACCTCCAATGGGGAATATTGCATGTGAGAAGGAGCCGGTGTGGGGCAAAAAAATCAAGCAGAAAGAAATCCTGCAAAAAGCTCCGAGAAGGTGTTCCTTGTGGGCAAGTGGCTTGCTCCATAGGTTTGGTCCACTGATGTTACATTTCTTGTTGATGGTTTCCAACAGAAAGTCACTGGGTAATCCAAGACCTGAAATGAGGGACATGTGAAAGGCATAGGAACACATGCCTTTTGGGGTGCTACGTATGTTGCTAACCTGAATTATTTGCCCCTAAATCATATCAGAAATGTGTATGGCAGCTAAATGCAGTCAGAGCTTCTCAGGGTGATGAGGCTGTTGAGGAAGGGTTAAGTATAAACAATGGGATTAAACTGGGCGAGGGGAAATGTAGGTTGAATACCAGGAAAACATTTCTTCACACTAAGGTCACTTGGGCTGGGAGGGAATTGGCAGCTCAGCCTTCTCCAGGAGTGGGATGGCTATGGGGTTGGGGGTGCTGGGAGAAGAGGGATTGGGTTCTGCAGAGATGCTGCCTGGCAGTGTTTTCTGCTTCTGAGCGACTGAAAAGGGGAAATGTCCTAATGCTTCTGTGCCCCCTGAGGGTTTTTATTCGGCCCAGCAGCGGGGATTGGCTCTGAAATAAGTAAGGAAAACCAGGGATTAAGTAAGGAAAAAGGAGTGGCATTAAAAGAATTTATTGGAAACCTTTACCTGAATAGGCAACAATCACTGCCCAGAAATATCTGCAAAGAAAAGTGTGAAAGGGATGCCTTTGGCCACGAACCAGGCTGATAAGGGATCCCTGATTGTAGCCTGGGGTGAGGCTTAGGCATGGCACTGCAGTGGTGCTTTTGGCAATTTGAACTGCAACAATTCCCTCCACCCCCTGTCCTGGTCAGTTCAGCACATCTGGAGAAAATCCTGCCTCTGCAGCTGGGTTTTCTGCCAACCTGGAAGTAAAACATGTTGCTCTAAATGGTAACTAGATAAGCTGCAATGAGGATGTGTGAAGGTAAACCTGTGTGCAGGTATGAAGGAATCTGTTGGTCTGAGGAGAATGTAGATTCAGATATAAAATACAAAGGATAAATATGGAATCATGGAAGAACTATTTTTTTTTTCATTTAGCTTTTGGGAATATTCAGTCCTTTGTGCTGAAGACGGTTTACAGTGTATGAGTAACAGGAAATGAGGCTCTGAAATATTCCCTTGCTTTTCTGTATTGTACCTTTCTAAAAGCCCCTCCCCCCTAAAAAAAACCCCACCAAAACAAAACCAAAAACTGAAAAACACCCCACCTTTAGGAAACTGATTTTCCTTTTGTTCCTAAAGATTCTGAAGGATATTTTTGGATCAAGTTTTTCATTGCCCGTTGAGGGTTGTCTGAGTGGAGATGGACTTTGTGTGTCAAAGCTTGACTTCACCTTCTGAAAGGTTGCTGTCACAGCACAGAACACAGATGGGACACTAAAATTAATTCTGCAATAATTCACCTGCCAGTCTGCCAGCTCAGCTGTGTCCCTAGTGTAAGTGGCACCCCAGCTACTAGAAATCCTCTTTCATTCTTAATTTTTAGTTGCTAATTCAGATGTCATCTGAAGCTGCAACAGAAGAAAACACAAAGACTACTATTCATTACCTAAAGAAATTACTTGGGAGAACTGCTCAGGGTGTATTTGTACATCTGGGCAGTGTGAGTGAGGCCACTCAGCTATTACCATTACCAGGAGAACTGCAACCAGGAAACTTCAGAAAACCATCCAATTATTTCAGTCCTTCTCTGAAGTCCTCAGAAGAAGAGGCCAGATGGGAAAGGAATTTATCATGGAATCTGAAGATATTGGCATCTGGTTTCTTTCTGGACTGGGGGCAAAACATCTGAGTTAGTATATTTGAAGGCTACTTTTGCTGCATGAAATTGTGTGATGAAGACATGGTCTCATCTCACGCTGTGGTCTAACTGGCCTCCTTGAATTCAGCTTAAGTAAAGATGTTGCTGCCTGAAAAGGTGTTGGGGGGAACTCAAGCCTCCCCCCTCTCTGCAGAGTCAGGCAGGAGAAGAACTGGTTGGGGTTGTTCACTCCTAAGATTACTCAAGGCATCATTTCCACACTCTGTGAGGGACACCATTGTTCAGTCACTCCTTGTTGGCCTTCCCAGGCTCATTGGAACTGTGGTGTCAAGACCTGGATGGTCCCAGCTGGTGATGGGGGAGCTCCTGGGTGACACTGATTGCTGGCCGTGGGTGACAAGCTTGCCTTTTGTTAAAGACTCACCGGCACCAAGAAGTAGAAGTGGGTGGCACTGGCAGGCTGAAATGTGACACTTCCGTATGGATATGCTGGCACTGCTGCAAGCCCCCTGCAGGGATGTGAGCCAGGAACAATAAAACCCACATTAGAAGGGATTGAAGTTCCTGGGGAAGCATTAGGGAAAACATTAGGTTTCACATTTTCTGCCACTAGTGACACCAGGGCAATGATATGAGCAGTAAGGTATTGGGTAGAGTCTCCCCAACCTGCCAGATCCTCCCTGCCTCCCCAGTACCCCCTCAAGAACCCACTGTGACTTCAGGCAGGGACTGAAACAAGTGATGCAGTTAATGAACAGGAGAAAATCGAAGTGGTGAGAGACACCTGTCATCTTAGCTGGTGGCAGAGTGTGGATAAATGATGGTGGGGTGAAGCCATCACAACTGTTTGGGGTGGCTCTGACTGAAGCCACAGATTGGGTCCTGGGGCAGCCACAGGGAGCAGGCAGTGTTTGGCTGGGTGCTGCACTACATCATCATTGCTATGCTTTCTTGCTGGAAACGTTTCCCCTGCCTGAAAGTCCTCTCTGCCTCCCTTGATTTTCTTCTCCACATTGCAGTAATTCTGCTAGGGTGAGATGGAACTTGGTCTGCTTCTAGCAGCAGAGGACATCCAGCAAAGACCATTGAAAATGGGATGAAATATGCTTGTTCTGTAAGGCTGAGTGGGTGGCTGTGAGACACTCGTCTGCCTGGAGATGCTTCAGATGAGTAAACAGGGGTAGGAAGTCCCTACCCAAAAAGAACTCAGAGCAGAGATCCAAACTGTGCTTGTAAAATGAGTGACTACAGAAAAGCCGGTTTGATATCGCACAAAGTTTAAAGCTTTGGCTTCACCCTTGTGGAAGATCTTTGAAGGGAGAGGGAACCCTAGAAAAGAGAGATTAACTGAATATCCAACAGGATAGGAAATTCTCATGCCCCACGGGACCAGCTAACTGGAGGAAAAAATCTCTAGTGCCCTGTCAACTGGAGAAAGCCATCCACTGCAGCAGGATTACTAGAGACTTTGAGATTTGCAAAGGAATGCAAACAATTTTATTTTGTTTCTCTTTCCATTTTAAATCAAAGCTAAGTTATTCAATCCTCCTCGAACCACCAGACTGAAGTTCCAGTCTAGCCTGCACCCACAAAACCACACTGACTTCAGCATGTGAGCTGAATGCAGCCTTTGGCCTTAATCCCCATAGAAGCTGAGACACCTCAGTTCAGGGTTTGGCCAGATCATGTGGATTTTCACTCACAGTGCAGCCCTGGAAATTGGGGGAAGAGTTTTTTGTTTGATTTCTGATATTTCCTTTCCCACCAAGCTGGTGCATGGAGAGCTTGGTGCCTGCAGCAGAGTGAGCACAGGCACTCGTTTCCAGAGCCAGCTCTGGCTGGAAGCAGCCCTGAGTTTCCTGCATGGCGTGATGAAGGAGCCCTGCTAAAAGCATCCTATGTCCCTGGCAACAGGGAGTTAACCAGAGGAGCCAGGTGGCAGTGGCCTCTCAGCAACATCTGCCACCATGAAGATCAAAAAGCTGTGATTGTTTTTCTGCTTCCCAGTTTAGTAGGTGATGTTGAGCAAGGAAAGCTGAGTTCAGGCAAAGGATTGTATTCAGGCATCTGGAGAAGAGGTTTTGGGAATCACAGTTTATAACTGATAAAACTGAGACTTCGCTGGCCTGATTTTTTTTCAGAGATATATAGCTCATGTGGCCCCTGTGTGACTGCACTTGTAGCATGGGCATTTGTCACTTAAGATCAGGGCATGGATGTGTTGGGCTAGGAGCGTAGACATACAGGAACCCACCCTGAAAACCTTCCCATGATAGCTCAAAGCATAAAACTAGAGAAGGGAGGCAAACCAACTATTTTCAATCCTGTTCTCTGTTTCGTTTTTTTGGCCTTCAAAGAAATCTGTGAAACTCTGAGAGCAGGGGAGTCAGGACCTTTGGGTGACCAGTACTCAACATATTCTCCATGCTGCCATAAGACCTTCAAGAGTCTTTGGGTAACTGGATCAAGGAAACACAGAGTTCTTGCACTGCAAGAAGGATGAGCTGACAGGTTTTGATCAAGTACTGGGTTTGATTGGGAGGTTGGATTCGGCTGAAGTGTCCCCTCTGCCACATATAACCACCTAATTTCTGGCCCTTCTTAGCACAGTGACAGAACTCTGAGTTCGACAGGATAGAAATTCAGCTAAATAGTAAAAAAGTTACTATTTATTTCATGATTCCTTGCAGGAAGTGGCATCACTTGTTGGATCTGAGGTCTATACAAGCTTGTGTCTCTGATGCTGGCAGTGAGAGGTTGGGGACAAGGACAATGACTTTTTTAACCCGCTAGCAAGCTTGCTATTGTCCTGGCAGCTCCAGCATTTGAGTAATTCTGTTCTTGCTGGTTCTCTCTTTGCTGCTGGTGAGATGATTTGATATGCAGCAAGACCAGTACAGCATTTCAAGCCTCCTTGCCTCTGGCTGCCTTCCTCCCAGCTGGTAAGCGTTATCACCCTCTCTCAGACTTTGAACAGGGTGCTTTCAGAACAAGTCCCGAGTACCTGAGAACATATAATGCAGCACACGTGGGGGTTGGTTGTTTTTTTTTTAGCTCTGCATTGACATTCCTGTGTTATTGACCCCAGAGCTTGTTGCTTTCTAGGAAGGAGAGCTATGAATGATCCAGGAATGTGATGTTCCACTCAACCCTATCTCTTATCAGCACACATAAGGCTGCTGTGTCTTGTGGAGAGCTTTCCCATTGCCATTAGCACCTCCTTTCTTCTCCTAAAGTTGCTTTTCACTTTATACATATCCTGCCTGTTCTCCTCCCCGAAATACCCACCCATCTGAAATGGCAGCCACCTCATTTCCTTTGAAATTCCTTCAGCCCTGCCTGCTCCTGTGATCCAGGGCAGGCTATTCCAGCTTGCTTTGGGGGCACTCAAGCAATGTCCCTCCCCACCTATTCATTTTGGAAAGAGCCTTCTCTGAGGCAGTGGCAATGTTGTGCTTCAGAGGATGCTGATGGGCAGGGGGTCTGGACCAGGGAGCAGCTCCCGGCAGCCGAAAACCAGTCCCAAGTGCACCCCCTTAGCACGGTGGTGGGTGAAATTGTATCTGCAATAAGCAGGTATAAATATACAGGTAGAAAGCTGTAGGGAATGATGTCTTTGCAAACCTTGCCAAGGGTGCTCAAAGGGTCAGACTTTGCCTTGAGCATCAGTTGCAGCTCAGTTACCATGGTGGGCACCACATGGACATGTGGTGGTGCTTGGAGAACCTGAGCCCAGAGGGAGTCTTTTAGAGAGACTGATAAAGACAACCAGGCCATAAAAAAAAAGAGATAAAAATAATTTTTTTTTTAAAAAATGGTCCTTTGGTATTTGTTTAAGAGATAAGTTGACAAAAATGCAGAAGACAATTGTTTACACATGCACACAGACACATACACCAGGAAGAAAATTCTTTTCCAAAAATAGCTGCTGACTTTTTATTTATAGACTTTTTTTCCTCCCCTTTCTTCTGACATGAAGCAGAACATTTACATAAGGGGCAAAGAGATCTGTTGATGAATAACTGTTTCTTGAGCAGACCAAAGTCCTCATTAGACCTGCCAGCAGGGACAGATGTCTGGGCCTAGGGATAGCACCAGAATTAGCAAGTATCATTTAACTGTCTGAAGTCTTCAATTAACAGTAGACAATCTCCTAGAAGTTCAGTGAGATTTTTTTTCAAAGTATAAAACTTATGGTAGGTCTGATTTATTCAGTTTATAAAGTTTCATGGGGCAGAATAAAAGGCTTAGTTTGTGTCTGAGCTACACCTTATTCATTGTGGCTTCTGCTCCCAGGCCCTTGACCACCTCCTGGCCAGCAAGAAAAGTATGGTGAAAGTCCTTGTTGAGTCTGGAGTGCTGGACTGTGGCTTTAGGAGATGATGAAAACAGAGGAGGAGGAGGAAGGTTACAAAGGAGAAGCTGTGCAGTTTGCAGTGCATGTAAAACAAGGTGCTACCACCAGGCAGAGGACAACGGGAGCAGGGGCAGGGAGAAACTCATTCTTTAGTTTTGTGTGCATGTATTTTTAGTCTCACAGAGTACAGACCCAAACTTTGGACAAGAATAGCTATCCACTTACATAACGTCCTTGCTTACAAAACTCCCCCCGCTGAAGCCCTGGGAGGCTCCTGGAGCAGGGGGCTGTCAGTCACAGCACAGCCATGACTCAGCATGGATGCACATCCCGGCACTGCAAAGCCAAGATTTGCAGTGTTTACACTGCACATATCATGTGACAGCAGATGCAAAGCAACATTCCAGCTCCATGGTGCCAAGGATGAGGCAAGGTATTGACCAGGGCAGAGAGATGCAGATGGGGCAGTTCTTCCCCTTCTTTCCTATTTACCCATGGCAAATGGGGAGGATGAAGAAAGGACGAGGGAAAGGTTTCCATTCTATGGGTTCCTGGTTTTGCTTTGTTAGGGTTTCTTGAACAGTAGGCAGTCCAGATACTGAGCCCTTGCTCTCCGTTGCCTTGCAGTGGGAGTTGTTGGTCTGACATGGCCCAGTTTTAATTTACATGGCCCAGTTTTATTGTCGCTGTATCTCTGCCACTGCTGTGATTGACTTGTCAGAAGTGAGATTCCAACTTGGAAGCTTTGGAGCTGAAGAGGTTTGGAGTCACAGTTCACCCTTTGACCCTCTCCTTAGGACAGAGGCATACTCATGCTCAGGGGAAAGTTGCCCGGTCACATCCCGGGCTCCAGTTATTCCAGCGATAAGCAGAGGAGTGTGGTGTCAAGGGTTCTCATTCTTTCCATTTGCACTTTGAACATGCATGGTTAGAGATTAGTAATGTGTCATCCTTTCTTCATCCTGTTTTCCCTTGGCAGCCATGCTGTAAGTGGATGAGCCTGGGCAAGTAGGTGATACTGGTTTGCTTGCCAAAAGCAACATTACATGGTGATAGCACTTGTTGGCTCTGAAGGACCAGTTCTGCTGAACGTGCTTGTTTTCCTGAGGCACCAAGGAATGGGTTTCGGTTAAAAATAACAGACCTCCCTGTGCTGAGCCTAAGCATTTTTTGCTAGGAAGCCATTTTTAACTACAGATGGTCACCAGATGCAGTGGTTATCCAGGAGATCAAAGCTGGAAGCCCACCATGGGGAGGAGTTGAATTATTTCCTTTTGCTATCAGACCTTCTCAAGTGGAACATCTTCATGGTTATCTACTGGTGTGAAGGGAAATGTTTGGGGGGAATATGTGGGAACATTGGGTCAATGAGAGACATGCAGTGGTGGGTGTACATGTGCATGCTTGGGAACAAACACTGACTGCTGATGGATTCTGAGAAAGCCAGGGCTGTCCACCTTGTCCCAAAATAGCTCATGTAAACAGGTGGCCTTCCACTGCATCCATACTCTGTGATGGAGATGGACAGCCCTGAAACGTAATTGGTTACACAATTTATCAAAATAGTCATCCTCCAGGGGATTTAGGGCCTTACTGGGAAGATACAAGGAAAAATAAGAGACAAGCTTGCTTTATTGAGATAAATAGTAAGTTGTTTTCTAATGCCTTGGAGTGATTTCACCGGGAGTCTTGTGCGATGTCAGAATACAGTGGTGCGTTTATAGAAATGTTATTTTTATCTTAGCTATGTGGAGGGGTGGTGTTAAAGTATCCATATCATTAGTGGCCATGAAGAAAATATCTTCCAGCTCCTTGTCTTTTCAACAGTATCAGCTTTGGGTGCTGTTGTAGGCCAGGTCCCTCTGTCATTCTCGCAGAGGCACATGCACACATCACATATAGGATGCAGAGAGGATCTGTGGGTGTGCATGTTGGGGGCAAAGCACAATCTGGCAGCTTGGGCAGCAGACAGATCTGCTTTCTGCACTACTTTTCTTGATGACATCACACCAGGTGTACTGCTTGCCCACAAGCTCAGTGCTGACGCTGAAATGCGGGGAGCCCTTCCCTGTGCTCAGCTGTGATGGCAGGATCCACTGCAGCTTTGGAGGTGCTGGCAGGGGCTCCTTATCTCTCCTACAGCAGGGCTGAGCTGATCACATGGCATGTGATCCATGCAGGGACCATCAGATGCTTCCCATTTGCTTTGGCCTCAGCCTGACATATCTCACCTTGGCAGATTCTACCTCCAGCTAATTTTTTTATTCTTTTATTTAGAGATATTCTGGCAATTCTGAAAATAGAGGGAGTGAAAATGAAGTGTTTTCCCCAGTTAAAAATCTGTCTAGCTTTTTCTAGAGTAGCTCTAATACTCATACTGCTGGAAATTCTGAAATATGTTGGGATAATATGTCTGTTTGCCAGTCCAGTACCTCTGGGTTATGCTGTGTCAAACCTTGGAGGGCAAGAAAGTAGTTTGCATATTCTCATATAGATTTTACAGAGCAATTCCCAGAAGATTTTATATGCTTTAAGCAAGTCCAAGCCAGGGACTGAGTAAGACTTTGGCAGCTGCCAAGTCTGTGTCCAAATACCTGAGTTGGAGGCAAGAAGAATGTCTTCCTGTGCTGTTAGTGCTCATCCTGTTAATATACAGACAAAGATCAAACAAAAGCCCTGTGAATATGAATAGAAGTGTCTTCAGAGCAGAGCCCGAGTACGGCACAATAAAAAGGCACATGGAGGGGCATAAAACAAAATCCAGAATTCTCATTCAGTGAGTGATCACAATCCAGAACAGGACCTGAATGTGGGAGGGGGAAATGGTCTGCGGTCATGCATTTGGTGGTTGTACAATACTACCTGCACAGTGAGTTAAGGAGTTAAAATCCCTAGAGACCTCAAGACACGTTTTGCTGTACCCTCAGTAATTTGTGTTGGATGTTCATGGAGATCTTGATTTCAAGTCCCACTGTAGTAACTTAAATCCATCCTGCAAGCTCCCTTGATACCTCATTGTTGGAGGAAACCAACCCTAAAGGCCTTTGAAAGCTCCTGCTGAGCACTGATTCCTTTTCTCCTGGTAGCTTTTCTCTGACTCTGGCTTTTTCTGCACAATTTGCTGTTCTCATGGCCTGGCATCAGTCCAGGGTTCAGGAGGGTTTTGCGATTGATTTTTACAGGACCAAGATGTTGTTGGAGGTGTTTCACATCACTGCTGTAGCAGTACAACCTGACATGTCTGCCTAGACAGGCTGTGGGAATTAAGTGAAGCATTTGCCCCAAAGGCTTTTCCCCACCCATCCGGCGCTCATTGTGTCTGCGAGGACTTTCTGTCCCTGCACAATTGTCTTTCCTAGGATGTTCAAAGTATTAAAAGAGGGCAGGTTTTCATGCAAAAGCAAGTCACAGGCAGATCTGTTCCCTAGCACTGCTTTACAAACAGGAGAACTAGCATGGAAATGTAATTCCCTTACCCTTGTTGAGTAGTACCTTGAGCACTTGTGGGCTACTCAGAGGACAGGTGCCACCAAAAGTGGCACATGATGCATGACCAGCGTCTCCTTTACATAAAGCCCCACAAACCGAAATGAGCCTTTTTCAGCAGAGGAAAGGCAGAGAGATACAAGTCGAGTCTTGTTTGTACCAACAATACCACGCACATATTCCTAACTTTTTATAGAAACATTCTTGTTTCTCTGGGTGTGCGTTGGTTTGGGTTTTTTTCATCTGTGGGGATTTATCCCACAAGTTGGTCCAATCAGCTCCCAAAGTTGGGTGATCATGGGAGGCTGTATAGTGAAAATAACTCGTGAGAACTGAAAAAAGAAATGCTCAGGACATCTAGGCTATTAATAAAAGTGAGCATTGCAGATCCTGGTATAAGTTTGCTGCATCAAGGACACAGAATTTGCTACCCAAACTATTTTGTCTCTTTCAGCCAGCAGAGCCCTTGAGCTCATGTTGAATTTGTGATATTTTGGTGTCCATTCTGTGCAGGAAGAGTTGGTGCAAACCTGCATTAGGGGCACGGGTACAGCACCATTGCACTGGAATGCTGTGGAGCATCCTATGGTGCCTCTCCCATGGAGGCAGAGGGCTCACCAGTGATTTTGACATGGCTACACCTGCAGGTGGCTTTGGAGAACCTCACCCTACGGTATGGCTGTGTTTCTTCCCCTCTAACACATGGACATGCACACTGCTTTAATCCAGCGCCAGGAGCTTCCAACTGCTTCATAAAGTACTTGCAGCATCAATTTCCAGTCTTTGCACTATGGGAGCAATAACTAACCAAGCTGTAATGTTTTCCATTGCATATTTGATTCTGTATGCACAGCATGCCCTTGCCAGGGCTTGGATTTGCAATTCCACAACCTGGGAAATGCATGCACAAGGTACATCTTCAGTGAAGGATCCCAGTCAAAGTGTTGCCTTCTCCACTACAATTTTAAAGACCAGCTCACAAACAAATTGCTGCACTTCCAATGGAGCCCTTCCTTAAATATAGGAAGAGCTTGCTTTACTGTGATCCACATCGTCCAGGCAGATCTCAACCCCCACCTTCTGCTTCCCTCCATATTGTGCTGATGCCAAATCAGCAAATGTTCAGAGAAACAGGATAGGCCACAGCTGTAAACCAGTGATGGCATCTTGTGCATTGGGTTGTTGTTGTGTTTTTTAGCATGAAAGGCTGGAGTAGTGCAACACTGAAATTGCATTGACTAAGATAATAAATGGATCAGACAAATATAGCTGGGCATATGCTGAGTGTGGGTATGGGTTTTTATTTTCCCTTCTTCAAACCAAGATCTATAATAAGATGTTTCCTGGCTTGTGTGTGAGTGTTTTTAATAGCTTCTTTTTTTTTTTTTTCTTGCTGGATATTTCTGGACATGAGTGTACTAGCCAAGCCCTGCACAGCAGCTACAGTGAAAATTGTTTTACATCTCTGAGCTGAGAGTACAGTAGGTGCCATAAACTATTCTTCAAGTCTGCTCTGTCAACGGGTGAGCACATTAGCAGCCTTTCTTTGCAAACTGAAGCAGCGTCAGATGGCAGAGGAAAAAGGTTTTGTTTGCAGGAGAAAAGCACAATTCTCAGCTGGTTCCTTGTTGGAGCAAGGTGGAGGGGGTGTGTGCTTTTATTTTATCTGCCTCTGAAGTCACAACAGGTAATGGATTTGCTCCTTGATCTTCTCCTTTGTCAATCCCAAATCCAGTCCAGTCTGGATCCCAACTCTTCTCTGAGGGCCAGCGAATCCCATAGCCATGCAGCAAGCAGGAGATGCTGCAGGATTAAGGGGCAGAGAAGCTGGTAAGCAGAAAACTTCCCACAGAACCATGCACACACACACCAGAAGCAGCTACAGCCATGGATTTGCATGGAACCACACTTCTCATAAGCTGTGCTAAGCCCATACTGTGCCCAGCCCATACTGTGCCCATCATCTCTTAAACTGAGCTAATTCAGTTTTATATTCCCCATCCCTGTCCCACACTAAAAAGGCAGGATGGTCAGAAAGTCAGCATTTCTCCATCACTGCAAGAGACAGTACATCACCTGTGGATCAAGCAGGGCTTTGGGGCTGGAATGAGTCATACATGGTGACCACTCCTTGTGCTGGACTTTAAAGTACCTGCCAGTGGAGGCAGCATATTAGAAGCCCTATGAAATGTGTGTACTTGCTTAAAATCCGCTCATCAGATATCATCTGAATGATGAATCTCAGCTTTCACTCAAACAAAATGATCCCGCATCTGGCTTTAGCAGCTTTGACCTAGGTGGCTCAGAAACCAGAAGGTGTATCCAAGGTACGCTCTAATTTTCACCAACAGGATTTATTTTTAAAGTCAGCATCATAGCTGGAAGAGGCCTGAACTGCTGCCGTCTTCAGATTGGAGCCAGCTCCCTAGTCTCAGGGAGGACATTTCTAAGCCTCCTGCATAATACTTGAACTTTATTTTGACATGAGTCAGCATTATAGTGATGTTATGGGAAAGGCAAACATTGGACTAAGGAAGTGTGTTCCACAAGAGAAGATCAAACTAACTCGACCTACTGAGACTGAGGGAAGGACATTTCTCCAGGGCACAAGCCAGCTGAGAGAGGGAGACATTTCTGCTAAGACACTTGCATCCCACCTCTGTGGAATCAAGTATAGGGACATTCCTGATTGGAAAGGGAGACAATGGAGCAATGGAGCATTAGCTCCTGCTCTGACTAAGACTTCAGTGGGGAAATACTTTACTTCTGTATCTCTTCTCCTCATCTCAGGGATGGGATCATCACCATCATTCTGCTTTATGCATGTTAACAAGTAATCAGACCTTATCATTTCAGGGCCATGTCAGTCCCTCTGATAAGCAAATTTATAGCTCCAAGTGGGTGAAGAGCCAAGAGTCAGCAGTGGCTTCAGGAAAAAATGAGCATGAAAGTGGGTTCTCCTGTGTGTGGAAAAGGACACCACCCTGATCAGTTCTGACCATCTTCTTCTGCAAGAAGTAATGTACATTCCTCTTGGACCTCTGAAGCAGTTAACAGTGGGCAGGGGATGCAAATAGGACCCAAACATTTCCATAGGAATGCAATTCACTCCTGTGTCTTAAATGACAGCTCCCACCATGATTTTGCCACTTCATCCCCAGTGTGATCCCAGCTCTGATGAGTTGAGCCCTAACAGGTCCTCTTTTCAGGGTGCACGTGTAGGGCTGTATGTCTGGAATCAACTGTACAAAGTGGGTCTGTCCCTGCCTTCCCCCCCATGTCCAGCTGGGCCATGCTCAGCTACTGGGATAAGGAGTGCTGGGAGCAAGCTGCGTTGCTGAGGGGCACACCCCGCACACCCCTCACACCCCTTCTGCTCCGATTGGAAAGGGGCTATCCCACTGTTGGTCCCACCACAGCTGTGCTGCCATCCCCCAGGCTCAGCTCCCATTCATTCAGACCGGCTGCAGGCCTGGCTGTAAGTGCTCAGCACTGGGGAAAGTGCTGCTGTTGCTGAAAAGGTGGCTCAGCAGTGGATGCCTGTAGGGAAAGGGCTTTCTGTAAAAGCTGCCTAAGCTGGCTGATGTATGTAGTGTTTTACTGAGGGCTCTGCCCTGCTGAGCCTGCACTGCAGCTGCAGCTACAACAGAGGCAAAATTCACATTACCCTGCAATATATTGAGAATTAGCCCCCATTCCTTGGAACTCTTGGGTACCAGGTCTGCCTGGGCTTGTGTTTCACCTTTGTGCTGAAACATCCCATGGCCAGCTGTCAGGACCATATTCTGTCTGCGCTCAGGTCATTTGTCACAACCTCAGTATTGCATCTGTCCTCATTTATTATCCTAGATCTACCAGGGCATCTCATGGCAGGAGGGAATCCTGGGCTGCAGGTGCCTCCTTGTTCTGCAGCTGGAGGTCCGTGGCCATGGCAGAGCCTCTGCTGGGGGTACTGCCCGCAGGAAGAGCACACACCTCGCTGCCCCAGCAGGCACCCTACAACAGGCTTTTGCTCCCAAACATAGTTGCAGTGTTCCTTCCCTCTGACAGTTCTCGCTTCCCAGGCATTACCAACACATCCATGCATCCAAGCATGGATCCAGGGGCTGTGAGGGTCTCCCAAGTTACACAGTGACTCACAGGTGTCTCTATGTCCGTGCAGACTGTGCTTGGCCCATCTCTTCCTATGGAAGTGGTGCAAAACAGGAGTTAAGATTGCATAACGCTTGCTAAACAATGCAGAGACACCTTTGGTTTGGGAGGGTGCTTAGGAAATTCTTGTTGAAATCAGCCTGCAGCTGGCTGCCTTCCTCCTGTGCTGGCTTGTGCCGAGTGATTGCTTCCCATTTTCCTCAGATCCAGCTTTGCAGATGTGCATGGACACCTCCCCCCAGCCTGAGATGAAGCAATGCAATAAGACCATTGTGTCTGAGACAGCCTGCACACATAACATCTTAAATAAACAGTAATGGGCTTCATGATTACTTCCGCTCCTGCCATCATCCCTTCTTGGCATGTCAATCACCACCTTTCCCCAGGGAACATTCCAGTTTCCCTGAAGGTTGTGGAGCTTTGATCGCGCACCATGGCAGTGGGATGGAGCACGTAGCTATCCCTAAGCCCTTCCTATGCTGATATCGAGCAAGATGACCCTGAAACTGGCTGACAATGGGACAGCGAGGCACAGGGCAGGCTGCACTTCATGGTGCCTTGAATGCCTGAAAGGAGATGGGAGAGGTTTTCCCTGTCCTTGGAGCAAGTGGGGTTGGTAGCAACATCCTTCCTCTCAAGCTGTGATGGGAAAAGGAATTAATTCACCCCTGACACCAAATGCTAAAGTGTTTGTACTGGCAGCCAGTGCCAGGCAGCAGAAATACGCTTTTGACAAGGAGATATTAGGTAAAATAGAGTGGTGACCCAAAAAGGTGTCATTAGCTCTGCTGTCACATAGGAAAGGACATGTTTGTACAGATTATTTCCAATTTCTAGCAACACCTGCTCACTTGCTTTAACCAGGTTTCTCAAAATAAGGACTAATTAGCACTCCTTGGAAGCCCAGCTCTCTCCAGGCAATGGCTTTACCTTTCAATTGGTATTCCTTCTGCAGGAAGGCCCATTAATTACTGTATCAGGAAAAACTAATGGTAGCAGGAAACCATTTTCATGCCTAGAGCTAATTCAAGGAGAAGGCAGAGCTCACTAGATCTGGACTTTCTTGCTCATGCTAGGCATGAGGGCTGTGCATTGTGTTTCCTTCTCTGCATCCTTGAATGAGAACAGGAGCAGGTAGAGCAGTAAAAGACCTGAGCCAGTGAGGTAGCTCCTGCATATCTGTGCTTGTTGTCATGTCACTTGGAGACAGATGTGCGACCTTCCAGACAACAGAACTCCCTATTCCCCAACCGACCTAGCTGTGCTTTGCACATAATTTAACATGTCTTGCAATATTTTATAGACTCCACTCTGTAACTCAGCATTGAGCTATTACTTAATGAAATGATCCCCAACAGAGACCTTAGGAGAACTAATTGTACATAAAAGCTTCAGGGGCGGGGTGGTGGGAAACATACACAAATGCTTTAAATACTGAATTTTTCATCTCTTAATATTTCTTAATTTATAGGCTCTATTCTGGTTGCAGTTCTGCAGATACACTTCAGCATGGTGTTGATTAAATCTGGTGCCAGTGCAAACCAGTATCAGACTCAGGTCCAGAGTAGTAGTATTTTAATTGTTCTAGAACCATTTTGCCAGCTGGGACTTTTTTTTAATGGCACTGGTAGATGTGTGAAAAAGCAGGAGACTTCTAAGGGAAGAAATTAAAGTTAAGTCCCTTTATTGGTGTATCCAAGAATTTGGATACTCTTCAAGGCAGTTTTGTTTGAGGTTTCCTCATGGATCTCAGTCCACATCCACAGCAGCAGGAGCCTGGACAATGGGTTGGGCAGCACTGAGAGGAACTCCCTTGTGAGAAAAGAACATCTATTTATTGTTTTTTCCTGTTTATTCTTCTCAACACTGAATTTGCAAAATAAATACGATCCGTTAGGTTTTGATGCCCACTTGAATGCTTTGCAAAAACATGATGCCTTATTTTATTAAGTTATTTTTTATATTCTTTATTGGTTTATTACATCCAATATCTCAGCAGACCTGTCAGCTTACAGCAGACTCCAGGGAGCTCTGGTGTGTTGACACAAATTACAAAGGATGACACAGAGTTGCCCATCGTGACTTCGCACTGGGGATGGGGGAATGAAATTGAGCAAGTCTTACCCTCAGGGGCCTGGAGACCAAAGAAACTTGAGAGGCACCTGAGTGCTATTGGTGGTATGAAGTGCAAGAGGACACAAGAGCTCTGGTTCTTGTGCCCCAAAGGTCTTTGTAGCATGCCAATTGCCATGAATGAGGACAACTTCTGGTACAAACTGATGAGTAATATTTTTCCTACTGCTGCTGAAGCCACTGGAAAAATCTGGTTGATCCAGGATGTCACGTCAGAACCTAATTCCCATTTCTGCGAACACCCATATGCTCGTGTTCAGTGCTTAATAAAAGGTAAGCTCCAGCCAATGGGAAAATGTGCTTAAGAGCTTTATTCCCTTTCTTAAGCACTCTGCTGGGTCTGGACTCATGCAATGTGTCAAGCACTCATTACCCTTATCTTTTATTGTTTTAATACAGATAGTTGTGTGGTAATAACCCTCTCACCACAAAAGTGGGGATCTTTTGGAGGGAAGGCCACCCTGTGCATACGCACTTACTAATAATGACGTGTTTGGGTGATGTTCTGGCTTTCTGCTCCAAGGAAATAAAGGGGAGAAAACATGATTGTCTTGGAGCAGGTACACAGCTTTGAGATGCCTGGCTTGGAAGAAATTGCAGAAAGTGTTTCCCTTTGTATTGCAGGGGCTGGCAGCCCAGTGAGATAATAGAAGATTAAGCAAATTGTACGACAATGGAAAATGCTGAGCTCCCCGAGTAATTAAAGGTTGTGTAAGATGGTCGGATGGCTTGCAAGGATTATTAATGCAGTCATGTTTGCATTATATAAAGGGTAATTAAAATGCAGCCTGCTTACCATTGATTACACGCTTTGCCTGGCACGGGTAGCAGCGGCTGCACAGCCAGGCAGCAAAGGTGGCTTGGGAAGCAGTGCCAGCAAAAGGAGAGGCTGTGGGGTGCAGGATGCTCAAAACTTTGGGACCACTTCTGTGCTGTGGCTTTGCACAAATCTCCCAGCAGATTGTGTCCTCTCCCTGTCACACAGGCAGGAGGGCGCCTTTTCATCCCACCATGCCACAGTCACTTAAGCTTCCCTATAAGAGCTTTTTGGGGTCCGCCTAACATGGGCAGTAGTGGGATATAAGCAGTTCTCAATAGATACCTAGGCTAGCCATGGATTATAGATTGGTGCAGAAGAAATTTTGCCAGGGTAACCTGAGGAAGCTGGGAAGTGAGGGAGGAGGGAGGCCACTGGCAACAGCCACTGCACAGCTGGGAGCCACCCTTAGCCCTAAGAAGGCTGCCTTGCTTTTGCCAGCCGCACTCCATCTGTGGGTGCCACTCAGGAGCATGGAATGGCACAGGACAGAGAAGGGCAGCTTCCTGAGGCAGTGAAGAGCAGACCAGGCTGAGGATGCCAGCTGGTCCCACTGGGATTCCCAAAGCACAGCTTCATCAGCAATGAGGTGTAAAAGATGGGAGTGGGCCTGGCCGTGGTTTTCTGGCAGCTCCACCTCCAAGATGAAGGGCAATTTCACTCATATGATGCTGCACATGAAAGTGAACACCAAGGGGGCCTGAAGTGATGTGTTACTTGTGTGGAGGTTGCAATGAGCATTTTCCACTGGTCCCTACAGCAGGGAGAGACAGAGTGCCCAGACCAAGGAGAAAGGAGTGTAAACTCCCTGACATCAGCTCCCGTAAGCCCTTGAACCCCTGGCTGCATTTTCTATGGCAGAGGGTACGTTCTGGTGCCAAAGAGGGGGTTAAGCAGAGCTAGGGAGGCCTGGGCTCTGTAGGATGCCCTCCTTCCTGGAGCTCTGTCTGTCTACTCCTGGCAGGACAGGAAAGGAGATGCCTCAGACCCACATCTGAGGCTAGTGGGATGCTGTGAGCACACTCTGTCTCAATTTTCCTGATTATTTTTCAGTGTTCATTATTGTTTCCCTGGGACTCCTGTCCTCAGTGCAAGGGTGCTTCCTGAGCAGTGACAAAGGCAGGGCCTCCAAGGGAGCTGGAGATAAGAGTGCATGGACCTACTGTTTTCCCCATGGAAACATGATTGCCACTGAGCTGCTAGGCCCAGTAAATCCAATTACGGCTGTAGGCAGAAATGTGTTTAAAGAAAAAAAGCCAAGCTGGTGTAAATGAAAATATAACTCTGTGCTGTAGCATTGTTTGGGCTTGCTTTTTGTTTTTTGCAGTCCCAAGAGCTAACCAACTACAAACTTGTGGGATGTGTGTGTTGAGTGACGTTTCCTGTGAAGCCATGGTAAACTACACCTGCCCTGAATTACAGGACAGTCAGCCAATGCCAAACATTTAAAGAATGAAATACTTCTGGAAAGTCACTTTCCATGTAAGGGACCTGAATAACCAAAACCTGAGCTCCTGGAAATGATAGCTGGGAGTCTTTAGCTTTCCTTCAAGCCAGTCGTGCCCCAAAACCCCTCCAGCAGCTTGTAAGAAATCACTTTTAAATACACATTAGCATTCCTTGCAATTCAGGGGACCTTTTTTTGAAGAGACCTGAGCTACCCAGAGAAATGCTGTGAGGAAGACACAAGTTGAGTTTGAAAACCCTGGTTACAGATGGATGTCTATCCCAAATAATCATCATGAGCTTCCCCCCTCTATTTTTGTAATTCCTCATCCTCACAGGTGATGTGCTCTCTGTTTGGCTGGGACTCAAAATAATTTCTTGCAGCTAAAAAGCTGCAACTGGAATATGAACACAACACTTTTACAGGCAAATTAAGAATAAAAGTTCCCCCAACTTCAGCCCTACCCTTGACACAGTGTTTTAGCCCACCCAGCTTCCTCCATACAACCCTGGGTAGCACTGTTGGCATCTCCTGCTCCCCAGACCATCCTACCAGGCAGAGCAAAAGCCCTTCATCCCCACCTTTTCTCATGGGGAGGGATCTGCCTGCAAAGCCACAGACTTCAAAACCAGTTTTTTCTCTCCATGGAAGGAATTATTTGCTTTAACTGCACATTGTGGTGGCTACAACTCAGTATCTTTTTAATTGTCATCTCACCTGTGTTTATTGCATTCTCTTGTGAAATCTCATGACTGAGGTGTTTGAGATCTATTTTGCTTGTTTAGTCACTGGGTAGCAAACCTGTGGAGAAATCAGGAGACATGGATGGCTTTTCCAATGTTGCCACCAACTTTGCTTGACCCACTTATAGATGCTTATCCAAAATTTGATTTGTTTCCCCATATGCAAAACAGAGGTTGTGGCTCAATCCCCTTTTTAAAACTTCTCTGAGAACTTAGGGTAGAAACCAGCTAGTGGGCTCCAAGTTGAGTGAGTTTCCATTTTTCAAACCTGTAACAGTTCTAATTCTGTGCTTTGAAATAGAGAGAAGTACAGAAATGTTAAACTCTGTTTTCTGGAGGGGGGTGGGTAGTTTTTTAAAGCTCTATAGTTTTAGTATGGTGGGAGAATTAAAAATAAATTCTTCCCACAAGACTTTTGATGAACCAGGGCTGGAAGCAGACAGTCGCTCCTATTGAATCAGCATCGTGTAAGGTTGGTCTCATTAATGAATGTCAGAGAGCCCGCCTGAATTAGAGGTTTCAGGCCTCTGCTTTTTCTCTTTTAATTGCATTTTCCAGAGTTCACAGGCCAGAGTAAGTGGGGAAATTTCTGATGGGTCAGAAATGGCTGTGGTTTGGAAAGAATTTCAGGCATCCTTCATGTGACCACCTCCACATCCACCTCCACCTCCACCTCCTCCACCTCCTCCTCCCTGTGCACAATTGTTGCTTTTAAAAGAAGCATTGATAATGGGGGACCAGAGGATGTGCCTTGCAGAAATCTTGCCCTCAGTCCTGCTTCTTGCAAATGCCTTCTTTAACCTGTGGACAGAGAGAGCACAGGAAGATATCCAAGGGCAGGGGGCTGGCAGTCAGGCACCCTGTGCCCTGCTCTCCTGTGTGAGCCAAAGCCTACAGCAGCCCCCAGACAGCTTATGGAAGCAGCCACAACTCCCATGCTATTGGTGGAGTTTGGGGTTAATCTGGAGCCAAGTCGAGGTTTGCAGAACCCCAGGAGTGGATAGGACTCAGTCCCTTAAGAGAGATGGGGGAAAGCCCCCTGTGCTCCTTCACTGACTCAGCTGGCTGGGGCAGCTGGCATTAGCTAATGTTAAATAAGCCAATTAAGGTTGCACAGTGGGAATGTCTCTCAGCTGAAGACTTGATTGAATAAGGGCTGCAGGATTTAGCTAGTAGTGCCTCAAATCCCAGCAGAGTATTCCTCTTTTAGAAAGTCAGTTCTGCCCCCTCAGCTCTTCCTTTGCTACAGGCAGGACATGGTTCAGTTGGCACTAACCTACCAGGGAGTGAGTGGCAGACTGATCCTGGAGCAGAGCAGTGAGGGGAGCAGAACAGGTCTCCCAGCCTCAGTTTCCCCACCTGCAAAACTAGGGGTGCTCCTGAAAGGTGCAGGACACCCCAGGCTGTCCTGCAATGGATGTGGAGTAGTTGTAGCAATGGGTTAAATCACAGGTATGTCTCTGGGGGGACACGTGATGTTATCACCATGTATGAGGAGGGAAAAGAGCTGGGCTTTTCAACATCTAGCAGCCTGGTGGTGATCTCTCCATGAAGTGTTTAAGGCTTCCTGATGAAAAGGTGAAGGAAGGCATCCTCAGCTCTGGCTGACTGCCCTATGCTTCCTACCACAACTGTGGAAGAAGCTGGACCCAGCATGAACAGAGAACTATTACCTCTGCAAAACTCCAAAAGAAATTACTTTCCTTGGGTCCAAGATTCTGACATCAGGGCTGGCTTCTGCTCACCTCTATCTGTGGTTCCCAGGCTGCAAAACCCTACTCTGGTTAAATCTAAGAGGCAAGATGATGTGTAAGGGCCCAGATCCTTACTTAGATGTTGTGCTGCAAAACAGGAGGGTGTTTGCAAGAGAGGGAGGGATGGGGATTTTATTTTTTAATTATTATTATTATCATTTTAATAGTAAGGGAAAAAAAGCACCCTTCAAAAAGTACCTCCTTATGAATTTATAGTCCTCCTACCCAGAACTTTATGATCTCAACAAGAAGCTCATAAAACCAAGTATTTGGAAAGGGTGAGGAAAAGAAAAAAAAAGGGGGGGGGGGGGTATAAAAGAGGCACCGGCAAGTCTCAACTGAAAACACAGAGGGAGGTTTCCTAAGGCAAGATTTCCCATAGAAGGAGCTGGGCTAGCTCAGCAGGAGAGGATGTTTTATGGGATACCTTTTACTCAGGGTCTCCTCAGTGCCGGTGGGTCAGGAGGCTTGGCTATGGTTGTGGGGTGCTCTCAGCACAGGAGCATCCTGCAGAGGGGAAGCACTGTGGGCTTTGCTTCATCCTCTGGCAAAATCCTTACTCATCTGAGGGATCTGCAAGGGATTGCCCAGCTAGGAGAGGGAGTGACTCAACTGGAGGAGGTGTGGGTCTAGAGGATGCTGTTGTGGGGAGGAGGAGGCACGTGCAAATTGCTCAGAGCCCCTCATTTCTTCAGGGATTCAGGAAATGTGTTCTGTTTGACCTGGGGCTGGAGAGGGTTCACAAAGGTGGAGTGGTGCCCAGCAGAAGGCCCTCTGGCAGGTGGGCACAGGCTCTCTGCTACCTGCACATGGCAGAGATGTCTCTCCTTAGAGACATTGACTGCTACAAATGACAAGGCAGTGCATAATAAAAAACACAGAAATGCTGAAAAACTGGTATTCAGCAGTCTGAATTTCTATGTGAGAGAGGGAAGTTATTTTTTAGGGTTTGGGGGTTTCTTTCTTTTTCCCTTTGCCCTTCGTGCTCCTCAAAGGCTCTGCTGTATTTTACATGTTCTGGTTCAGCAGCCTCTGAGGACCTTGCCCTTCAGTGCTGCTGGAGAGGAGCAGACTTGGCTCTGCAGGAGACCCTTTGTGGGTCTGGTGTCCCAAGCGTAGCTTGGCCACACAGCTGGGCTGCCTATGATCCAGGGAGCTAGAACACCAAAGCTGCAGGTGTCTACTATCTAGATAAATTCAGTGCTCCTTCCCCACATGTTAAAGGCAGTGAGGAACATTAGTCCCATGCTCTGCCCTTTGGCCACAGTGACTGGTTTTCTTGTGTTTAGTCTACCACATTTCTATGCTGTATTAGAGTCCTGTTGGTGTCTCCATGAAAGCAGATGAGCTGTAATTAAACCACTTCCCAGGATCATCTGTGCCTTTTGATGTTCTTCCTTCCTTTCTCTGGGCTATTCCCACCTTTTCAGTGCCCATTCCAAATCCCAGACCTCAGAACCCAGTGCCATCAGTATGGCCTGGGTAAAAGCAAGCCCTGCTTTCCCTCTGTACCCCCACCACTAACACGCTGGAATCTCATTTACCCCTTTTGCTATAGGGCTATGCTGGGAGCTTGGATGTGCTTCTCTGCCTTTACGAGCTAAGGGTAGGTCTGTGGTGTGTCTGGGACCTCTGGGCGAACAGCCAGCAGCAGGGAGAGGTGGCCTGCAAGCCATGGCAGCAATGCCCACCACTCTCCAGAGCTGCTCTTTAAAGGCCCTGAAAAGATGTTGTACCTAAACAGGCATTAAGGACTCATTCCTGACATCACAGAATAAGTCAAGTTGGAAGGGACACACAAGGATCATCGAGTTCAGCTCCTGGCCCTGCATAGGATACCCCAAGAGTCACATCATGTGCCTGAGAACATTGTCCAAATGCTTGTTGAACTCTGTCAGGTGGGTGCTGTGACCACTGCCCTGGGGAACCTGTTCCAGTGCCTAACCACCCTCTGGGTGAAGAACCTTTTCCTGATATCCAGCCTAAACCTCCCCTGACACAACTTCAGGCCATTCCTTCAGATCCTGTCCCTGATCATCACAGAGAAGAGATGAGTGCCCGCCTCTCCTCTGTTCCTCAAAAGGAAGTTGAGGAACAGTGAGGTCTTCCCTCAGTCTCCTCTTGAGGAACACACCAAGTGACCTCAGCCACTCCCCATATGGCTCCCCCTCAAGGCCCTTCATCATCCTCGTTGCCCTCCATTGGACACTCTCTAATAGTTTAATGTCTTTCTTATATTGTGGCTCCCAAAACTGCCCCCAGGACTTGAGGTGAGGCTGCCCCAGTGCAGAGCAGAGCGGGACAATCCCCTCCCTTGCCTGGATGGCGATGCTGTGCCTAATGCCCCACAGGACAGTGTTGGCCCCCCTGACTGCCAGGGCTCTACTGACTCATGTTCGACTTGTCATTGATCAGGACCCCCAGGTCCCTTTTCTGTGGCACTGCTTTCCAGCTTCTTATTCCCCAGTCTGTCCATACATCCAGGGTTGCACCATCCCAGGTGCAGAATCCAGCACTTTTCCCACATCGAACTTCATATGGTTGATGATTGCCCAGCCCTCTGATTTGTTGAGGTCTCTCCTGCCTTCGAAGGAGTCAAAAGCTCCTCCCAGTTTTGTATCATCTGTGAACTTGCTCAGTATCCCTTCCAGTCCTTCATCCAAGTAATTTATGAAGATGTTGAGAAACACAGGGCCAAGGGCTTCCCTTCTGAAGCTGTCCTGGCTGTGACTGATGACTGTGTTGTCCTTCAGGTGTTTTTCAATACCTCCCAGAATAACCTCCATAACTTTACCAGACACTGAAGCACACAGATAGCAGTGTCTCTTGCTTTTGCTATTTCTTTCCTTGTTTTCTATTAAACTCATAATCGGTTTAAAGATATATAAGACTGGCTCTTTCACAATTTGCACTTTGGAAATGGGGAAAGTGTAATACTTACCCTACACATGCTGAAATGTGCTCAGTTTTTCCAAAACAAGATATTTACTTCCTGGCCAAGGTCCAGAATGGAAAATTTAAGAGTAGTAAATATTTCTGAGCATGGGGGGCTGGGGGGTGGATGTTGGTTTTGATTTTGCATATTCTTTTGTTTGTTTGTTTGGGGGGTTGGGGTTTCTTTTAAGTTGTGGATGGTGACTGCCCTTTCCCCCAGCTCCTTGCACAGCTGCAGCAGGATGCCCCTATTTTGGGAGGTACAAGTTGATGTGATTCTCCTTGGTTTCCCCCACGCCTGACTTGGGGGCTATGAAAGAAACCTGTGGGGCATGATAACCTGTGTAATTCTGTCAGTGCACACACTGGAACAGGTGAGCCTGGGAGCAGCAGGGAGGGTGGGCAGGGCTGTGGTAGATACCACCTGTATATATATATATGTATATAGGACCGTGAAGACGAGCGCTCCTCCCTGCACTGCACCCATATACGTATAGGCATAAAGAAACACATTTTTATAGGCTTTATTTTCTCTCTTATCCATGCATGTCCTCAGAAGTACTAATTACTGAGTATAAATTGTTGAGAAACAGCTGCACAAGTCCATCCATTTGCTGGTAGACTCATTTCCTCTGCATCCTTCCACTCCTGCATTTTAGAGAGGAAAGGGGTTTATTATAAGGCAGCACTGTAGAAAAAACTTCTTTAGAGAAACCCGCTGGAAAATCTGGGAAAGGCTTGAGTAATGGAGCTTTTTGTGAGCTAACAGAATAAAACTACTCCACAAAAATATTATCATTGGGAACGTGAGCTGAAAAGGGAATGATTCATGAAATCCGGGATGTTCCTATGAATCAGTGCTATGAAAAGTAGGAGAGGGCTGGGCAAAATGAGCACCCGATACCTGCCCCGAAGCATGGAAAAGATAAAACACCTTTATTAAAGACCTTTTCAGGAAGTAGCAGGGAGACAGACTTGGGAAAACCACAGGATGGAGAGTCCCTAGAGCTAAGGAGAAAGCTGTATGAGGAGCCTGCATGATTGCTTATAGAGTTATGATTAAGGACCAGCAGGTAGAATTTCCTGTGATTCTCCATGCAATTAAAAACAAATCTCTTCACCCCTCTGCACCTATGCTACCTCATCCAGGAACGTGAGAAAAGAGACTGCTGGCAAAAAGAAGCTTTGTCTCTGCACTTTACTGGGAGATACTGCTTCAGAAGAGGCTTAGTGGAACAGATTAGGATGAGAAGAATCTCTGACCTAGCAATCTTCTTCCTATCTTTCTGAAGGAGAAATTAGTCCCATTCACTATTTAATGTTTCACAGGCAGCAGAACTTGTGCTCCTGACTCACCAAGGGCTTTTGAAACCCACCCCTAATTTCTTCCCTGATGCTGCCATTGGTTGAGGTGATGGAGGAGAAGCATCTTTGCTTTCTTTGTGCCTTGCCAGAGACTTTGTGGTAGCAATGAGGTTACCTGGTGGCACATGCAAGCCCTGTGTCCCAGGGGAGCCATGGGGCTGCTGTTTTTCCTCTCCCATACCTTTGTGGCTGGGCTGCTTCTGCCTCTGACAGTCCCCAGAGGTGCTGTGTTGCTGAATTTGGACTGTGACTTTCTGTCACATGCTATATTTAGGCTGTGGATTTGCATTGTTAACTTGGGTGTCTTAGTGAGCAGACTCTTGCTTGTGGCACCAAGTACTTGCCTCTCATGGGCTGTGGCACTCTGATGTGGGAGCACCTCTGTTGTGTGGTCAAGGATGCTGCAGTAAGGGAGAGAAAATGAAAAAACCCACCTTTTTTTGTCACAGGCAGGTCTTAGATGCCCCTAACCCCTAAGTCCAAAGCCTTTGGCAGGTTATGGGTAATGTCTATGGCTATAACTCACTCTGAGGTTCCTGTGCTGCCTCACAAGTGTGATGCCACCAGGCAGGGCTGGGGCTGTCAGATGCTGGGGCCAGGGGGGAATCCCTGGCTGCCACAATGGCCCCTTCCCTGCACACTCATGGTTTGCACTGCTTTGCAGGGTCTTTTGCTGAAACAAAATGGTCCAGGTGACAAAATGGAAAAACTGGTCATCACTTATTCACATCTAGATCCTAAAAATATTTGGCTATTGTTCCTTTCCTTATGACCCAGCTGGGATGAGTTGTTTTATAGAGGAAGCAAGAAGATAAACAATTCCAGTACACAAGGGTGAAGGCTGTTGTCCAATTTTTTTCAGCTTCCTGAATCTGACTCCTAGATCTTTCTTTGCTATGATACTTTCCCTCTCCAGCTCCCTTTCTGAGCAGGAACACAGGAAAGATGGCTGAGGATGTTCACGTTGAATGTCAGGCTGATACTGCATGTAGGGAGGGAGAGAGTGGGGCCCTCAGGCTGAGGTGCTGCTCCTCCCCATGTCACTGATTCAGCTGTGATCAGGGCTGGGGAAAGCATGTGTTGTGACCCTGCCATGTGTCACATGCTGGGAAGCTGCCACAGATGGGAAACCCACTGGTGGTTGTCATTGCTCTGGATGTGATCCTTCTGCAACATCCAGAAGTCCACCAGTGCTGTTGGTAAGGTCTGATGGGGTATTTATGTGAAATATTCTTGCTGACCCCAACCAGGATATTCCTGCCTGGCTCAAACTGAGCCACTCCTTTCTTCCCACCTCCCAGCGTGGCTGTCACCCTGCTCAGCAGTTTAACCCTGTCACCTCTAGTTTGGTCTGAGCATAAGGGGGAAGAACAGCATTCATTAGGCTGGAAAAAAAACAACCCAAACCAAAACATAATGCAGGTTGCATGAAGGTCTGGGCACCAGGATACAAATCCTTGCTCATTTTAGCAGCAGGTTGATCTGTGACAGCTCATTACAGCTTTGGTGGTGTGGATTTTTTGTTCCATTCAGAGGGGGTGCTGGTCCCTCATGTGGTTGCAAACGCCTGCATTTGTTCACATTTCCTAAATCACAGTAAGTGATTTAGTGCAGAGCTTCACATGGCCTTGATTTGCCCCCTGACATTATACAAAATAAGAAAAATTTGGAGTGAGGCAGCACTGCTTCTCAGTCACCAGCTCTGCAGCTGGTGTGAATCAACCCAGCTCCTTGGGTTTCTGTGGAATTGCACCCCTACACACCAGAGACAGTGCAACTCCTCATATTAGGGTTCCTCTCAAAACTGTCTCAGTGTCAGACCCTGCATAAGGACCTGGAGAGCAATACTGAATTTTCCCAGCACTGTGCCCAGCTGCTGCTTTACTTTTTGTGCAAGCTGGCCATCCTCAGCACATCAGGAAGAGGATGAGCAGGAGCAACACATCTGTCTCTGGGCTGCCAACGTGCCACGTTGCTGTATTTTGGTGGGGAGGCACTGGAGAGAATAGGCTGCCTCAGCAGCTCCAGTCTCAGTTTTTTCTCTCTGATAGTTGCTTGCCACATGGAGATATAAAGTCAGTGTGATCACTTTTTCAGGGTCATGTGGAAAAAAATACCTGTGCAACAACCTCAGACCTCAGCCCCTCTGCTCTGAGCCTGGAGCTGGAGTTTGGTTAGTGGTTTCCTGGTGCGTTGCAGTGCACCTCTCAATCAGAGCACCCCCAAACCTCATGGGTCGGCCAGCCCAGACCCTGGCTCTGCTGCTGAAGAATCTGTTCTTGAGCTTGGGTTAAACCAGTGAATTTAGGATGCAGGTTGCCTGGTGGGCTGCCAAGGTATTCCATGTGTTTGGACAGGAGCATCCAGAATTTGGGAGATTTGCCCTTAGCCCTCAATAAGCCTAAAGAAAACCCAAGTGTATCCATGCAGAGTCATGAGTCTGTAACATTGTTTTAATTCTGTTATGTGAAAAAAAGAACCTGCTATTCTGAGGTACTTTTAATAAGCTTCAGTAGGCTGGCACCACATGTCAGGTGGGGCTGGGTGGTTGGCCAGGAGTTGTCTGACCCCTCCAGTGCGGCCTGGCCTTCACCACACAGCACTCCTCACCTGGAAATCTCCAGTGCATTTTGATTCTTCTTCAAGACCTACTTCTGACACCATTCTAATGGCATCTGGAGTGCCATTAGAGTATTACCTTCCCTGCAGCTTTGGACACCTGTAGGGGTTTCTGCTATCACCTGATTGCTGGCTGGATCAACATGAATTGCCCCAGGAGTGCTGCTAGCTTGAGGCGCATGTAGGGAGGGAAAACTGGGGAGGCTGGGAACATCTCTCATAATCCCTGTCTGAGGACATCAATCCTCAGGACCTTCTGCCCTGGTCCACCCCTGCCAGGGCTGCAATCACCAGGAGGGCTTGGGGAGCAGTTCATGGGATGGGAGAGTGCAGGGGGGAAGCCATCATCCTGACAAGGTGCCTGGGTGCCTTGGGCAGTGTGGGCACCTCAGAGAAGGAGGATGAATTTCAAGTGAAACTGATGCAGAGTTTTCCACCAAAAGGCACGGCAAGCTGCTGCCCTTGCTCAGCATGTGATCTCAGCCTCCCCCCTGTCTCTGGCTATCTTTTCCTTTCATGAGCACCTGGAAACAGCTGACAAATGGAGATGTGCAGATGGTCATCAACTTCTGCATTATACAGCACATGGCTAAAAATAGCAAAGGTTGGAGGTCCAGGCCCCAGTTCTGCTGGGAGAGATTTGCAGGGCACAGTCAAGAAGTGATTTGTCCTCTGGTGCCATGGCAACAACTCTCAAATGTGAGCAGCAGGACAGCAGCAGCATGGTGCTCCTCCACTGGTACGTGGGATGACCTTGGAGAAGTGGGAAGGAGCAAGGTGGGCCACTGTTCCCTCCCACAGCCCCTTTCCCCAGCCTGCAGCCATCAACTCTGGCAGAAGAGACTTGCAAAGGATGGATTAAAATAAGGAAAATGTGCCTTGTTGCATTTGCATTTAGATGGCAAAGATAAGGATAATTAGAAATTACGAGTAAAGATGATACAGGAAAAATGCAGTAGAGAGATTTGTAGTTGTATCACTGAGCGTGCCTGTAGTTCTTTTTTCTGTGAGCTTTTTCAGTTCTGCTTGGTTTTAGCTTAGCACTATGCTGCCTGTTAGTCATGGTGCTGTGGGCTCTTGCTGGAGGACAATTTAAGTAGACTGGTTTCACTAGGAGATGGAACTGGAAGTGTTGTAAATGCTGTCCAAACCAAAGAGAGCAAAGGTCCATCTGCAGCTCCTCAGCAATAGCTGTCTTAGCACATTGCAGCTCTTCTGTTTGTCACATCGTCACACAATCTCTGCAGTCTGATGGGTAAAACGTCACTTTTCTCTTCACTGCAAGGGGAAAGGAGATGGGAACTGAACTGAGATAAACAATTCAGGTACTTTTGCAACATTTTTTCTGCAAAGGGCTGAGTTGTAAGAGTTTAATATTGTTCTTCAATCCAAGTGGCCTTTTAAAAATCAGCATTTGCTTGCAGAAAGTTTTGGGTGCATCTTTGTTTTCTACTCTGTTTTCACATGAGGAAACAGACTGATATTCTGGACCTTCACCATATGTGACATAACCTGTCTCAGTTTTCAGGGGGTGCTTATGATTATTTTTTTTTTTTTTAGGAGCTTAAGGCTTTTCATAATTTCAGCCACAAATACATTAGATGGCCTGGTTAGTATTGGGCCCAGCATTAGGGCAACTCAGGCCCCTTTGAAATCTCCCTGTGGGTACCCAAAATGAGACAACGCCAAGCACCAGACTTAGGTATACAGGCTTTTAATGGGACTCTCATGAATATTTGATGTCCTCATTTGAGAAGGGGAAGTAGTGTAGGAAAATTGACATGGCAAAGGGTAGAGGGCCAAATGTTTTGGTACAGAAGAGGAACTGAAGCATAGCCATGTTTCAGAATTTTCTGTCTCCACCCATGCTTGTGCTCAGCCCGGTGTCTCCTGCTACACAGAGAGCTGCTTTCCTAAGGGAGCTGGGTTCAAGGCATCAGTTGGAAACTGAGTTTTGAGGCTGGTGAGCTTGGTTCAGCTGAGTGAAAAGATAGAAACCATTCAGAAGAAATACAGTCCAGATTTGGGTTTAAATTTTATTTGCATATTTGAGTTTGGTTACACTGAATTTTCTTTTAGTTGGGCCTCTTTGTCAGTAAGGCTGAAGAAAAGTCCCTGTTTTATTCTGTCAAGCTCTTTTATGGGAAAGTTAAACAAATGTTTACCTTTCACAACATTGCTTATCAAATGTGCAGAAGGACAGCCCTGCCTCTGAGGGAGGGACCTCCCATTTCTCAGAGTGTGCTCTTGGGGAGGTGTCCCAATTCCCTGTTTGGGACTGAGCAGGAAGCATGGAAGGGAAAGTGAAATAAAAGCAATCAAATAAAATATATTTAGGAAGTACAGTCACCAGCACTGCTTCTGGGAGTGGGCATCCCTTAACTCCCATTTTGATGCTAGAGCAGATTTAACAAGGTGGATTAAATAATTAATTGCTTGAAATGAGAAGCCTCTGCCTCTGATGCAAAGAGCACTGCAAGAAGAAAAAATTCTGCAAGAATCAGACACCTGCAGGATTCAGATGGGTCTCCTGCAGCTCTGACTCTCAAGCTGCTGCATGAGGGTGTTTCTGCATATAGACCTTGAGAAAAGAGCTCATGGAGATGCAGTTCCTCTTGGCTAGAGGAGATCACACTAGTCTTGTCCTGGGAAATGCGGGTGTCTCTCAGCCCATGGCCAGAGCCAGCAGCTCGGTCCAGTTTTGCATCTTTGCCTGCATCTTTCAGTGACCAAATCATCGCTCTGAGCTGACATTGCCCTAGAAAGGTGGCACCTCCCTGCACTTTCTCATTCATGTTTTGCACTGCTGGATGGCCTCTAACAAAGCAGAGCTCAGTTCCCACAAAACCCAGGTTTTTCCCAATGATACCAGCTTCTTCCCTTGGACAACAAGGGCCTGATGAGATGGGAACCCTGTTTAAAATTGTGCCCAGGGTACTGGGCTGGCCAGGCAAGGAGCTGTGTTGCCCAAACAGGCACCTACAGGAAGGGTGGTGGAGCAAGCAGAGCACCTGCAGTAGTTTCCAGGCACCAACAGCCCACCCTGCCTTCAGAGATCATCTATCACAGCAACCACAATGGGAGAGTATTTACCAGGCACAGACTTGGCTGCTCTTTGAGCTGCTCATCGAGGCAGTGGCTGCAAGCTAGGTCATTTCTTTCTGGCACTCCTGCCACAAAGTCTCGGTGACCACCCACATTTCACCCATGGGTGCTCCTTAACCAAGGCAGAGAAACAAAGGACAACGTGCACACTTTTCTCCTCCCCCCACACTGCCCCTGCACCCTCCACAGTCAGCCAGCCTTGGAGCTTTCCAGCTCAAGGCCAGCAGTGGGTCTGGAGTGCTCTTCACCCATGCCATGGAGACCACGCTCCACAGGAGGTGCTGCTCTAAACCCACCCTTCTTAGCAAAGCATTGCTGTAGACTTCCCTCCACTGCTCTGAGAAAACAAGGCTATTGCTAGGGGGAAAATGTTCAGCAGGTGCTGCTTTCAGGTGTGTTTTGAGCTGTGGCTGCCTCACAGAGGGAGTACACAGAGCCCCTCCCCAGTGACTGCAGCACCTGGTGCTGTGCCAGGTGCAGGCACAGGCAAGGTGGCTGCAGTGGCTATTAGAGGCTCTCATCAGTCTTCAGTCAGGGTAGATGTGAGACAAAGATGTGATTAGGAAATGGGAGCATGAGTGAAAAGTCATCTATCAATTGGACTTATTAACCTAAATATGTCAAGTAAGTTTCCACTGAAAGGAGAAAATTTATTTTTAATTTGGGCCGTTTTAAAAATGGGGAAAGACACAAATTTGTGATTTTTTTATTTTTTAATGTAAGCAACAAAAAATCAAAGCTTCAGAGAGTACATGGTTATTTGTTTACCTGTCTCCAGCCTGAAAACAGCTAGCAGCAAAGGACGTATTGGGATGACAAGGAGAACAGGGTGAAGAATCTAACTCTTCAAAGAAGCTCTTTCCAGGGATTCTCAGGTGCTTTCTACCAGACTAACACTGCTGCAGCACTCTGTGTCTGCCTCTTGCCTTCTCTGCCTACAAAGTGTCTTGCAGGCAGCTACATTTGCATTGTAGTGCCCTGAACTGGGAGGACATGAGACAGCCCAAGCAGAAAGCCACTTAGCCACAGTAAGGTTAGTTCCCCTCCAGATGGTCTGGTGTACTGAGAGAACTCACGTGTCTGTCGGCAAGGACTGTAGATAGCACCTTGTTGCCTTTTGGTGGCACACAGATAGGATAGAGTTCTTCTAGGGAAACTCAACCAGCTCTGGGAGTCACTCCTGAGTCAGAATCTGTATATCAAGGTGTCTCAGGGCATGGGATACTGAAGAAAAGCAGTGAGTTTTGAGGTCTGGTGTGTCATGTCAGTAATTTCCCACAGTCAAAACCTACTAAATTAAAATCTGCATCTGGATGTAATATTTTTAATTCATTTATTCTTGGAATCTAAGACTTGAGTTTGGCCATTATAGAGAGGTTTTTAAGATGGCCCATCTTAAGAGAAGAGGTCCTTTCCTAAACTTCAAGGATGTTCATATCTGGAGTCTTGATTTCAGGCCAATCCCTGTTTAAGATCTCTCTGGACAGGACAAGTGCGGGATTTTTTTGTCTCTTGGGAAAATAAAAATTTCTATGTTCGTGAGATTTTTTTTCTTCCCCTCCATCAGACTTTATTCTGTACAACACACTTAAGTGAAGTAAATCAGCTTTCTGCTTTCAGTGGCAACCAGGACCTGCTGCCTCCCTCTCAGGAGCAGGTACCTGGTGGTCCCTTGTCCAACATGTAGGGTGCTTCTGCATGGCCACTGCCACTGCCCTCCTCCTGTGGCAGCTGTGCACCCTACAAAGTAGATGTGGGAGCAGGGGCATGTTCCTTCTGTGGAGGTCAGCACTGTGTAGAGGTGACCACTGACAAGGCATGAGACTTCCAGGTGCTTTAGAGTCACACATCTGTGAGAAATTAAGCATTCTTCCAGTCCTGTGCAGCAATTTACTATGAAACCAAGAAAGAGAATGAACCACAAAGTTGCAAAGGTTGGAACCAGTTCCTGTTGTACCCCTTGCAAATTCATTCCTTCCCCAAGCATCAAAAAATAACACAGTTCTTCTGCTCCTTCTGATAAACTCCAGTCATTTTTATAAGCAAATACTGAGAGCAAATAAAAATATTTTGAAGGTTCTGAAATGTTTATTCACTTCACGTTCCGGCCATAAAGGAAATAAAGGCCTAGAGATCAAAACTGTTTTCACAGTCTTGTCTAAAATGGGAAAAGGAATCATGGCAACCCAAATGTTTTTAGATAAACTTTGCCTCCAGTTGTGAGTTTATGCCTGGCTACCACATTATTTTGCAGGTGTTAATTTCTGTCAGTATTAGATGCATGGTTACTCTTGGTCTTCTGCTGGCCTGTTTTTCCATCCTTGAGAAGACCAAGAGAGACCTGCCCTAAGTTTGCTGGACCACTGAAGTACTGAACATTGGGCACTGGAACAGGCTCCCCAGGGCAGTGGTCACAGCCCCAGTCTGTGACAGAGTTCAAGAAGCATTTGGACAATGCTCTTAGGCACATGGTGTGGCTTTTGAGGATGGTGCTGTGTGGGGCCAGGGGCTGGACTCAATGATCCTTGTGAGTCCCTCCCAACTCAGCAGATTCTGTGATTTGGAGCTGAGGTCTGCTAGGTGCTGTCATGGATTTGATGCTTTGGGTGCTTTTGGAGCCTCAAACTCTCTCATTGGGTGTACCTGTTTCTGTACCTGTATCTGTTTGTGGAGGCAGCCACCCCACAGGGTGTCCCCAGACCACATGAGTATGCAGTGGCTGGTGTCAGTACTGCTGGAGGTTGAGTCCCATGCTGCAAAGCTCTTGGCTTAGGTCTCTCCTGGGCCACAAGCCATGACCTTGACACATCATTATTAATCTTCTGCGGGTTTGTTTTTTCCTTTCTTTCCCCCCTCCTTCACCACAACAAAGCTTGAAAAAATGTATGTGGGGGTGCTGTAGCCAGACAGGCTGGTGCTTTCATTATGTGGTGCTCATGGTACGTGTTGCATGTTCTGGGGTTATCATGTGTGAATACTCAGAAGAAGTCAGTGGGGAAGGTGGTCCTGGACGAGGTACCAAAACTGGGGCCTTCCACACCTGCATTCCCCTGCCTCATGGGAAATGTAGGGAAAAGTCCCACCAGCTGTGCTTGTTTTTCATTCTGGAAGGAAGTACTTTGAGCAAACAAGGAAAAGATTGCACATAGAGGTGGTTGATGCCCCATCCCTGGAAACATTCAAGGCCAAGTTGGACAAGGTTCTGAGCAACCTGATCTACTTGAAGATGTCCCTGCTCACTGCAGGAGGGTTGAAGTAGATGATCTCTAAAAGGTCTATGAATATATGGTATGGATGACCACGGACTTAGGGCCTTGGAGAGAGGTACAGAGCTAAATCTGTCAGTGTAGACATGCTTATTTACATTTTAAGCCAGAATTGTATTGGTGGCTTACAAATTAAAGGGGGAAAAATTGGATTAGTCTTCTGGATTCAGTGGCTGCACTAGAAAAATTCAGAAAGTGGAAAGGAGGAGGAAGTGACTTATTTCTCCTGAAAAGGTAGTGTGGTAAAATACAGTGTGAAGTTCAGCAGTGGTAAATATAGCTAAATCAATTGAGTTCAGTTCATATCCTGAGAGCCATAAATGTACACAGGTGAAATTTTATTAGCTTTTAAAAAGAACTTTATGAGCTTAGAGGGAGAAGCAGTATAATTTGAAACTAGCAATGGAAAAATAATGTAATATGGATTGTGGCATACCTAGAAAAACCTGTTAACTTACCCTACAGAAGGACCATAAAGGATAAGCAAGGAGAAGAGATCTACAGATCTCTTTTATTCTTCTCCAGGACCTTGATCTAACCTTCTTTCGAAACTGTAACATCCATTGAAATTACTCTCTGGGCAGTCCAGGAGTCTAAAGGACTCCCAGGGAAAAAGTCTCAAAGGGGAAAAAGTGAAGAGGAGGGAAATGTGCAACTCCTTGGTGGGCTTTGATAGTTCTCCATCACTGCACTGTCTGGTTTTCCTCCGGGGGATTAGAGGTTGCCCTACTGCACACTTGATAAGAAGCAATGTTCTAAGATATGTAAAAATGCCTGGTCTTGTCTGCTTGGTATAAGAAGGGTGGCTGGTAGCCTCACCTGAGGCATCTGAAAACCAAAATATGCTGTCTTCAGATGCTCTTCTTTTATGAGTAGCCTTAAGAGCAGAGGACTGATAGCAGCAGCAGAAGGCTCAGAGTTGTGCAGGTGTTCTCATTTAAGAGACCAGGACATGTGTCCCCGTTATGCCTCTCAGTTTCCTGCTGAGCTCTGCCAATACCTGGAGCTCTCAGTGCTGTCTCCTCCTCTTTGCTGTGTTTCAGAAGAAGGTATCAGTTCCTTGGGACTGCAAAGCAAACTAAGGAAGTTTTTGGGAGGAGAGGCCACTTGCGGCTTAGCTTAGTGACAGACTGGTCAGCAGTACCAATCAACTTCTATCCAGCCATGGTGAGACAGGGCTGAGAGCCATCCTGATAACTGCCAAGACAACTGATCAATTTTAAATATCAGCATTTCCACAAGTTCAAATAACATAATAATGTTATTTGATGCTATGTGAGTGGGTTGTTTTGATTTGGTGAGGTCTTGCTTGCTCCTGGCCGTGCTTCCTTAGACCTCCTTAGTCTTTTGAGTGTGGTGAGACAGGCTGTGCCCTAGAGAGTTGCTCATCAAAGCAGAAGCCTTTGTGACTAACCAACCCAGTCTGGTTCAAAATCAGATGTCTAGGAGAGAATTTTCAGCAGACAGCTAGATCTAGAGCAGTAATTATGTCAAGAGCCTATTACTGACCTCTTCTCACAGACAAGAATTTATACAAGAACAAGACTAGCCATCCAGCACTGCATTTGAGACATGGTCTTCTGAAACAAAGGCTTTATTCCAAATAAAACATTTCCCCCACATTAGTAATCAGATCTGGCTTTGATAGAAAAGTCATCAACAGGATCCTTGTATGGTGCTAATATCTTAGCTTTTCCTTCTGCAGTTGTGTTGGGTTATATATAAATATATATATGTGTATGTATGTATTTAAAGCTCCTCTTGTTATAATGCACCAAATATGTGTAGGTAATTAACAGAAGATTGTGCTTGATTATGACTTACAAGAAAGTCTCCAGAGAAGTTACTGTTCATTACTCAGTGAGCAGCCCTTTCAGCCATGAATGGTGACCTTGGCAGAAGGTCCTGGAGACTACAGAATTAATTGAGAAAGTTTTAATAAAGGCTGGTGCATGGGAAAAAAAAATTTTATATGACTAGTGCATTGTTGGCTGGTGAGGATACATTTGGCAGATACCTATCCCGTTACAAAGTCAGATACTGAGTTCATTGCCTTACTGTGCTTTCAGGGTAGATTTGATGACAAGCTAGAGAAAGGCAGCTTTAAAAAATGTTCTTTGTTACATTCTGAAAGATGTCTTGCAGTTTGACAAAAGTGTAGGCTCACTTAATAGGAGTCTGTCGTATTTAGCCAGATGCTTTCTTGGAATAGCATTTTTCCATGGCATCATAGTTACAGAAGTGGTTGTGAACACATTCACTAGCTCATGTGGCCTAAATGAGTTTTCCTAATGAAAAAAATAGCGTTATGTGTTGACTCCACTTGCTGTTGTTCCTTCAGTCACAGTTTGTTGTTTGTGAAAGCTCTGAAACACTCTGTGTCTTTGAATTCATCAAGCCTACGTAAGGGGGCAGATATCAGTGTGGATGTAACTTCTTAAGCAGGCATGGCTAAACTTCAGGAGGGGCTTGGATCTTCTGAGCTAACACAATGGAAGTAAAAAGGGCTGCCATACACTGAAAGGGTAGTTGGGGTGTCTTTAGGCACCCATCGATTCATGCCCCAGCAAATGAAGTGATGTTATCAGGTGCTAATTTCCCCCAGAGTGACAGTGCACTCACTGAAAATAAAGATCAAAGGGAGGCTTTGTGCCATAACTTTCTCTGAATCAGAGTATATTGGAAGGACTGCACTATTCTCTCTCCTTGTGAAGCCATAATGAAGCAGTTACATCAATATTTGTTCTGAGATTGTGGCCTCTGAAATCACAGGACTGTGTCATCTTGAAACATGTGGACTATGACTGTGGGGGATCACTGAGCAGTCCTAGAGGATGTGAGGTTTTAATCAAAGCACTCTGAAGTATTTGGGTTTCTTTATACTGATTTGGATGGGTTTCAGATTGAGCTCTTGAAATCCAGCAAGTTTAGGCAAATAGGTGTGAGAAACAAAATGTTTTTCCAAAGCTCATTTTGTCATCAACAGAAAAAACACACTGCAGATGCTCAAGATGCACAATTCAAGCAATTAAAGTAGTTGTTGTTTTTTTTTCTTTTAAACAGAGAACTTTTTCTCAAGATTACTGAAACTTTGAGGGTTCTATCAACTCCAAGCAAAGCTGTCCCCAGTTCCCTATCTCTCTTCTGAGTGAAAACTACTTTTTTGATTACTATTTAAGGTGAAATGAGATACGCTGTTAGCACAGTTCATGAAGATTTCCTCCAAAGGGGATAAAAACCTGAATGTATCGGTTAGACTGGAAGCCAGCATGTAATTGGTGAGCAAGCAGCCTGCTCCCATAGTGTGGGCTCAAAGATATCCTGTGTGGTTGGACTTTTATGCTTTTTTAAAAACATTCTCCTCAAACACTGATAGTCTCGAGAGGAGCCAAAATATCCTGCCTGAACACCTGTGAACTTTGGATCTAGAAGTGAGCGGGGGTGTTGGTGCCAGCTCTCTGCTGGCGTGATGGATGGGACCGCAGCCGCGGCTGCCAGGTTTCCAGGGGCCCGGCGCTGAACTTTGCCTTTTAGGAAAGGTCAGCTCCTTCCCGCCATCCCACCATGTGCCAAGTGGTGGGATGAGCCAGGCGACAGGGACAAAGCGTCACACAGTACAATGAAGAGTGTTAATATGAGTAATTATTGTAGTATGTCACTGCACTATTTTAAGGCTGCTTGCTGCATGCCAAAGAGTGCTCTGGGCAGGGTTTTCATTACAAAATCCTGCCAAAACACTTCCTGAGGGGATCGTGATAAATATAGATAGCAGAGAGCCAGTCTGAATCCACTGCAGCGAATAGCAGGAGCGCACAAGCCTTAGGGTCCTCAAGGCTCATAAAGCAGAAGATACTTGAGTTGGCTAAGGTCCTTGAATAATTCAGCTGACTCCAGTGAGGGATTTTCAGGTAGCATTTTGCTATGGTATATTAGACATGCTCAGGAATCGGCTCCCAGCTCCCCCTACCAGTGGGGTCGCTTTTATTTCTGGCCCTTGATTAATTATGATGGATCCCAGTCAGATGTTTAAAAACAGCCAGACATTTTTCCTTTGTTCTTTATTTGTTTCTGCCATGACATGAGGCAAAAAGCAATGCCCCACAGATGGTCAACAATGAAGCTGTGTCACAAAAGAGAAAAGCAGTTGTCCTAAAACATCTGACTGGCATGACCATTCCCAATTGCACACACATGTGAGCAGCACCACCGCTGGTTTTGCAGGCAGCTTTATGTTCTCCTCACTGTCCCCAGGGCTGCCAGAGGTGCCTAACCCAGGTGTTGTATCTGTAGTATTGTCTGAGGACTACTGAGTGACCCTGATTTTCATCTCCCAAGGCTGCCAGAATTGAATTTCTACTCAGGCAGTGCAAAAAAATGACTGTATTAAAGCACCTGTATGTAGGGGTCTGAGCAGGGTTACCTCTTCTGGACCAGCTGGCCCAGGAGCCCTGATGCTGCTGCAGTAGGGACCACTGCAAACCAGTGACTTCATGCATACAGCAAAGATTGTGATGGCTTTGGCTTCTCTGATAATAGTGGTATCATTCAGAAGCAAAACCTCGTGGGATGGCCATGCATTTCCTAAAGGCTGATTTTCACCACGAATCCTGCTGGACAACAGCCAAATCTGCCAGGCCAGGAGTTGTTTTGTGTCTCAGTGGGTAGCAGAGTTGGGGCACAGAGTGTCCCCACAGGGATGTGGGATTGAAGACATGATGGACTGTACTGCTTCTGCTTGGAAGCCTGTAATCCTTCCTGCAAGCTCTGTCTCTTGGGGGTGGTGTAACTTGTTTCCCATGCCAGCATCAGCTGGGGGCTGTTGCCAGAGTGTGAGATTGGTGTTCTATGTGCTTATCCTGGACTTCTGCTGTTCTGATTGGCAGCAGTGTAGCTTCTGCTGGCCCCCGTTCTGCTCCAGACTCACTGAACAAGGCTGTCATGGAGTGTAACTTCTGGAGATCTTCTGTACTTTGTATGTTGCATATTGATTCACTTTGAAACTTTCTCATCTCTATGTCTGACAGGCTCCTCCATGGAATGTTACTCCAAGAGAGACCTATGAGTCCTCTCCCCAGCCTGGCCTCATAAGTTCCTGCAGCTCTTCTCCCAGCAGAAACCAAGGAGCTTGCTCAACTGATGAAGTCATGAGGAGCAGTGGGGAAAGCTAACAAAGGAGCCCCATTCCTCCCACAAGCCAAAAGCCCTGTCCATTCAGGGACAGCAAAAAGCCCCTTCTGTAATAATTCGCTGCTGTATTTTCCCTTCCCACCTAATTTCCTCCCATGTCCTGGCTCCTGGAACCACCTGAGAGACCTCCAGGGCAGGTCATGTTGGCTCCTTTCTGCCATTCACCTTCTCCTATTCCCCTGTTTTGACCAGACGCGTGCACAGAACTCTTCTGGAACACACACAGGGAACGGCAAGGTCTCAGCAAGTTATTCCCACAGCTTTCAGTGAGTGTGGCTTGTTTCATATGCTTTTCAAGAAAATACCTATTTGTGCTTTGAAACAAATTCTGCTATGATGGCTCTAAATGCATGAGGAGCATTCCAGTCAGCTCACTGAGAGGGGTGATGGTGCATAAGCAGCAAATGAACTTGTCTGTGTCTAACAGACCTCACAGCTCTGAGGGCTGCAGGAAGACAGAAACCATTTTTTTTTATTTATAGGTATAAGGCTGTCATAAATTCAGAATTATCCATACTAGATAAGGGGTATATGTGTGTTACGTGTTATTCATGACAAGCAACCTGGATCAAAGTCAAAGCCTATTCTCTTACCTCCTGTATAATTACATGGGTAAAACAAACCCCAGACTGTCTTTTTGAAATATGAAAGATGCTGATTTCTCCTCAGTTTGTTTGTTAGAGGGCAATGCAGACAGTAATAACTCTGAAAATGCAGGAAAAGGTGTTCTAGTAAGGTGATGTCTCCTTGCAGCATCTGCATTGCTTTGGTTGTAAATCATAACAAGTGACTATGCAATAGGGAAAATGTCTACTCCAGCAGTTTTGTTCCTCACAGAGAACTCCCTGTACCTGCTGGGACGGCTGGATCAGTTGACTGCTACCTGCTCTATTTAATCATCTGTTTTTGTGAGTGCCAAGAGCTGGAAAACAGGAATAACAACAAGTTTAGAGGTCTGATCCTTTCTCATGACCCACAAGGACTGTTTCCACCACTCATTCCAGAGGGGGAGTTGCAGGTAGTGGAAGTGGAAAAAGTTATGAAGAAAGATAGCTGTGAAGGCTTGATTTGGACATGTTGATCTGAGCTAAAAACAATGATTATTTCCACTTCCCACCCTCAGCAGACTGACCTGTGGCTGCCTGTGAAGACACGCTTTTGACATACTTGTCTGTAATGTGCATAAGACAAGTCATGTGAAGAAGGGAAGATTTGGGATTCACACTTTTTCTCCACTCTAACCCTCTTCTCTGGGCTCTATTCTCCTCTGCTCTGTGCTTCAAAGGAGCTGTTTACAAAATAGTGAGTTATTCCAATCCCCAGAAGGTACCACCTCTTAGCCACAACTATAAAAGCAAGACCAACTATGGCACCAAATAAAGTGCTGCCAGAGTAGCTCTGAGGACCTGTCATAATAGTGTCATTCCTACTCCATTTCCAATTTACCCCTTGGTTTCACACAACCAGGTTAATGCAGGGGTGTACCAGGTCTCAGGCACAGAGAAATGATTCTGGTAAGAAACCCTGATTGTCACCACAGGATGCTGGTGACCTTCAGACTTGCTCAGCCTGTGGCCATCTGAAACTGAGAAGAAAAGCTTCTTGAACAGAAGATTCCAATCATTGACCTCATCAGTACAAAATTCATATTTTGTGGGGGGAAAAAAGCCCAACAGTAAAGAGCTGCAATCGGAAAGCACAACCTTGAAATGTGATCAAATGGGAATTAGAAAAACCTGGAAGTTACAAATAAATGTCATGTTTTTCCCCTGCACAAAATTCAGTGTTCTCCCTAGAGACTAGTGATTTGTCTTTACTTCACAGACCTCAGCAGACCTTAGCACTGCATTCTTGAGCATTTTGATTTGTGGCATCTACAGATTTCCCAGCCGCACTGCTCTTATAGTCAATCCAATCCTCCTGCCAGCACACCCACTTTTCTGTGTCTTGTACTGGACCCCTGGAGCTCCTCCAAGACCCTTGAGGACCTACAAATGACAGGCTGAATGGCTCTGTCCTCCAGCTCTGAAGAAGCATCCCAGTTTGAGGGTTCTTTTGTAACCTGCACTGACTGAATGGAACTTTGGATTATGTTAGAGAAGGTGGTGCTCTGCCTCCATCATCACCTGCCTAGGAGAGCAATATATGGCTTAAGAGCAGCAAGTAGGGAAGCAGAAACTGCTGTCATGGCTCAGCATCCTGAAAACTACCCAGGGGCAGAGAGCTCCTCCCCAGGCAGAGTACAAACTAGGCTTGAAATGCCTTTAAAAAAATTTATTATTATTATTATTATTATTATTATTATTATCATCATCATCATCATCATCACTATTACTATTACTATTACTATTACTATTACATTATTATCATCATCATCATCATCATCACTATTACTATTACTATTACTATTACTATTACTATTACTATTACTATTACTATTACTACTATTATTATTATTATTTTTAAAATATTGTTCTGATCTGCCTTTGTCACAGCGCAGATTCCCTACAGGCTGAGCAGGTTCTATCCAACTGAAACACACGTTCAACAAGAACATCCCTGGCCAGTTATTTTAGAAAAATGCCTAGTGAATCTGTCTGTGTGGGAGCTGACTTGGTGCAGACAAGACTGGAGCTCGTCTGAGACCTCGGGGTCCATTTGCGGAGTCACTGTGACACTGGCATGGTCACAGCCACTCATTTCTCTGCACCATCCTGACACAGAGCCATCTGTGCACAGCACAGGAGAGTTTCCCCAAAGCCAGGTAGCTCTTGCTGCTGGGAGCAACTGGTTTGAAACCCCATGCATGTCCAGTTTAACCAGGACCCTTCTTGTCTGGGAATGCTGGTGACCAAGAATTAGGCTGAGCTCCCATGGAAATAAAGCTGGTGACCTGCCGCAGTTCTTGGCTGAGTGATGTAACTTCTCAGCAATTTGGTTTCCCCACCTGTAAAACTCAAATAAAAACTTGAGGTGTTGTCTGACAAAGAGCTGTAAAAGTCTAGGGAACTTTGACTCCCTCTGCTCCAACACTGAATAACTCACTTCAGTTAACTATACTACATTTTAAGGTTTAGTCAATATTTGTATACCTACAGGAATGTATTAAACACTGTGTGCATGCTATGAAGTTTAACCAGCACTTTTTTTGTACTGATGATTCTTTAGACTTTTTTCCTCCTTCTCTCTTCTTTTCTCCTCTTCTCTTTTGTACAGTAGTAAGCATAGAGAAGGTATAGGAAGGTCAGAAGAGTAGCTGCAGAGGCTGTGAATAATTTTAGCTCTTCATCTACTGGGGTGATCTATGTGAAATTCACATGCAAGCATGAGTTCCCTAACCCATGGGGAAATTGAGAGTGCAGAATCACCTAATAAGCAGACTGGTTCAGGAATTGCTGGTCTTAGAAACATCCTCTTTGCAATTAACTTTCAGACCAAAGTCTGCTACTGGTGGGTAACTTTTATCCCTTCCTCATCTCACTTCATCAGTAAATTGTTGTCAAGAGTCATTACCAACAACCAAACCCCAGGTGAATCTACAGCTCCTGCCCTGTTCTGTTTGGAGGTTTCACTTCTTTCGATCTCTCTGGGGAAGCAGCCTGGCTACAGTCCACATGTTTTTCTCTACAACAACACAAACTGGCAAGCACTTTGTTCAGCACAGTGATAGTAAAGGGCAAAGTGGAAGCAAATCTGGCTTTGTCTATTGTGGAAACACCAGCCAAGGGTGAGGTTCTTCACATGGGTGGGTGGGAAGGGCTGCACAAAACGGTGTCAGATCCTGGATGGCTCTGGCAGTTCAGCCAGTGATCAGCACTGTGTGTACCACTGCTGTGGAAACTGCAAAGGCCACGCTTCCAGACAGATGGGGGTCTGCCCAGTCATTGGGTACATAACCTTGTTGGCATCCTTTAGAGACTGGGAGAAGGACACGGCCCCAAAGCTACACAGCATTTGACAGAGCAGAGATGCTGCCAGGAATTTCTGCAGCAATACCAAGTTGCATGCCCAAAGCTAAGTACCTACACCTGTATTGAAGGACTCCATAGTCAACCAGCAGCATGTTCATCAGAAACAGAGTGCCCATTATTTTTATTGTCTTCATAAAATCTAAACTTTCCTACAATGAAGCAAAGGAAGTCAGAAAATGGGAATGATGTAACGCACACATCCATAGAATCACAGAAGATTTGGGGTGGGAGGAGATCTTTAATGGTATCTTCCAACCCCCCTGCAATAAACAGGAATACTAGTCAACTAGACCAGATTCCCCAGAGCTCAGTCCAACCTGTGCTTGAATGTTCTCAGGGATGGGGCCTTCACCACCCCTCTGGACAACCTGTTACCATGCTTGACCACTCTCATTGTAAAATTCTTCTTCCTTTTATCTAAACTGAATGACTCTCTTTTAGTTTAAAACCATTACCCCGCATTCTTTTGAAACAGGCCTTGCTAAAAAGCCTGTCCCCATCTTTCTTGTAAGCCCTCATTAGGTACTGGAAGTTGCTATAAGGTCTCCCCAGAGCCTTCGCTTCTCCAGGCCGAACAACCCCACCTCTCTCCATAGGAGAGGTGCTCCAACCCTCTGATCATCTTTGTGGCCTCCTCTGGACTGACTCTAGCATGTCCATGTCCTTGTTATGTTGGGGCCCAGGAGCTGGATGCAGCACTTCAGCTGGGGTTTCACCAGAGTGGAGAAGATGGGTAGAATCACCCCCCTTGATCTGCTGGCCATGCTGTTTTGGATGAAGCCCAGGATGCAGTTGGTTTTCAGGGCTGGGACTGCACATTGCTGGTTGAAGTCCAATTTTTCATCCATCAGAACCCACAAGTCCTTCTTGACAGGGCTGCCTTCAATCCCTTCTTCCCCCAGCCTGTATTGATACCGGGCATAGACCTGAGCCAGGTGCAGGAGCTTGCACTTGCTTCAGTGCCCAGAATGTAGGGATGCCATTCCCCCTGCTCAGTCTTGTGTGCAAGCATTGAGTGCCCCCGCAGCTTGTGCAGAGTGAGGCCAGAGCTAACTGCCTGTAGATGCAAATAGTTGGGATCTTGGTCCAGCATGCTCTCACTGCACCCTGGCAGCCTGCTCCACTGCAGACAGGTATTGATTGCAGTGGCCAAAAACTTTGCCTTTCCTCAAGGGGTTTTGGTAGAAAATTCCGTGATGTTTTTGTCCAGTCGTGATGGGTTTTCCTGGTACACCCAACCTGTTCCACTGCCATCTTGCACAGTCATGTTCGTTGGTTTGAGCTTGGACTTGGGTACATTTCAGATTTCTTTTCTGTAGCTGTGCTTTTCCCTTCCATTGGTAGCTAGCACAACCCTTCACCCTCTGCCATGAGCTCTGCCTTCTGCAGTCTGGCACTTGCCTAATCAAGGGAGACAGCTCTCCTGTTGTTACTGTTGAAGCTGCAATAAATAGAATATCCATTTCTCCATTTATCTGCTTTTTGAAATCCAGCCTGTAATGTCAGCAATAATTACTCTGTTTCTATATTTAGAGATCATCAGCACCTCATGAATATCAAATTGTACTGTTATTATTTCTGTACAATATAGACCAGTCTCCTATCAGTGTAAACATTTATAACAGTGATTATCAATAGGACTGCTAGAGATCCCAAAATAGACAAGGCTGAACAGGAGTCTGCCATTATTTGTTTACTGAGGGAGGCAGGGAGGGAGGCAGAAGAGCCAGCTGAAGGTCTGACAGCACAGAGCCCATCTAGCACCAGTGTGGGAAGGCTGGGACATGGGGAACCGCACCTGGTGGGACCATCAGGAGTAAGTGTGGCAAGTCTGCTGAGCCCAAGCACCATCTTAAATCCTTGGAATTAGGTTGCCATCTGCACAAACATCCTGCCCCACAAGAAAATTCCTCAGATCACTTCCTTAGGGTATGCTTTTTTAGTATCTTCATTTGTCCAGAAGGTGTTTTTTAGAGCTGTAGTCTGACTGGATTGGTAAATCATAGAAACAATTTCCAAATTACGGATTCAACTAATTTTGCTGTCAGTATCAGCTTTCCAAGAAGAAATGGTTGATATCTGTGGCACTGAATGGCTGCATCTGAAGGTGTCTAGCCTCTCCAAGCAGTGCTTGCTGTTGGCTTGAAATAAAACTGTGCTCTAAGCTCAGGCAAATGGCAGGATGCACAGACAGGAGGGTGGTGAGAGGCTGCTGGTGAATGTTAAAGGCATGGGTGAATGCCAATGGGTTTTTGCACTTGCTACTTTGTTTGGTTGGGGTTTTTTTTTGTTTTGATGGATGTGCCACATTGCATTGAGAAGGGCTGATCTAAACCTCTGTCAAACAGTTGAAGCTCAGTGGATCTGGCTGCCTCCTAAGAGACCTTTCCCCTGCTCTGAATCTCCAGGAGGCTTCCAAGGAACGGGTCACTCACCATCATCATCTTTCAGAGCTGTCAAGATGCTTCAGCAGCTCAGCTCTTGGCATGGTTTTCCAGCCCTTGCAGGCTCTGCTGTGGCCCTGGCCATGTGTACTGTTTTCCATGCACATGCATACCTTTCCACTTCAAAGGCTTTACTACCATCAATGACTGCAGTGCTTTATAGAATTACCTTTTCCTTTCCCTCACTTTTTCCAAGAGTTATTGCTCATGAGTGTTTACTTTGCAGCTCTATGGGCCACCTGGGCATGCCTAGACAGAGCCACCTCCTGGCAGGACAGAAAGGAAAGCTCCTGACCTGCTGGCCCAGCACTTCCCACTGCGCAGACATTTGGCCACTACCAATGGCATGTCCCCAGCCTGCAGCCTGAGGGAGCAGGGTTACAGCTCAGTACTCAGCTCTTCTCACCCATAAGTGGTATATCTGTACTTCGTAGCATCTGTTTTGTATTTGAAGTGGGTGTGCTAAAGTGCAGGTAAGAGAAAATTACTGACACTTGGAAGGAGTTGGGCAGGAAAGTGACTGTGTGACTCAAGTCTGGGCAGCTGTGCTTCTTATAGACTGGGCTGGTGGCACTGAGGGACACCAGGAAAGTGGTAAAACCTTGTGAACACAGTGGATGCTGTGCAACTGCAGGTCCTGCTATCCCACACTATTTTGCCCCAAGACAACATTATATCCACACCTAAGCACATCCTTTAGATTCTAACTGAAAACATTTGAGTGACACTAAAACCAAGCCCTAGAATCATATTTTCTATTCTGAATAGAAGAAGTTAGTAAATAAAGCTGGCATCTTATCGATTCCTCATGCCTGAAAGTGTTGTAATACACTCTCTTTTCAGAGAAACTGCTGCCAGAAGAGGACATGACTAAGCAAGAGAGGAAACTCAGCTGCAGCAAAATGTGAGTGAAACAGAAAATAATCACTGAGTAAACTAGTACTTGTCGGTTCAGCAGGGGAAACAAATCTAGATCATTCTCTGCAGCTTTGGAGAGACCTCGCTGGCTCTTGTACAGCTGGCTTGGAGAGGCAAACAGAATACAAAACAGGAGTTAAGGGCTCCAGGGCTGTGCATGGCACCTCACACTTTCATCTCTTGCACAAGGGGACATGTCCTTCTGACAAGAGAGCTCTTGTACACATGTTCGTGCTGCAAGAATGCTGTCTATGTTTGGTTTGGAAAAGCTATGCTTGCTTAACAAAACCTGAATTTATCCCTGTAATCCTTCCCTGCATCTCCATGGCCAGATTGGAGGAGCCTGTGGAAAAAATTCTTGTCTATTTTCAGAAATAGATAAAAGCATTCAGATTACAGAGTGCAAATCTCATCTCAAAATGGCTGGAAAAATCCATTCAGCACCACTGTTACTGACCCTCACAACCTCTCCAAGTAATGAATTTCAGTTGCCTGTGCCTCTCCCCCATGCTGCCTCCTTCTACTGCCGCCACTGCTGGAACTGCCCGTGCTCCCAGCATCTGCAAAATGTCAGCCTTGAGTCCCACTGTTTATCCCACGGGGAGCAGGGAGGGGAGCGTTATGTAAAAGAGCTGAGTGTGGAAATTATTACTGATGTCACTGCTTGAAACCACTAGTGGAATCTTTTCAGTCCAGTGTCCATGCTCACAAATTCTGGCAGAGCACTCATGTGCCAAGGAAGAAGTGCTCTTTACTACGCAGGTAAAAGTGCCAGGAATCTGCCTCATTGCCCGCACTTGTCCCAGGGCTCTGCTCTCTGCTGTGCCTGGAGCTGGGTACGGTGTCATCCCCTCCACTGCCAGGAGATACCAGAGCAAATGAGCCTTTAGCATCACTTACTAGTTCATGAGATGGAAGATTCCATGGAGGAGATTACTGCTCATTTAGAGGGATTGTGTGCTTTAGGTAGCCCCTGAGGTTTGATGAATTCCTGCTCACGGTGGACTAGATGCCCTGTTAGCAAGCAAAATATTAAAGACAATGGCAGCGAGCTTACATCTCACTCATATTTTGCTTATGGATTACAGTCTTCATAATTAATATCAAGGAAGAAGGCACCCAGATGGACTGTGGCTTTTGAAAGATTAATCTTGATGGAATTTCTTTTTTTTAATTTAAAACTTTATTAGTCTTTCTGTGATGTTCAGAGCAGACCTGGGATGCTGATAGCTTTGTGTCTGGTTCATCAAGTGTCTAACAGGAATCCTGTGGTCCTCCCTTGGGATTCACACAGCTGACAATCACCATGCTTGTGTTCCCTCTGACAAAATCAGGCTGAATCCTGGGAAGTTCTGAATAAACCATTTTCAGAGCTGAGGATGCTTCAGATGTCTCTCCTTCTGTTTCAGAATGATGAGCAGGATACGAAAATCTAAAAGACAAGTGTGTGGCAAAAAAGAGATGTTGGAGAGATCACTAGTTCCGATGATGAGTACATGGTTTAGGGTGGTAACGTGGGTGTTTCTCCTAGCACTGCTAACCTTCCAGGACCTGGGGGAATCAGCTCACTTCACTAGGGAACTTATAAATATATCCACTTTGCAACAGTGACGAGAGGCTTAGCTGTTACCTACCTAGTATGGACAGAGAGACGCACAGAACTGAGTGAAATGTGTGAAGATGGGACAAGGTATTTAAATTACTTCAGAATTCTTTGAGATCTTGGATTGCAAGGCAGCAGGTGCGATATAAGCAAAAAATCTGCATTTATTGCATGTGCACATTCAGAGCTGGATTTATCTCTGTGTGCAGGCACATGAATGTGTATTTGCATGCATGTCCTTTGAAGCCCAAACATGGTTCAGCTGAACAAGCAAGTGAAGAAAACTGGGCAGCATGTATGTATCTATAGATATATACATTGCATGTGGATTATAAGTACCAAAACACACTGGAAAGCACAGCGAACCTATTATGATCTGCCTGAAACTCTAATGCTAAGACCAGAATTTGTTTTATCCTACTGCCTTATTTTTAAAGCCTAGAGAAATACCCACACCAGCCAAAAGAATCTGATTCTTGAGCTCGCTTCGGTATTTTCCACAAGTTTCAACCAGCTGTCAGGTGAAATTTTCAGCAATTGTAAATGGCTGTTTAAATTTTTAGAAATGCTCCAACTGGACCATTTTAAAGAAATTCTAAATGGTTCTTCTTTTGAGATATTATAAACATTTTTTATCATTTCTAACAAAGCCAACAGTGTTTTTGAAAATCATATATCTGAAGCAATGGAGGTAACTTCATTATTTCAGATAATGGTGCAAAACAAGGATACCACAGGAAAGGTCATTATTGCCTATAAAGTTTAATGAATTTAATACCTCTTAAAGTAGTCATGAAGGGATATATATTGATTCAAGGTTACTGGAGCTATATATATGGAATACATAAACCTGAACTATATTGATATCTATATAAATGGTGTTTGATAGAATGTAGAACCAAATTGCATGTTATAAAAAATTTGCTTTAATTCTCTTCAGAAGATCTGGAGGTGCTTCTGTTGTGATCCTGAACCTGAGAACTATAACAATGCCTTCTCCAAGTGAAAATCTAACCTATTAAGAGAAAATGAATGTGGAAATCCAGTAAAAGATTCAACTCTGACCCATTTGGAAGACAAAATAAGCCTGTGATATCCTGTTCGTTCACCAGGGAGTCATACTTATCATTGAATTGTTACAGCTAGACAGAACACAGGTATTTACATACTCTGTATGATCCAAGTGCTTAAAATTGCTTTCAACTGTTGACTTCACTGGAGATGAATGAAAGACATTAATAGGTCCACTGCAATCCAGCCTCTTCCAGCACTGTAATGGCCCCACGAATATCTCTGTGTACATCATTCCCATCCGTTCCAGGAGTTCCCATGGCATTGTGCAAGCCCCAGCAGAGAGGTCACCACAGATCCCACTGCCAAGCTCCCCCACCAGTTGCTGCCAGCTGATGGCTGCTCTGCAGGAAAACAGCTCTACAACACAGACAGCTCATGGGGCCACTTGGATGTGTGCCTTCTGGAACAAAAAAAGAGGAGGGGAGGGGAGGGGACTACTCNGGAGGGGAGGGGAGGGGAGGGGAGGGGAGGGGAGGGAAAAAAGAAGAGATAAAGGAAGAGAACTAAAATGAAATGCGTGAATATGGGTGGAAAATTCATTCTGTTCCTCGCTGAAGCTGCCCAGGCAGATTCTCTTACCTGTGTCCATGTCACACGAGGTGTTTGGCTAGCCAAGAGAACAGATATGTTATCCAAACACCAAATAATGCTCTTCACTGCTCCACTGGGACACTGACCAGTCAACATGGCTTCCCCTGGGCACCATACCTGTTTGATGGAGGCAGAGATGAGCAAATCTTCTTGGATAAATGCCCATGGACAATTCATGTTGCCTCTTTGCTTCTGCTTGGACTATCTCTATCTTTTCCATGTAAGTCTCGTCCTTTACTCCTGACTCTAGCTGTTTCTTGCTCTGCATTCAAAGTTATGTGTGTTTACAATGAGGGACTTCGTGAAAGGAGAAAGCACCTTCCTTTTCTTCCAGGAAAGGTAGGATTAAAGGGTCTCAGAGGGATTATTTTAGGTCTTCTGATTATGTTTCTAGGTTTAGAATGGATGTAATGTATAAATTAATCAGACAAAAGATTGAAATACACAAAACCTGGAAAAAGTCCAAGTCCCCCACACTTAGGACTTTCCACATACACTTTCCTAATAATTTCTAACTCCACACCTCCAGGTCTGAGAGTAATTCTTAGTTTTGAACTTTGCTTTAGCTAAACATGGTGAAGAATCCATCCTAGACCTCACTGAATTGGTAGCCAGCCCATGAGTATTTCAGTAAACTCCAAATAGACCCAGTAAAACAGAGTGGAAGGGGAGAATAATAGACTCTGTAATTAGAAAACTGTCAGTCTCCTAATGTAGACTAAACACATTAAATCCTCCAGGACTTTCAGACTGAAGATCAGCATTTACAACTTCAGCCCCAAATCATTCATAAGCAGTTGAAAATGATGGCATCCATGTAGAAATCCCTCTTGTGGTAAATACTGCCCTGGGCACAGTTAGCATGAAGCAGCAGCCTCCAAACAGTTTGAAATTATAAGTTCTGGGCAAAGGAGGTTACAGCAACCCTTCAGACAGGAGAGGTGAGGTTCCCACCTCCAAACTGGCATGATGCAACCTCCCAGTAATGCACAGCTGAGAAGATAAAACATTTCTGGACACCACAGTTATTCCTTTCCAGCCATCTGAGGCCCAGAAGCCTTAAGGACCCCTGTACTTAGGACATACTAAAATGAAAACCTGATTTTTATGCTAGTGCCTTGGAGAAAGCAGCATCACAGTTGCATGGGAAAGTGGTCTATCCTTTGCACACCTGGATTACTTTCGTGACATGCCATAAAAAGGGCTGGAATAGTGTTTCTTCCTCCACTTCTGCCTGTAGGCTCCACAAGGAGGAAGATGTATGGGTACACCAGACTTCATCACCAGTTTGTTGACAACTGGAGGATATGAGTTGATGGCAGGCACTCTGCTGCCTGAACTGCTGCCTTGCAGCTCTGTGCCACTCTGTGGCCCAATTCACCCGGAGCTGTATCAGTGTGTGTTCTCACCAGGTCCTTGGGTGGTTGTGCAGGCAGCTGAGAGATCTTCTGTCCATAGCACCAGCAGCTGGGGTCCTCCATTGCTCCTTGGATAGGACTGCTCCCTGCTCCTGACCCTGGCTGAGGTGCTAGAGCCATGGACCTCTCTTTGGGGCACCTTTTCACTAGACAGGGGGAAAGGAGGTGGACCTCCGCCAACAGATTTGAAAAAGTAGGTTCCTTTGCTCATTATCTGGATATATATTGCCATTGCTGGCTTTGAGTGGCTTTATGACTGTGCTCCCTCTTGCCTAATAAAGATCTGGGAATGCAAGTGAGTGGTGGAAATCCATCTCTTTAAGAGCTCCTGTGGAGGGTATATTTAGTTTTCTCAGGTTTCTAAGTGGAGATTGGAATTTAGTTCTTTATCAAGAGGGGCCATGGGTATATTAAATCTAAACATTTTTCTCTGCTGTTAACCACCTGGCAGAAAGGTTACACTAATTACATCAGATGTATTTTCTCAAATTTTCCTGCTTCCATTATAAGCATGAGGCTTATGACAGGGGAACCAGTCTGACCACTGGGAAATGCAACCTGTCTTATTCACAACTCAGTTCCCAGATTAACCAGGAGACAGTGACCCTCATGGGAGGTAAGGTATGGAGACAAAAACAGCCAGGTCATGGGAGAAGAGTGTGGCAGAAATGATCCAATTCTGTCACCACAGAGCTCCAGGTCCATATTCAAAGGCAGAGAGTGGACAGGCACTGTGCCAGCAGAAAGTGCACAGGACTATGGTGCTTGGAACTTGGAGCAATGAAAGCAAATGGCTCTTTACCTTCCCCCTAACAATCAACAGACATTTTTTGGGGTTGCCATTGTGAGAATGGTGGGAATGGGGATGCAGATGTTGGCTTGGTCTAGAGAGGAAGGAATAGAAAGGAATGAGAGGTGGAAGAGAGGCCATGTTTATGACACTAAAGATGAGCCTTCCTTCACACTCTTCAACAAATCTGTGCCCCTCTGGCAAATGCCACAGCATGGCCAGCCATCATCTCAAGCCCTGCAGTACCACTCAGCCAAAGCTGAGTGTTTGGCCTTTTATCTCTTTTCCCTGGGTAGTATTTTTGCTAAGGGTGTCTCAAAATTTGGATACGTGGGCCAGGCTTTGGTGGAAACTTATGGTTCTAGGATTTTCCTGGAAAGCAATAGTGTTAATTTTTATCTCCATACAAAACCAAATTGCTCAGAAGTGACAGTGGTGAAAACAGTATTTAGTAGAAAAACATTGTCCTACTCAAAAGAGAGCACAGAAAAAAAAAGTCACAGTTAAAAAAGTAGAGGAGTAAAATATTATTTGACCTTGTTCTTTTAAATGAGTCTCAGGCCTTAAAGTGCACTTGGGGCTGAACTTGTTACATTTAGTAACAGGTCTTCTGACATGCTCCCTCCAGATGCTTCTCTAGATTGGAAATGGGCAACAGGGAAGAAATATGGTTGGAGTTTTTTTTCAAGATTCAACAAGATGTCGTATTTCCTGGCCACATGTAAAATGAATTTACATCAGAAACATGCCAGAAACGCCTGAGGGTAACACTAGCCATAGCAGAACACAGAGTCTTTCTTTTTTTTCTTTTCCTCCAGCATTGAATGGTCCTGAATGTCATTTTTCTTAGAACAGCCCCAACATGGGTGACTGGTGAGTGAGAGCAAGGTTCCATGTTTCATAGGACACATCGGGAAAAAGTTATTGTGCAATCTGATCTCAACTGCACATATGTCCTCTGTCACACACACTAAGATAACTCTCAAGGTTATTTATTACAACGGGCCTCTAAAGCGATGACATTGTGAAGTTAGTATTATTACTATGAATAATTGCGTAATTTTCTCTGACTCTAGTTATTCTTGTTTTCTGCTAATACATGCATGTCAATGCTGTTCATTGCTGGAGTGACTGGAAACATTTCACATGGTTTGCAGAGAACAGTTTTAACATTTTCCAAGCAAAGGGGGAAAATGCACCTTGACTCTTTTTGGCCTCAAAACTGTACAACAGGTTTGCAAAATACTTAAGCACAGGGCTAACAGGTCTCTGTCAAGGTCACTGTAACCTTAAAAACACTTCCCCTGATTCATTAGGTTTTCGATTACACTGAAGTAAACTGAGCTGCCTTTTAATTCAAAGAAGAGAAGAGAGGGACAGCCAATCTCCTAGTGCAGGTACAACAGTAAATTACCCTGCACCAAGCCCTATGTGTCTCAGAGGCCTGATGGCAGCGGTGAGCTGTAGATGATGAAGAGCCAGGGCTGTGCAGCCAGAGGGGCAGATTCAGGTGCTGGTTACAGCACTGCAAATCTCCCTTTCAAGCACAAGAAGTGCTTTACACTTCGCACCGGGAACAGGAGAAAATACCACTAGGCAGTAAGTTGAGCGACCTGGAAGATCTTTATGTCTTAGTTACGGCTCTTTGAGTTAGTGTCAGCTCTTCCACGCTGATGCACATATGCTTTCCTAACCACAATGCTATCCAAAGCCTCCATCTTGGTTAATGTTTCATCATTCACACTCCGGGAATTATCATTTCCTCTAGACATGCTGACAAAGCTCATGTTTATTGCTCACAGCATGTCAGAACTGCTGGTTTTGCTTTGGACTGCAAGATGTTTGGAAAGCCACAAGCTTTTTCTGAAGCCAGCTCAGTCCCCTCTGTGCCAGCTTCAGCTGCTGCGTTCGCTTTTGCCCAGGACGCCAGATCCTGTCCAGATGAGCCAGAGCAAAGGAGAGTGTCAGCTTCAGACTGACCAAACAGCACTGGATTTCATGTAACCATGGCCAAGGTCTTCCTGGCAGCAACAGGTACAGACTTTCCATCAGAGAGGGCTGGCACTTTACTACCTTACTCCCCTAAACCTGCTGGATGAGTGAGCCAGTGAGTGTGACTGGGACACATGCCTGTTGTGCCATTTCCCAGCCCAGGGGAGATTACAGCTCTTCCTGGCAGCAGAATTGCCCATGGAGAGACTATAACAGGGAAGGAGGCCATGCACCACCCCTTCTGGAAAAGAAAATGATCTTCAGCCACAGTCCTGTGCTCCAGGTCTCCCCATCCAGAAATGGGGGCAACACCTGGCTGCTCACTGACCTGTTACAACACTGCAGTCATGAGCAGTTGCTAAACGGTGCAGAAATGCAGATCATTATTTATTAGTTACTGCATTTCATATGACAGGACATATATTTTTCCATAAGTCCCTGAAAGCTGAATGAACACAGAAAACACAGGACTCATCCTACAGATCTGCACAGTGTTACCTCTGGCTGCATAGCTGAGCTCTCCTCTCAGTCCAGGAGGGGTGAGAGCTGAGTATTTTGGTGAAGGCTTAATTTCTGTCTTAGAGGAAAAGTCCTGAGTCACATAATCTGACCTCCCCAGCTAAAATGTCTCCTGGAAGATCTGTCCTGCTCACAACAGTACCACAGGCAGGAGAGGGGACACACAGCACAGGAGCTGCCTGTCCTGGGAGAAAGAGTGCAGGTGCAACCATGAGTGGATGCAGAGCAGCAGAAATGGACTGAGAGCTGTAAGACCAGCAAAGCAGCAGTCAGGGGATGTCCTCTGCACACAGCAATTAATGGCCAGGGATGAGCAGGGTGACCTCAGCACTCCTTACTGCATGGGACAGACATGCTCAAAGGCACAGAACACAGTCTCTGCAGGAGGGAGGTCCCTCTGCATCCAGTGATTGCTCCCGAGGTTGTTACTCCCCCCACAGTAACCCCAAAGGGACTAGCTAGTCCAGGGGAGTAGTAAGGAGGGGTGGAGAGTCTGTTGTCAGTGGGAAATCAGTAAGTGGTTTGAGAAAGCTTTAGAAGAGAAGCTTTACCACAAAGAGCCCAGGCAGATCCGTGTTCCTGGGAGTACTGCCCTTCCTCACCCCTTACCGGCACCTCACTCTGTCTCACTCTGCTGCTTTGGCCTGACAAGCCCCTGTAGCTTTGACCTGTCTCTTGGAGCTTGTTATCCCACATTTTATTTGCATCATGCAGGATCTGTCCTAGTGGTTAAACAAAAGACATATTTTCATTATTGTTGTTGTTTTTACTGTGCCATTTGCCATGTCCTTTATATCAGCTTTGCTTTTCCTGTGAGGAATAATCTCTGGAAACTTGGGTAGAATTCTTTGGCTCACACTAGAAAAGGTAATAAAATCCTGGGAACCCAAGATGTTTCTCTGTTGTTTTCACCAAACATCTTTTTCCAGCTTGAAAAATTCATTTCTTGTTTCTGATTTGTTTCCTAATTTAGGGAAAATTTCTTCCTAACCTGCCAGTTTCCCTCTTGTCCAGCACACCTGGGCATTTGGAAGACTGTGCCCAAGTGCTCAGAGGGCTCCAGAGACCTTTCTCTAGCTCCCCACCACAACTCTGACTCTCCCTACAGTTACAAGGAAGCCACTAATTTCCTCATTGCTCTGGTTTCTCCATCTGCCACCTTATGATATAATATTTACTTATCTTTTCAAAGCATTTTAAATCTCTGCAGGAATGCATTATAAAAGTGCATTAGTGTTATTACTTTACTCTGTTGTGTAACTTTGAGAAATGGCTTACATAAGGCCGGCTCTTCGAACCCCTCTCTGACCCCCATCCATCGTCCTGCTGCTCTTGCTACCTCCTCCCATGACAGCAATAATTAAGCTCTGGTTTCCCAGTACCCTCCTTGGTTCCTACCCCAACTATGGGGAGTTAGCATCCAGTTCCCTCTACATCAGTCCAGAGATTGGCAGCTTTGGATTCAAAGGTTCTGCTGCTTCTCTCTCCGCACCTCTGTCACCTTCATTAGGGTCACAGGATATATTTTCAGAGGCTCCAGAATTACTTGTATGAACTCAAAGTCCCTTTTTCTGGCATCTCAGAGGTACCCTATCAACAACAGTCTCTGACACTTCCGTACAACTATGACATGAGTTTCATTGGGAGGGCATTTGTAACTTCTTAGCCCCGTACTCTCTTGGGTTCAGCCTTCACAAACCAAGACAGCAGGACCAGAGGAGCAGTCCAGCAATAACTTAAAGCAGAAAGTATTCAGATGGTGTGATGAGAGGTGTATTGAGAGGAATGGAGCTCCTGATGAGAATGAGATAGCTGACTCTCGATGTGCGACTGTGACCTGCTTTTTTTTCCACAGCGTTTTTCTTTTTAGTAGGTAAGTTAAATTTTTTTTTGTTCCCTGTATTTTCTGCCATGCCAAAACACCTATTTTCAGTGAGATAAAAGGCTATCAAAAGAACAGGTACTTGAATTAACAACACTGTGTAGAAGAGCTTTCACTAAAGAGGCAGATGACAGGAATACGAAGGGTGCTAAATAGTGAGACTCCTCCATGCTCTTCTTCCTCTTTCTCTTCCTCCTTTCCTGAAGGATATTGGTCCACTTCCTGACCATTTTATGTGAAACAGCTGCCAGATTTCATGCCAGGGGTGACTGCATTTCAGAAACAAGCAAATATGCTGCTGTATTACTGCCATACACTGAACTCATGTGCATTAGTCTTGGCTTTTCAAAGGGCTTCATTGGACTTTGGTGGTGCAGCTCCAGCCTGACTCCAGCATAAAAGAGATCTGAGCCCATTCCACTAATTTTTGGCATTCAAAAAACGTAGTGTGTGTCCTATAACAGTGTGTCCATACACCCTGCCACCCTGCTAACGCTCATCTCACACAGGCTGTCTCTCTCTCATAGTCAATTATTTGGACAAGGACTGGTGACTAATAGAAGCAATTTCTAGGAAACACGCTGTTCCCAAGTGACCAGCAGCAAATTGCTAATGACTGACATTAGAATGACCATTCTCCAAAGAGGAATAGTTGAAAGCCCACTGTGCACAGCACTGATCACATTTAGCAACAAAACAACCCCTCCTGATTCTGGCATCTGCCATTTATACTGGCTACTGCTTGCTTCCTTTCACTGGTACATCCATAAGGCCAATTACACTGAAATTAAGCAACCATATATTATTTGTTGACATAAACATGAAATGTAATGAAATGTACACTTCACTAATGTGACCTTATAAACTTGATGGACGAAACATTAAAAATACAAATGCACTACAGGGAGAAATCCTGCATTTTTCAGGAGATGGATCATAGGGCTTAATAGATCATTTCCATCTCTGAAATTTCTGAGTTGTGATGAATGGAATTTCTTAGTATTTGAAGCAAGAGAGGGGCATATTTAAACAGACTGGAGAGGACTGCAGTGTAAAATCTTTGCACTATAAAAAAGGCAGCCTTGGTTTTTATTGCCCCTGTGGGGAGTCTCCTCTGAACCAAACAGCAACTAAATCAAATAAACATTTCTGAATCAATTCCATCTCTTCAGCTTTGGAGAGTTTAGAAAACCCTGTAATTTATTGAATCACTTTTTATGGTTGTACCTACAGATGTCTTTTGAATTTGATAGTAAGAACATTTAAACTCATAATGTTTCCCAAATCAGCTAAATCCATTATATCACTTGTGCTAGTTACTATATTTGTAGGGCAGTAAACAGTGGCCTTTGTTGTTTGCTGTTCATTGGGCTGTGCATAAGAATGAGCTTAGTCTGTCTCCGGAGATATACACCTACCTTGCAGGCACCAGAAATATTATACCAGCTTAAATCAGTGCAAGATTTCCATGCTGTCACCGCCTCACCTGTTTTGATTTGGTGAAAGTAATCTCTATCCACTGCTGTGCTGATACTCTTCAAGTCAAGGCCCCTTCTCTACTTCTGCTGTTTCTGGAAGAAAAGATTAACAAGTGCAGCTTAGGCATGTTATGAACAGTTAGCAAATTTCCACACCTAGGAGGGTATGTGGGCTCAGATATCTGATTTTCTTTGCAAGCAGATGGAGAGGTGAAAATCCTTATGTGGGCTTGTCATATCCTCATCTCAAACCCTCTAGAAAAGTAGGAAAATGGAGGTGAGACGGTGACTTATCCAGACATCAAGTAACTCAGCTCTTCTCACAGGCAGTGAAATTTGCTAAGAAAACCCAAGAGAGAGGAAAAACCCAGGTGGATGTGGAGTATGGCAGTTTCAGCAAATGAGCTACACAAGGGCTGTTAGGGGAGAGCATGGGCGTGAGGGCAGAGCCATCCCAAAATGTTCATGGAGTAAAGGTGCTAGGGGACCTGAGGATCACATCTGCACTGCTCTCTGGGGCAGAGGGCTTTGGGGAATGTACCTCATGACCTCCCACCTCAGGCATTTTATAACCCCTTCTCATCTTTCCCTTTATGTCATGCAATCCTTTCTTCTTCCTCTTCTTCCACTCCTTGAATTTACCATTTAATACTGTCTGGGACTAATATTGCAACTGTTTACATGGTATAGGACCATCAGGAAAGCAATTAACACATTCTGATGAGATTTAGGAAGTGGAAATAGCCATGTAAACAGCAGATCCATAAGTAGCTTGTGAGTCTCAATTTGAAAACCATTTGACGCAAGCACAGACCAGACCATTTCTCAAGAAGAGCTCCTAGAAAGCCTCTTTATTCAAGTGACTGAAGCTTTTTCAAGGAACAGGAGAACATGAGTTACCTTCCTGCTGTTCTTTGGCAGTTATAGAGAGGCGTGACTGGCTGCCTAATGATATTTTCCATATTGTTTATCTTTTCTTCCCTTTGAGTGCCACATGGTCTATCATTCCCTCAGCTCAGATATAGGCCCCAAGGGGATTTAGTCTGCAAATAAAACATGGAGCTAAGCAATAGTGATTGAAACCCAAAATGTTTTAAGCATACTGCTGTTGTTAGTAACACTGGTTTCAAATTATTCCCCTCCTTTCTGTGTACCCTCTTGGAGACTTGTTATAAGCTCCATGACGCCACTTGTCATCCAGCTGAGCTAACACAAGATGAATGGAGGCGTTCCACTACAAATCATATAGCCAAAAAATGTTTTGTAAAGCTAACCCCAGCTATAATAAAAAAAAATTCCTTTCTCTTGTGCTCCTATGAAGATCTTAAATTCTTCATGCCATATGTTTCTTCATGCCACATGACATGTCCTGTCAGTGGATGGATAGTAGCTTGTGTCATTTTCTGTTTTCACTTTCTGTTCCTCATGTGCTAACACAACTTGAAAGACTCAATCATTTTCAATTTCACCCCCTTGCAAAAAGATTTTAATTGTTGTGAGGTTTTCTCCCCTCACTGTGGGCAACTTTTTTAGTTTTTCAATCTGTTTTTTTCACATGAACTTTGCTTATGCGGCCATGCTGCTTTTCAGTCTGGCTGCAAGTCCCTTTCTAAGAGCTTTTGGACCTTCTTGATGAATTTTGCTCAAATTTGATGGAAGGGCAGAAAGGCAGAATTCTCAGAAGCAATCATGCTCTTACAAGATCTGTTAATACAGACATTATTATAGAGGAGTGAGAATTAAATTCTTGCCCTGACTGAGCAAACATCATTGTTTCTCTTGGCAGCTGGTACTCGCTGGCCCACCTGCAACTACTGCTTCTTGCTTTGCAGGGATGCTGTCCATGGAGTGGAAAGGAGACAAAATTAATGCAGTGGGGATGGAGATGGGCTGAGGGGCACAGGGAGCATGTCTGTTGGGAATCAGGCCTTGCTGCTTCCAGCTCTCGCCACAGGAGCTGTTTTGTGGCTAAATTAAATCTATATTGTTTTATTTCAAACACGTGGAAAGCTTGACTTCGGCATCAAATGGCATTATTTTTGTGGAGGTAAAGCCAGTACCTTAATATTATTTTAACAAAGCCTTCTGAAATGCACATCCATTTCCAGTCAGCCGGATTCTTCCTTTTTGCTGAATACAGAACATTCTTTTCTTCCCCTCACTGTTGTCTTTGGCTGTAGAAATTGTACTTTCCACTCTTACAAAAACTGTAGGGGCATTATGAATGCCTGTATTTTTCTTGAGCAGACTTTTTGCTTTCTAACAAAATGCCTACACTAACTCTCTTCACACAAGTTCAGCTTTCAATGTATGTGTGTAAAGCACAAGGTGCTTATCTACTTTGCCTGTGTAGTTGCAACTGAAAATTAAATTTGCCTTTGTATTTTCTACTAGAGTGCTATGGTGAATGCTTGAAAAGATGTCATGTCCTTCTTCAGCTGCCTGCATGTCAATGTGATGGACAGAGATTTATCCCCAAATGGTACAAAATTGCTCTGGGGCTCTTAAGGAAAACAGGAACACAATTACTCATTATAGTTTGTCTTACCAAATTGTTTTCTTCACAGTTTTAAGTAAAATATCTTAACCGAAAGTTTATATAGCGAGGTGTTGGCATTGTAAGGAGTGCTGTATAATGTCTCACATTTTCTAATCAAATTACAAACTTTGATTATCACCTCATGACAGCACTCTCAGCAAGAAGAAAATGTCATTATTCTTACTACGCTGATAGGAAAGTAAGATGATTTATCCAGGGTCACTCTGGAAGTGGCAGGGAGTGGGCTGCAGTAAGATTCTGGTCTACATTTTGGTGCATGGAGTGCCAAAGCTCCTTACTTAGATACTTAGAAAATCTTTCTCAGTATTTTATTAACCCATTTTAGCATGTATTTCTTCCATGCAGAGAGCTTCAACCCAAGAGGCAATTAGCCATATGCATTTTTGCCCAGTTTATCAAACTAATGAAAGAGCCTTTGCCCTACGGTACAAATACCAAAAGCCACACGTAGACATGACTGCAGTTTCACCCCTCTCGCCTTCCTAGACAACAGCAGTATAATAATTTGGGGACAGCTTGCCATTTAGCATTACAGGGTTGCATCAGGAATTTTGCAGATATTGCAGATGCCATTACTGCCCTGTTTCTATTCGAAGTTTTGAGGCTGCCCAGGAGCCTGGCCATGAGTCTATGGCTGGCAGCCCACGACACATGTTACCCTTGAGGACATTCTGCTGATGCTATGTCTTTCATGCTAAGTTATTGCTATTTAAAATTCAGCAGTTTGCCTTGCTCTTGTCCTTATTTTCAGGAAGCAACAGTGAGGACACATTTCACCTGGCTTTAACCATATCATCCGCCAGAGTGATCTCAAGGTGAGCCATTTCAGCTCCCCATGTGCTGGGCTGTTGTAGACATCCAGTTTGGGACAGAATGGGTCGCTATTTGGAGCTGCCTAGAGGAGGGAATCTTGGTGACTAAGTCTGACTAAATGCCTGTTTCCTGGTTAGCACAAGTCAGCTTAGGTGAATCACACATCAAACAGCTTCCCGAGACAAGAGGCAGAACGCTCCAACACAGAGTTGCCTTTATCTCTTCAGCTAAAGCATTTTGAAGAATTTGGGATGCTATTGATAATTTTACATAAGACTCTGGGTTTGAAATTGCACAAGGTCTTTGGGAAGCCTGTTCCAGTGCTTGACTACTTTAATTTTGAAGAATTCCTTCCTCTTAACTAATTGGGATTTCTCCTGCTGCCTCGTGGGACCAATGCCTCTCATTTGCTTGCTGGGCACCTCAGAGAAGAGTCTGGCTCCACTTTCTCAATTACCTTCCACCAGTTGTAGACAACAGCTAAGTCCCCCCTTAGCTCTTACTTCTCCAGGCTGAATGAACAAATGAGAGCCCTCAGAAAGTGGTGACAGTGGAATTTCCAACATTTTTATGACTTCTGGGATGAAATTACCCAAAGGCTCATTCCCTATTGATTTATTTGTTTTTTATTTCAACTATTGACCAAATTGACGACTAATTCTCAAGTCCAGAAAGGTACTCTCTAAGGCAATAAATTCTCACTGGATCATTGTAGGTGTATCAGAAGAGACAATGTCGTAGCTCAAAACTAGCTGCAGTAGGAAAGAAGGATCCCAGAGAGGGAGTGGCTATGGGGGGGATATATCCCTAAGTGAGTATGGGATCAGCCATACTCACTTTCATTTGTACTTTGCACATGGAATTGATGTGGAATCAGAAAGAGAGCCCAGGCTGCTTTGAGCTGCTCATCCAGCAGCTCTTGTCAGCCAGGCATGGACTCACTTTGGTTTCACACAAACATAAAACTTTATTTAAAACCTCCTGGAGTTTCCCTTCTTGGACTGGGGGTTTCACCAGGTTTGTTTACCTTATAAAAACATACATGTGGAAAGAGTATAAAGAGGTTAACTCCCTCAACAGTGAGAGGTGGCAAAGTCAATGCAATAAAAACTGAAAATACAGCCCGTTTCGGTGAAATTTAAGAGAAATCATCTCCTCACAGCAGTGGAAATCATGTCACGGTCGTTTTCCACCACTCTCCCACCCCACAGGCTATTTTATGACAAATTCTGCAGCTAAAGAGTAGTACGGTTTTCCCCTTCGTGCAGCGCTGTGGGGCGGATGAATCACTGTCGCTTTTCGGCTAATGCCTCAATTAAGACGCGTGCTTTGCCTCCCCGGTTGCCACACCCGCGATACCCCTACATGCCCCGCCAAGCCCCTCTCTCGCGCGGTCTCTTTAAGGGGGCCAGGCCCGGGAGTGCTGCCATGGCAACCGCGTGACAGCCGTGACCGGAAGTGAGCGGGGTCAGAGGCCGCGGGAACATGGCGGCGGTTCTGGCGCCTACGGGCGGTGACGGCGGCGTGGGAGCTCCCTGAGCTCCTCCCGCCGCGGCGCCGCCCCGTCCCAGGTGAGGGAGGGGCGGTCGGCGCGGGGTTCGGGCCGCCATGCGGGCGGTGGTAGCGGCGCCGGGGCTCCGCACCTCCCCTGGCCTCGCCGGGTCGTTCTCGCCCACCGGGATCTCGCCCGCCGGGCTCTCACCCGCCTCCCGTTTCTCACTAGGCATGGTCGCCGCGCTGTAGGAGGGCCGGGAGCCGCGGCGATGGAGGAGAGCGCTTGAGCTTGTTTGCGGAGGCGTTCCGTGTGTGAGAGACGTGTACGGTACCCGAAACCTCGGTTTCGGTGCTGCCGTTTTTGTTGCACCTGGAGGAATAGATAAACGGAGGCCTTTTGTTATAATCTCATCCTTGTATCTTTCCTTTTGGGAAAAAAACAGGGTGTCTTGTTTTGGCTTGTACATACACAGAATCCAGTCAGGTTTTTTTTTTCCAGCTGTAACTGTAACTGGTTTTCCTTGGTTTTTGTGTCTGTTGTCACTTTTCCCGTTAGTATTGGCGTGTGTGTTGTTTCTGGGCTGGATGTGCCCTCTGGCAAAGCTAAACTTTGACCTGAATTGTCTCTTGTGCAGTAAATGCAGGGTGAGTGCTGCAACAAGGCTCGTAGCTTTGCACAACAGGGCTGTTCAGCACATAGCTGGGGCTGCAAGAAGCTGCACACTAAATACTGGAGTTAAACTGGTCATGTTTAACTCTCAGTACGCTGTTGCTTGTGTGTATTCATTGCAATACAGTTCTTGGTCACTGGACTTGTTTAATCTCTACTTTTGTTAGTGCGTGGAGTGGACTACACTAAAGGGTAGTGTGTTGTACTTAATGGTTGAAGGCATCACCGTACCTCACTTACTCCATAGCAGCTGTGTGTTCTATTCAAGACAGAGCCCAGCTTCTGCTTTTGGACCATCGGATTTTTCAGTTGTAGATAGCATGGTAAGCTTTTAATGTTTCTCAAGCGTGAGTTTATTCCACTGTAAAACAGAGATTAATAGATGGGTCCCCCTCCATCCTGCTTCTTACTTAACAAATGGGGAGACTAGGATTAAAAAAAAAGCCAAAATCTGTCTTAAATTGAACACAGAAATCTAAAATGAGTTGGGTGACTTTGCAGTCATGTTTTACAGTATTATCTAATAGTCTGAATGCAGAGCTGCAGTGGAAGCTGTACCTCAGCAAATCAAGGTACTCTTTACCAGTGTGAATTCATAGTTTGGTCAGTGTGTGGGCTGCAGCTGAAGAGTGTGGTCTCACTCCTTTCCATCGGTGGCCATGGGTTCCTGTTACTCTCTTTGTAGTGGATTTAGGGGTTGGATGATTTCAGGGACAGTTGATCTAACAGTTTTATGGGAGTGGAAATTATTCCACTGAGTACTTACTCTGATATGAATGAAAGCTGTTTCTCCTTCTGCGCTAATGTAACCCAGCTGTGCATCAACCATAATGTGAAACTGTACCTGAATGACCAAATCTGAAATTGGTCATTCAGAAAATCAGAACTACACCTCAAACTTCTGAAAAGTTTCTATTTAAAAAATAGAAAAGTCAGCCATGTGTAGGGAATATGTGGTAAGAGTGAAGAGAGTATAAGCCTGTGAAGGAACTTTCTCATCTTTCCAGGTTTTTTCCTCTGTTCACTGCTTGCCAAAACGTTTCTGTGCTGAAAGAGGGAAGTCACAAACCTTTATTTAGACCTCAGGGGCTGGTCCATTATGTGTACTCAGTGAGGCAGAATCTTGAAAGAAAGATAATTTTATACCTTACTGTGAAAGCCAGACTGAGATTCTGCACGGAAACCTTGATTTTGGTGTGGTCCAGCTCCTCAGTCTTCAATGAGTTTTGCTGTCATGGCATTGCCTGCCCTCCCTACAAAAGCAGTCTGGAAAGAGTATTGTAAGTGGAATGAGGTGTCATTATCACACCCACCTGGGGTTTTAGCAGTGTTAGGATTTGCTGGATCAAGTAACCCTTTCTCCAGTTGCTCATGTGGGAAGCTGTCACGTTTTTCAGCTGTACCTGCAGAGTCTCTACTCCTTCAGCAGCTATTTTTAGTAAAGCCAGATTTTTAATTCTTAGATTCTTAATCTGAACTGCCATAGGTGCAAAGCCTCTTGTCCTTCTTCTGGCTTTCTACCTGATTCTGTCCAAGACTTTTCCCCATAGAGTTTCATTCTCTTAATTTTTGTTTTAACAGTCTCATGTGTGTCTTTTCTTTCCTGTCACTTGTCCCATCCTTCAAAGTGCTGGTACCCTTACTCGTCCCAACTCTGCTTTGCCAAAGCACTTTTTTTTTTTACTTTTGTTGGCTGTTTCTTCCAGCTTCTTGGGATATGCAGTCTTTGTCTCAATTTATGCTGTCCTCCTACCTCATCATTATTTACAAATAATCTGTGTTTTCTTCTGTCCTTCTTTCCTTATTTCATTCTCCTCTTCTCCACTTACAGTCCTGTTCAAGGCTGTCCCTTCCCTGTTCCCTTGTTTCTTCAGGTCATGGTGCTGGGAACACACAGACATGAGGCACCAAGCTCCGTAGTCTGGTTAAATGTTTTATTGGCACTGGCCTGAGGAGAGCTGGCTTGTTTGTGTCGTGTGTGTGGTGCTTGGTCAGCACTTAGGGCTAAGGGAGGGGGAAATGGAGCCTTTGGAGAGTTGAATTTTTGGAATGGGTCCCTGCTGACTGTGAGCAAAGGCTAACAGTTTGATTTTACTATTTGTTGCCTTGGCCTAACAAGTAAGTTGGTCCTGAAAGGCAGTTCTGCATTATGAATTGTCCAATTTTTTGCTGTAGCAAGGCACAGTGAGATGTGATAGAGTTATGTTAGCAGAGTTCTTCAAACCCAAAATGTCTCTTCATGTTCCTATTTTTTTCTCTTAGCTGAGCTAGTTTACTTGTGAACTTGACCTTGTTTTGATACAATAAATTTAATTTACCTAATTACATTTGCTTGTATTAGAGTTCTTGTATGCTTAGCGGTTAAAAACTGGGAGAGTCTTTACTTGCCCGTGCAAAATTAATAACTTCACTGGGTTCACACGCTATCCTTTCATGAGTTTGAGGAAATTAATTTGTCTTTAATCTGATAATAGGCTTTAGGCGGTTTCCCCTTGAGAACAGAACTGCTTTTTTTCACCTTGCTTTTCCAAGATTTTGCATGTGTGATACTAAAACTCCCCTGACTCTTGAGGAGCTTGTTTCAGGCATCCTTTGGTATAAAACCTGCTATTGATGTTATTTTAGGTATCAAGGGAGCAGGTGTTACTTTCATTCCAGTGTTTCTGAAAGATACTTCTTAATCTGAGGCGCTTTTTCATTGAGCTTACAATGGTTTTATTATTTTTAAGGCATCCAGCATCTCTTACCGTTGAGAGAAATAGATCTCTATTTGCTCTTCTCCTCTGATGGCAGCTCCAGAGGTGCTGTGAAGGCTAAATGAAGACTGCCTCATGAGTCTGTATGAAGCAGTTATGAGAATCACCTCACACTTCTGGTAGAAAGAGAATTAACTTTTGCTGAAAAGTTTCTCTGGTCCTATATAAAATTACTGTTTGAATGATAGTGGTCCTGTGAACTGCTGTGTCCCCAGACATGCTCACAGTTGCTGTGTGTTTTCATATATAAATGACAGATTGTTTTGTACTCCTTTCACCAAATCAGTGAAACAACAGACTGGGCTGTAGTCAAACGAGTCAAAAGATAACTGAACACTCATGCTTTCAATGGAGACCAAGAAAAAGAACACAACCAAGTCTTTTTTTTTTCTTCCTAAATCAAAGACAGATAATAAAAGGCAGTGCAGGTACTGACAAGTACATGCCATCATGATTTTGAAACAAGAATGGAGTTACTTTGAATTTCTTGCAATCCTGCTAATTGCATCAAACTGTTAATGATTGTTGCAGGTCAAGATTTAACTTACTTTTCAAAGTAACTGGAATTTACAATGGTTATACATGAAATGGACAAACAGATCTGGGGTGAGTGTGTGATTATGTTTAATTTTTGTTTCCTTTTACCTTTTGCATGGTCAGTACGATAATGGTCCCATGCAGATATGACTGTTAATTGTGAAGTAACAGAACATATGTTCTATGACCCTTTGAATCTATTTGAAGACCCTCTCTGGTGTTTAAAGGTAAAAATGTTGCTCTCTTGCTACACGTGAAAGCTCGGGTGAAATGCCTCCTGATGCAGTTTTAACAGGGATAAAAGGGCTGAGGATCCTCTGTTCAGCTTGAGCAGCTCTTGGAGAGACAGAAGCAAGAGATGGGGATTCCAAGCCTTTTTTTTTTTTTCTCCTCAAAGAAAATTCTTAAAGTAATTAATTCCACATCACTTGGTAATTCTGCTCTTAGATTTCATTATGGTTACTCCTATCTAGTATTGGTATTGATGTTTAACATTGATTTCTCAGTCTTCACACAAACAGCCTGCATTTCTTCAGATCGAGTATTAGCATTATATGTTTGAATTCAGAAGATAATTGCATATCTTGCAAATTACCCAATGGCTGTTTCATCTTGAAACATTTAGAAATCCATTTCAGTTTCTCATAATTACAATGTTTTAGTCAGACAGCAGTCTAAACTTAGGACAGCACTTTGGCAGTGATATGCTTGTTTTTCTAAAATGAGCACAGTTTTTGTGGTTAAATTTTCCTTTCATTTAAGTATAGATTTTAATCAGTGTAGGCCAAACTTTTCCAACCATCTTTAAAATTAGCTCAAGCCGTATTTTAAAAAGTATGTTCTCCTAATGTGATTTAACTTACATAGAAAAATGTATGCAGAAATTAATGCTTTTAAGCTGATTAATGCTTTTGAAGTGTTTTCACAATTTGTTTATAGACAGCCTCAAATAGGATACTAGTAGTCTCTTTGTAATAAAAACCACTGAAAGCACTTCAGTGCTGTATTTCTGAAATTTGTTCAGAAAGAAAGTGTAAATTCCACTCATCAAGCAGCTAAATTACGACATCAAAACTAAGTAAAATGCCTCTGTTTTTCCAGACTTCTCTGTAAGCAGTGTGTGAAGTTTTGGAGATTACTGAAGTTTTGGTTGTCTTGTATGTCCTTGGGCAGGGTATAGTTACCATTTTCAGTTGGTGAGTTAAAGCTGTAAACAGATGTATAGCAAGTGTAAAGCTCTGGGTAGATGATATTGAGCATTTTATGTATTCCCACACAGAAGTGGGAAGGAATCTGAATTGCATCTGTCAGGTGACTATTACAACCCTCTGAGGTGCTGCTAAAAATTTGCTTGTTTCAGTTTCTAGAAAAGTGGTAGAAAAACCCTCGAGTAAAAAGACCCCCAAAACTGTTACCAATCTTGTATCACTGTTTTTTACCTGAATGCAGGAAAAAAGGTCTTGGCTATACTAAGAAAGTTTTCCAGTTGGCAGAGCGTTCAGAGATCAAGAGAGTCAATCTGTCAACAGACTTCTCTTCAGATAGACCATTTCTTCTGATCACAGGTAGAATTAATTCCTTTCCCTAAGTGTGAGGACAGATGTAAGAGAATGATGAGTCCTCTGGATTTCCATTATGTGTTTTTAAATGAGATGTGGTGGTTAGCATTGATAAACTGTTTCTCTAGTGAAAATAATGTCAAAAAACCTCTGTCCTAGTTTGGACATAGAATTATGAGAAGGTTCATTCATTTTTTTAGACGCTTTGTTTTATTTTTCAGATGCTAGAAGGACTAGATCCTTCTGGTTTTTAATACCTGCAGTAATAATGCATTTGTTCAGCTGATCAGTTCCATTTGCTATCAAAATCATGTTTGTGATCTGCTTGAGTATAAAGAACATTGGTTTTGAAAAAGCAGATAGTACTTTAGCAAGAATAAACAATAAGAAATTTAATAATGACTGGTAAAGCTTTACTTTTTTCTTCTAATTATTGCAGCTTGTGCTATTACCTTTAAGAAACTAGTATGATGTAGCACTTTTAATTTCGCTCAATGATTTTTTCTCATAAACTCTACTAACTCTTCCCCTGAATTCTTGTGGTACAGTGGGAATTTCTTGAGCGTTCTGTTCACTGAATAGCCGTTACATGTTTTGTCCTCATTGAAAAACAGCTTTTAACTCTTCTGGTAGGATAAGACAGGAGACAGTGGTGAGCGCATGCTGATCCATGGAAGATATAAAATTTCAAAGTGAGCCAAGCTGCAAATGGGCTTTCAGGCTATGGTCAGAACCTGGAGCTCGTTTCTGGTTCTGCTGGGTAAATTTTTGAGATTCTGTATCAGCTGGAGCTGGGAGCCATGTGCTCCAGGGAAGTCATTGCTTGGTTCTATAACAAAGCCAAGGAAAACGGCAAAAGATTTCTCAAAGAGCAGAACAAGTAAAAGAAATACTTTCCTGTTAAGTCTCTATTGGGAACCAGTCCATTTTTTTTTTTACACTCTTCACTCATGGAAGTTCTCTTTTCTTGAGTCCAACATTTTAGAAAGTGTGAGCTAGTACACTCATGCCAAGGTTATTGAGACAACCTGTAGTCTGGTAAGGTAAGGCTAATAATTTCCTTTCAACCTCCTAAACAGACAGTAGCTTTCTTCTGGTCTTCCCTATTCATTGTGAAAACACCACTAATCTGTCAATTTACCTAGTGAATTCCTTTGAAAAGAAAACAGTTTTAGCAATTTCCTTTAGGATCTCTTGCCCAGGTCAGTAGATTTGTCCTCTGGACAAGTAAAAATGATGGGCTGCCAGTGAGCTATTTATGTGTAATTCATCATCAGATACTGGAATTCCCAGTTAATGTCCTGGGAATTGGCATGCATTTCACATTTGGAAAAGCGGGTGTTTGGTTTGTTCAAATCTCTCTTAAATAATTACAGACTGTCTAGGAAGATGGAATGTAGTGTTCTGGTTATGTTTGATCTTTCTAAACTTTGGTGATAGGCTGTTTGAGGAAAGGATTGGTCTTGCTGCATTTTGTGCTGCCTCCATGAGATGCATAGATTTTGCACTAGGGTTTCCTTAAAAAAATACTCGTGCCTCAATATGATTTACAATAAATGTTTTGCAGACTCATCTATTTCTAACCATTGGAAGTGACAAAGGGTGTGTCTCTCCCAAAATTATGGCTTTGCTCAGAGAAGTGTTCTTTTATTAGGAACATGAGGTTTAAATTTTCTCTTGAATACCAAGTTTTAAATGAAATCCTTACAGTTACCCGCTATTTTAAGCTCTTGCATGGGTTTACCATTCATTACAGGATGAATACTTCATTATTTTGTCATAAATTATTCTATCTTGAGATGCCAATTTCCAAAATTTGCTTACATTTTTATAGAAATTATCATTCTATTTCACAGAATATTTTTACTTGTGTTGCAATAAAGATAGGCATTGTATGTATTGTATCTCAGTCCTACTATGAAGAAAGAATCTCGGTCTTTTTGGTAAATACTGAGAAGCATTTAGTTTTGCACCTCTCTTGGATACAGTGTTAGATGTTGAACTGTGTCAACTCCATTAAGCTATAAAAAATGCCACACTTTCAAACAATGCTTGAATTGAACAGCACACCTCATTTAGATTATGACATTGGGTAAAAAAGCTGCATGTTTATCTTGTCTGCCACGTTAATAATTTTTGAAAGACAAATGCCTGCAAAGTTGTCAAAGGTCAAACAGCTATTTTTTTGTGTGTGTTCTAATTGCAGCAGGCCATCAAAGGACCTTGAAAGATGACTGACCTGCAAAATTGAGACAATGGCTATGTAGTTATGGAAGTATGGAAATTAAGTTTAGGCAGAAGCAAATGTGCCTGAAGTGGTCACAACAGGGATATTGCTAAAATGGTTATTGATAGCACAGGAATACATATTCTGTCTAAAGGGAAAAATAGCAGAAATTATGTGGGTTTTGTTGAAGTAATTGTAGTAGGCTGGTCTACTGAAGAACAAATATGATGTGTTACACAGCACTCCTGTGCAGAGGTTCTCTTTGAAAACATACTAATAGCAATTATTTTTAATTGGAAATAATCTTACGAAAAGTTTAGAGGATGTAGTAAAGTTTTGTTCTTTCAGTCACATGGTTTTCTGATGGTCTGCCTTCTCTCTCTGCCTTTGCAGCTTGGCAGACCTTCACCTTCCTGCAACAGCACCAAGTTGCTGAAGTGGCTGTAGGAAATCTTTCCCCTTTTTAAAGGGAAGCTGTAAGTTATTCCCATGTTGTCTGTGACCCCAAGTTCCTTCAGGTCCTTGTTCATTTTACATGTCTTCAGGGGTAAATAGAGATGCTAAATACAGCTAATTTTTCTTTTTAAACTTTATGTAAGGCATTCATAAAAATCCTTTAGGCAAACTGGCACTGTACATATTGCCCGAAGGTTTGTTATCCTGAGCTTTGGGCTTTCAGCTTGCCTTCAGAACTGAAGGTGGCATTGCTGTGAGCAGAAACCTGAAATGAGTTTGCATACTAGAAAGAAAGATAATATTCCCAGTCGCCATGATCTCTCACTGTGTCTTGAAGTACAGAAGTAGCTGGGAAAGGCATATTTAGGACAGGCTTTTATGAAGTTTAGAAATATATCATTTCTTCATAAATATAAAATAGGCAAACCTTAAAATTTAGGGAAACTGTCTGGTAGCTTTGGATTTCAGTGCAAGATATTCTCTATGTACACTGTATTAACACAGATGATAATGTTTACTAGAAGTCTCACAAAATGGCATATTGGCTAAGAGATGCCCAAAAATGGAAAGTAGTAATTGCAAAATATTGTTGTAAATATAGTTCCACAGACTGCAGAATATTTTAGAATAAAAATTTTCAGCTGTACAGAAAATAATTTGATCTGTTAGAAAAGTAATATTTTAATGAATGCTTATAGCATAACATGAGGAAAAAAAAATTATCAACAGGTATTTCTTTGTCACTTAAAGACTGCTCTTACTGCTGTTGCTCTCCAGCCATTTAGCCAACGGTTTACAGCCTTTAAAGGGAGTGTATATTACAAACTGCAAACCCAATGCCTTTGGCCTTAATATCCTGCGAAGCTTCCATTTCCCCAGGATTTTTGCTTGTGGAACCTTAGTTCTTCTGCATCCGGGTGGTAAAATCTCCCTCTTAAGAACTTGTGTTTTGATGTTAATATGGAGAAGTGGCCCACCCTTAGGAGCTGCATCTACTTCTGTGAGACCTCAGTGTCTGTCCTCCTCCTGAGAAAGATTACGGTGTGCGTTTCTGCTGATTTCAGTGTTTTGAATGATTTTGGAGGGAAGTTATAAAAACTTTCCTTTCTGGTTTGGGAGCTATTTGTTACAGAATTACCAGTCTGTTGTTCTTGAAAACAGTCACCCAGTTAACATCTCTCTCCTAAGCTGAACCTTACTAAGATCTCTTAGATTTCTACCAGACATGGGACTGAGGAGTAGAACATAAAAGGGAAGTTAATGTTGGAGTGGGATCTGGAGAGAAGTAGTGTTGTGGGCAAGTATTTTTCCATTTTCCACATGTTAAACTTCAACCATGTTAATAATATTTCTACAAAAATATTACTCGGCTAATTTAAAGCAAAACTCTAGAACTGTTATATCCCACATGGCATGAAACATTCCTGTTTTGTTTTGTTTTTTTCTTGGTGTATTAACTTCTTACACAGAAAGGAAATTAATTTTAGAAAGAATGTTATACATAAACCGTTTGAGACATTCTCTGTTAAGGAAATACCATCTGTCAAGAAAGATGCAGCCAGTGTTGAGTTATATTAAAAACATTGTAAAGGAAACATTTCTCAAGGAAAACTGGTTTAATTAAAACATTTTAACTCTTTTGGCTCTGGAAAAAGCTTAGGAAATTTCTATATAAGAATTCTATATGCAATGATTATAAAAGCTCAGTTAATTTTTTCAGAAGGAAGTTAGCTTGGGTAAGTTGTTCCTTAATGTAGAATAAAGAAATTTTCTGACTACAATGTAACTAGTAGGAAAAAAGAAAAAGAAAATACTTAGAATTCTTTTGAATACCTTTGAATTCTATAAGCCTGCTTTAATTGATTTAGATTGATTTTAATTGATTTTAATTGATTTTTCATGATGGACAGAATTTATTTCAAAAGCAAAATAGGTTACATTTTAGGGTTTTCATATTATTTTTTTTATTTGAAAATCAGTTCTTTTATGAGCATTTAATAGCACTAGAAGATATTATTTTGCTTCTGTGGAGGAAAATAGTGAACTACTCATAAAAAGGTACCTAGATTAGGCATGAGAAACATTAAAGATGATAGGATTTGCTCTTTCTTTAACTCAGTCGAGCCTGATGGTTTAAGGAATTGTACACTGACTATACAGATTTACTCTAATGGGTTAAAATAAAAGCTTTTGCTTTAATTAGCACTTTGCTCTTTCATCCATTAACCTGTTGGTGCTATCAGACCTACCCTGAAATGTAGCAAATACAGAAACAGCTATGTCTGTTCCCTTTCTAGATAATGCTCCAATTTTTTTTTTTGTTTGTTTTTTGGGTGCGTTTTTTTGTTGGTTTTTTTTTTTTTTATTTAGCTAAAGAATTTGAAGGGAATGCTTGGAAGTTATGGGTTTTGGCCAACTTAAATGCTGAGGTTTTGATTTTCAGGAAAGCATGCATATTGTACATGGGAATGTTGGGTCTTCCTCTGTTTAAGATATCCTACCTTGTCATTGGAGTGTTTTTCTTTCCTTTGTTCCTTGAAAATACTAAAATGACATTTCTTAAGTTACATGATTGCTATTAGAGATGAGCAGCTGTTATTGTCCCAGATTCTCTTCACAGTAGGCTCATGATCTTAGACTTCATTAAAATACCAACAGAAACATAAGTGACAAGTGATATCTGGGCTAAGTTTTTTAATGTCACCCACATCTCCTTATTTGAATTGACAGGATGTATTTCCATTAACACATTCTCTTTCCCCCCCCCCCCCCCCTTAAAAAACTTGCTGTTTACCATGGCTTGTATTTTAGGAACGCCTTAAAGATTTAAAGAATGTGGTCTGTAGAACCCAGTTTACTTGTTGCATGTGCTTGATGTTGTATCCTGTTGTTATGTTGAATAAAGGATTGGAGATGATCATCTGAAGGTTTCTGTAGTTAAATGCCACTGAAGACCTGAATTTTAATTTTTGCTTAAAAAGCAAGATATTTAACATTATTAACAGTAACTGCTTGTGATCCTTGTATTTGAATAGTAAGGTTCCAAATTGGACATCTATAAAATAAAGAATGCAAAGCTTTCACAGCTGCAGCGAAGCTGATAACAACTGTGAATTGTGCTTGTGATGTACTGCACAGTGACAAATATTCTGAAAAAAAATTAGAAACATTCCACATTAAGCAGACGCAATTCATATGCTGTGTGCTGAGTTATAATATAGGTCTTGAGTTATAAAAATATAGATAGGATCTTTTGTGAAAATAAATTACTGAAATACAACATTTTCAGATAGCCGTAAAATAAGATGGGAAAAAAGAGGGCTTTGTCCTACATTTTTAATATCTGAGCTCTCTACTATGGGAAGGGGGAAAAGAAATACAAAGTAATTTCTCCTTCTTCACCCTGCTGTCAAGGCCTGTGCATTAGATAAGGTGGGGTTCCTGTGTGAAAAAAAAAACAAAAACACAACCAGGAAGCAACAGCCTTAAATCTGGTGCTTTATAATTTCTCTATGTTTCATTGTGCTTCAATATCCCAAATGTTTTTTTGAGTGGTGCTGAATCCCCTGATCTCTGCTGTGAATGTATTTCACAGAATATTTTTACTTGTGTTGCAATAAAGATAGGCATTGTATGTATTGTATCTCAGTCCTACTATGAAGAAAGAATCTCGGTCTTTTTGGTAAATACTGAGAAGCATTTAGTTTTGCACCTCTCTTGGATACAGTGTTAGATGTTGAACAGTGTCAACTCAAGTACATAAAGCTGTACTTTTGCTGAGGATGACCCCTTTCTAAATGTGATCTTCTTCCTCCTCTAAATTCTGATGTTACTGTATCTGACCAAAATACTTTTCAGGCCAAACCAAATCATTATGTGTTAGATTTCCACAGAATCACTTCATAGGTAGTCTGAGACTATGATTTCCTGGCAGTCTGTTTTATTGTAGACAAATGACTGATACCTGAGATCAATGCTGACTCCACAGAGAGGTCACTGGATTGAGTTCCTAAATATAGGACCAAGAGCACCAGAAAAAATCTATCAGTATTCCAAGTTATTTCTACAAAACCATTTACAATTGCAAATGGTTCTGCAGTTTGACTGAATTCTGCTTTATGCCTCTCACTTAAATCTTGCTTTGGTCCCGAGTGAAACAGTTCCTTGTCTATTAACATATGCATGAGTGAGCACTTGGTTATTGTTCCAAGAAGCAAGAGGAAAATAGTCTGTTCTAATTTCTCAACTCACATTCTGAAATTTTCCTCACAGTAATTTGTGAAAATTGTGTTGGCCATCCAGGACCACTTCTTCCAGTTTCAGGCTGATACCTCTGCAGTCAAGGTGAAAGATGTTGATTGGGACACCTTTCTCCCAAGGAATTAATACTGAACCTCTGCACTTTGACTTTTACTGTCTAATTGGTGATAGACAGCTTTCCCTAATCTTTGTTGGTTTTTGCAGTGAATTTCAGCCTCCTAAAAATGTACTTCAAGTTACTGGATCTAAATGTATCTTAGTCTTTTATGATATTTAGAATGAGACAAAGCTGACTTGATGAACTGGCAGACATCTTTGCATTTGATAACTTGGAGAGGTGCATTTTAAATGAGGGGTGAAGCTTGGAGTTTTAGATTTATTATAGTTTACCTTATTTGGTAATCAGTTAAATCTTTTTCAGCTTTTGATGGAGGACACAGTGATCACCTTTATTGGTACATCTGATAACAAATTACAATTAATGTCTTGAATTCCCTGCTAGTAGTAAAAAAAAAAAAAATCCTCTATGCACTGAGTAAACTTTGATGGGAAAAAGTGTTACCATTTCAAAGTATATTTCTGTTATGTGGTCTGCATAATAGAAAGTGAATAAATTATGCTCTCAAAATGTGTAACAGCTTTACAGAAATTGCAGGTTGTAGATGTTATTTTATAGGGTATCTTGCAGGTGACTTGAGGTGGTTCATAATGTATCGAAAAACCTACTTTCATCTTAAAAGAGTCAGTTATGATATCTCTTAAGTAGTTTCCCATTTATATGCTTGATATCTCTATCTGACAGTATGGAAGCTAGAGATAAAAAGTTATAATGAGAAATTATTTGACTAGATAAAGTGTTACGGGAGAGTTCATATTGAGTCCCATTAGCTATGTTGTGTTGAACTGCAGCCAGATATTTTGAAATACTTTAAATCCCTAACATTCCTGAAGAACTGGAGGAGAATCCTGATCTAATATTCCTTCTAAATGGGATTATTATTTATTTTTGTTGTAGTTTGGTTTAAGAATTTCAGTGAAGTATCAGGAAATTATTATATTTTTTCCTTACTGACTAATGCAGTCAAACTTGATTTGAAGCTTGGAATCTGTTACCAGTAAAAAAACTTTATAAATATGCTGTTAGAGGTTTTTGATCACTTTCAATTTTTTTTTCTATAATATACCTAAAATCTCATTTCTTGCTTGCTCTGTTGCCATTAATGTCTTTCTTCTTTGCTACAATGTTAGTTATTAAAAATTCTGACAGCCTAAGAAATGCTAATCACATAATTTTCTTTGTCTGTTATATCCCTTTTTCATATTGCAGATTACTGTAAATTGGTCTGGAAGCACTATGAAAGAATAATGACTTAATATAAGTAAGTGTAAAGGAACTTGAAGCTGTTGCTCATGTCTTCTAGTCTGCCTAGGTATTTGGTCTTCTTACCAAAATGTGGAGGGAGACAAGTTGGAAGATCAGTGAACTTTTTTTGGTGGATGTATTTATGGTTTCCTAAAGTAGTTTGAACTATTTTGATAGGTCATGCTGTGACACAGAGCTGCTAGTTTTTTCTCTCAGCCTTGCAATATTTCACAACATTATCAGCTTTATTATTTGCTTCATGAAGCTTAAACTGTTTGAAATGAAGCTGAGGACTGGTGAATTTCTAAGTGACTTTATAGTCTCCTTAATTTTGCAGCTAACAGGGAGATATTTTCAGACAGAATTCCGTTTCCTGAAAGTTGGCCTTAATAGTTCTGCTCTGAGTTAGGACCAGGACCAAAGCCATTATTGTAGTGGCTAAAGAGGAAACCCCCTCATAGTGAATTTGGAGGGCTCTTTGCCTTCTTGTAAAACCCTGTGCAGCAGCTTAGGTGAAACTTTTAACCCTTTAGGCTTAACTTCACAGCTAATCAGGATAGTCTAGATTCTTCCAGAAATTTTTAGGATTGAGTCCCTGCACAAACACATACTGGATATACGAGAGAGAGTTCAATGAAGGGCCACAAAGATGGTGAGGGGACTGGAGCATCTCTGACATGTGAGGAGAGGGTGGGAGCTGGGACTGTTCAGCCTGGACGAGAAAAGGTTTGAGGAGAGACATATTATCAGTGTTTGCAAGTACTTGAAGGGAGGGTGCAGAGAGGATGGAACAAGACTTTTCTCAGTGGTGCCCAGTGACAGGAACAGAGGCAATGGACGCAAACTGAGATACATCAGAAGACATCTTTTTCTACTAGGAGGATCAGTGAGCACCAGCGCAGGTTGCCCGAGGTGGCTATGGAGTCTCCCTCAGATATTCATAAGCTCACTAGCTGCAGTTGGTCCTGCTTCAGCAGAATAGGACCAGAAGACCTCCAGAGGTCCATTCCAATCTCAGCCATTCCATATGGATCTGTTCTCTGTAGTAGTATTGTGTCTGTATTGGTTTGAGATGACTCATGGATGATTCTCTTTAAAAGAAAAAGATGTCATATTAACTCCTGTAAAATTCTCACAGGAAATAACTACTTAGATTTAAGTAAGCTGCAGAATAAGAAGTGTTATTTGGGAAACAAATTGCCTTTCCACTGTTAAGTTTTGGTAATTGTGTGAATTGAAAACGGAAGCTTTTGTAGTTTCAGCTGCTGTTAAATGTAGTTGTAACTAAGCCACCCTAGGAAAATAATACTCTTTCCTGAGGCAGGGGAAAGACAGAAGCACTTGCTGTGTAGTCTTGCTATAGGCTGTTTCTTCTCTTGTGTTAATGGTCTTGCCCTGTAAAAAAGGAAAGAAGCACTTTAAAACACAGGAAAATGTGGTTGTTGAGCCACAAAAAAATAAATTTCAAGAGTGGTTTTGATACTATTCACAATCTCTCTCATTCTTGATTTTTGCTTTGATTTGATAGTGTCTGTTTAAAGAAAATAATTTGAAAACCATGGTTTTCTTTAAGGTAATGGAAATCTGCTTGTCATTTTTGTAATGCTTCCATTTTGAAAATGCTGGTTTATTTTTACAGCTCTAAATTCAGTGACTTCAAAACATGCCTGTACATTTTAATTGGCCTTTTAAACACATGCTTTGTTGTTAAATGATACATTTTTATTGGCACAAAGATATTTGCCCCACCTATTTTCATTTGCTAGTGGTGAGAATGGCAACATTAAAGGCTGTTTAAAATAGATGAAGGGAGTTCTGGGGTCATTCCCCACCTGTTGTTTATTTTGGTTTGTGCAAGAACAGTCAAAAGTAATCATGTTGGTGAAACTCTGTCATTTAAGTAGTGCTTTTGGAGACTCACAATTTACACATCAACAGGTTTGGCTTCTTCAAGCAAAACTTGGGACTTTTCTGTTAATGAACAGTGAATGCTGGCAAGAAAGGTCACAGCTTTAAAGTAATCTGGAGTACACTGTACTATGTTATGGAACAAAAGACAGTAAATACAGAAAGTCTTTGATTAACTTCTCCTTTTCAAAGTGTCTTGACCTTTATTGAGTTCCCCTAGCTGACATTTTTAGAAGACTTTTAGTACTCCTTTCATCATAAAGGGTTTATTTGTGTATTTGCTCCCACATATTTAATTGTCATCTCTGCCATTTGATTTTCTTTAGTTACAATGGCATCTACATTTCATAGCAGCATGGTTTCTGTAGTAGTGGAATGATGTAGTCCTTTTTTGTACAAAATTCTAGAAATACATTTCTGTGGCTAGATGGTCTCTTGGTACACAAAAGAAATACAAAGCAAAACTGAGTGAAAAACAAGAAAATTACCAAAGCTGAAAGCACCTAGGAAAACATTTGAATGACAGCATAATATATTAATGTTAGGAGTAAGTCACATAGGATTCACATCACATATCTTTCTACTTGTAGTTCTAAAATTATTAGTTGCCATTTCTATTTAAAGATAATGACATATTTAGTCAGACTTAATGCAAGTGAATCATAGTATTGCATTATTATTGTATTAAACAGTGATTCTTGGTTGTGTTTCTTATATTCGTTATATTTTGGAGGGCAAAAATAACTTCTCAGTGCTCTGGAAGTTGCACAGACATTTCAGTCTGGGGTGGTGATGAATAAATTATACTCTAAATAAGGCAGGCAACAGGAATTCATGTTTTTGTTTTCTTCGACCAGCCTTCTCCAGCTGGCACCTTTCCTTCTCTTTACCCCCTGTGGTTTTAGCCACATAGGTTGGATAAGATTACAGATACTTGTTTTAAAAGGAGTCACTGCAGACTTGGTCTTTTTACATGGCTGTTTGTGCTGGTTCTGCTGTCTGAGCTGTGGCTCCCAGCTGTTCTCTAAAGGGTGTGACAGGGGTGCCTTTTAGTATGGTTGTGTCCTTTCTTTGCCCAGTTCCTCTCCTGGGGTTGCTCCAGGAGAATGAGAACTTCCTCCAACAGTTAAAGGTTGATGAAATCTTAGTAGTTGGCATCTTGGACAGCTGGCCAGCCCTACCAGACCTCCCTGGCTTGAAGAGGCAGCTTCTCAAGAGCATCCCTTGCTCTGTAATAACTGAACAAATCCGAGATGTAAGATTTAATCTTCTCCTTACTACTTTCTTCCTCTTTAATACTGTGCTCCCTGAAGCCTTGAAGCTGTTTTACAGATTCTGAACCACCATTCACAGCTAACAATGCCTCCTAGTAAGATATTCCATAAAATGGGAACTTTTCCTTAGAACAAGATACAGCATTATTTTAAAGTCACAGGATTTTAAGTGTGGGGCTTCTGACTGATTACCTGCTACTGGTAGCTGAGTGAACCCGAGGGTGTGATTTGTACCTTTGTTGCTTGAATGGGCAGGTTGTCTGGCTGCTGTCAGTCCTTTTCCTTCATGAATTTGGGTACTCAGCAAGAGTGAGGAAGGCTTAAAGATTGCTTGTAGAACAAAAGGATTAAGTCTTTTTATGTAGAAGACAAGATGAGTCTGCTAATGAATGAGTAATAGTGAGAAGAATGTAAGCCTGAGTATTTTATGGCATAAGATGAATGTTAACAGAGGCTAAGAATAAACTCACCGTCTCTGTCTCTTGCAGGCTTTCTTCCTGCACCTTCTTATTGAGGTGTCTGACAAGACACTGTCAGACAGGACATCTGGCTGCACTACTGCTGATTGTTTGGCAATTTCTGTGGTTTTTGCACTGGTCATTTCTTTGAACATCATACAAGATAACAAAGTTTCCTAGGTCAAGACACTGGAATTATTAATTCTCCATAAATGTTGTTCTGTTCAACACAAGTCAGATCTGAGTTTATAGAATACTTTCTTCAGCCTTGGCAATTTTCCAGTTTTCTGAGGGCGAGCAGCCCAGCAAACACTCCATCAGACAATTCCTCATCTTTCTCCTTTTTCCAGATGAAAATCCAAAAATATTGGCAATGGGGGCCAAAATATCAAAAGAAAAGTGGGTGTTGCCACTTCTTGCCAAGTTTTTTTGTAAATGTGTGTCTCCTTCCCTGTCCCAGCATAATAGCAAAACTTCCCAAAAAATCTACAAAATAAACCAGACTCTTTTTCAACCTCTGCTCTAATACAGAATAGATGCCATAAGGAAAATACTAGAGAACAAGTACTGTAAAGGGTATATGGTTTATCTGACTGTTAAGGTTTTATTCTTCATCAGTTAAGGTTGCAGAAAACTCCAGGGCAACTGGTAGGTCCTTGGTGATGCTCAGGTGTTATTGTTGTTTCTAGGGTATCAATTGGGTTGGTGCCAGTTGCTTTTCTTTCACTTGGTTGCAAGTAATCTTAACTGGGCACGAGTGAATGGATCTGTAGTTTAGGGCAGGCAGGAGTGAAATATTGTTACAGAGAAGTGGAAAACTAGGAGGGTACAAGCTCCAGAGAGTGATTCTAGGCTAGGGGTTCTCTCCTGCTTGCTTGCTCCTTCTCCAGTGTCAGTGAAATGATTAGAAATAGTAGGCAAGGGGCATGGTAGGCAGTGAGATCTAGGAATTAGTGTTAAGCAGACCAGAGGTGGGATTAGAAACCACGGCTGCACTGGCAGAATGAATTAATACAACTGAGGGGCAAAAAGCGCTGCTGGATCAGAACCTAAGACCAAAGGTCAGAAAGAGGAACAGGAAACAGATTCTTAGAGCAATAATTAAGATGTTATCTGTAGCTACAGAATAAACCCTGTTTGGGTTTCTTCTGTACCAGGAGTGTGTGGCAACCTCCATTGATGGAATTCACAAGGTCAGCTCTTTGGCTCTTGTTATGCTGGTGGCTGGCTGCAGCTTTTGTCTTGTGTCACATGTGCTACTTTTTCGACAGATTGTTCTTATTTTAATTGAAATTCCTGCAGCTACAATGAATGCAGTATTATGAGAGTTTTAAGAGATTTTTCCCCCCAGAGGTGTTCTTTATCAACAAACCATTGAATTTAAACATGTTCATATGTGTGATAAGAAAGAATAATTTTTTTCATCAGTGGCTTTACTAGAAGAAATTCTGTTTGAATTTATACATTCAAACTGTTGAGATTGCTGCCTTTGAATGTGTCAGATCTGCACAATTGATCTTTATAATGAAATGGCTGTGTGAGAGAACTGTGCCATGACACATTCAAACAGCTAATAATTGATTCCTTGAAACCATCTCTATGTGTGTGAGTCATGGTGGGACTTGTAACCTCCCTAAAATGTTGGATTTTTTTTCAGGATCCTAATTGTGACCATTCCCCATGGGTTAAGTATCTATAAAGTATTTCCAGGTCAATGGCTGTCAGCGTAGAATTCCAAATCAAAGGGAACAGCCATCCAAATTGAGACATAGTCTGGAATCTGAATACCATGTCTGTGTAGGAAAAGAGCTTCACAATTCCTGTGCTTTTGCTTCTATTTTGATTGCTAATATAGTTTATTTTTTTATTTATTTTGGAAAGTGCTAAAGCTAGAAAATCTGATTCACTGAGTCCAGACAATGTCTCATTGGAAGACTCCTGGAAAACCACACTTGTTCAAGACAAACATGATGTCATTTCAGTAGCAGAATTCTTTTGTGAGCCTCCTGGAAACAAATGTTTTGCATGAGGACTCAATTTTTCTTGTTCTGAATTAATTCAAACAAATTACCTTGCAGACTGCATTTGTGGTAAACTTTTTTTGAGAAAGCCTTTTCTTGGACCACTTTCAGAGTCAAGACTGACTCTGAGTGATGTTTAGAGGCTGCAAAGGGGTTGTAAGCTTGTGAACAGGTAAATGTATCAAGCAGAGCAGTGTGCTTCAGTCTTTTGAGCAGCCGGGAAGATCAGTGTTCTTTAGAGCTTCCAGCAGGTGTTTCCATCTGCTCTCCAAACGATTGTGCTCTCCATAAGAAAAGTATGTTGATGTGGAACAGCAAAGTAGCTTGCTTTTCTTTCTTTAATTAGGTGATGAGTTAAGATATTTACAGAGGAAAGAAGATAATTTGCTTAAGTAAAGCCAGTTTATAATAGGGATGTTGAGGACCCATCTTTATCTCTTGGGATCTTTTTTCCCCTACTACATCTGAACATTCGCAGGTTTCTGGTTTCTCTAGTGCAGGAGCAAAGACAAGGCTGCTGCTGAGTGTCAGGGAGGGACTTAAGATATAAATCCAAATGACCTTATTGGGACTTTGACACGTTTGCTTTCCAGCTGATTGAGAACATAGCCATGAGAAGAACATGCTTGGGAATTTTCCACCTGCCCATTTGACATAGAAGAAAGAAACCATTCATTTCCTGACAGCATATCTGAAAACTGAAAATGGAATGGTTATTTAATGTGTTTGGGTTTTGGCAATCTGATTCATAGTTTTTGAATGCTTGTAGTTGCCAGTTCTTGATGCAATGCATTTTTTTATTCCATTAATAAAAAGATGCAGCAGACAAATCTTCAGAGTGTCAGAGCACACTGTGGCCTATTCTCTGTTTGTTCTCCCTCTAATAGCAGGATAAATAAAAGTATTTTGAGGCCTGTTGTCTTCCATCAAGCTTCTGGGAAAGAAAAAAAAAAGGGTAGGGGGAGGACAACAGCATGGAAAACTTTATGAAATTGCTTATGGGTTTCCTTTTAATGTGAAATTTCCCTGAAATTTTCCCCATGACTCATTTCCTTTTTATTCCTTTTTAAGTCCGTAATTTGGGCTTTTAAATTTTTTTTTTTTCTTTTCAAAGACAAGTTGGTAGCTTTTTCCAGCCCAGTGTGATGTTGATTTTGCAATGGTATATACTTCACATACGGACATTGCAGTCTGTTCTCCATATGGGCAGTTGTCCTCTTGTTTCTGATTTCTCTGCAGAGAGCAAAGACAGGAAGCAAGGAATACGCTTCCACAGAAAATGGATATTAATCACATGTGTTGTATGAGGGAAGAGGTGGTGGGAAGTAAGTTTTTATTTTAGCAGATGTGGATTGATGCTTGCAAAGGTCCTGTGCTGAAAGAAGGTCAGTGAGGGAGTTTGAAATGGTTTCATAGCTTCTGGCTTGCAGTTTTCCATTCATGCTGATGTACACTCCCTGCTGGATATAGAATTTCCTAGAACTCATTCCCTGAAATGTGGCCCACCATCTTCTAAGTAATAAAAGCAGCTCTTTTCTAGATTGAAAACTTGTATAATTAACTCCTTTTCCTTGTCCAATGTGGGAGATGCAAAAGCTTGACAGAATGCCAGTCTTCCACCAAGACATAGTCATTGCTACTCAAAAATGGAACCCAAAAATACTTGTATTTATGGTGAATCCATCTAGTCTGACCCAACTCTTGCATATGCTTAAAGCTCTACAATCTGACTTCTCTTGCAGGGGAAAAAGATCAATACTCTCAGGGCTCTTGTTGTACTGCTAAGATAAGACTTACTTATTTTGCAGAAATATACACAAAAGTGTCTTCCTCTTGTGCAGTTAGTGTTTAGTAAGGCAATTCAGTGCATCTGAAGGATTGTAAACTCTTGAGGACCTTGGCAGTGTTTCTTGGAATATCTGATTCCATAGAAGCTTGTGTGATCAGATCACCAAACTGAGTGCTCCTCACAGTGAATTAAGGCTACTTCCTCCCTACCCTCATCCAGGGCTCAGATAGATCAGTGTGAGTATTTTTAAAAAATCGTGTAATCCCTCTAGTGAATCAAAACTATTTAAATTCCCAGTAATAAATTTACTGGAAAATAAAGCATAAATGCTATAAGTAAGACTGCCTGCAGAGGTTAATTAGATTTTGATCTCTGCAGTGTTGGAGCTATTTTTGATTTACATAAACACATACTACTTCTATAACTAACTGTTCCTTTTTCTAAAACATAAGCAACTAAATGGAGAACCTTGAAATAAGAATGTCACTTACTCTTTAATTCGAAATACTTGCTCTGCTCTTAAGCAGTACAGTCCTCCTAAATGTTGACAATTTCATGAAAAATCCTTTATGAAAAAAGAGCTTATCTTTTAGAGAAATTAAGTGACTTCTTATCTAGGCCCTTTCTACATCATTAATAGCATAATTTCTTCTAGTTGGACAAATTGTTACATCTGAAACAAGTTCAGGATACTCAAAAAGAGGTCTCAAGAACAAACTGGAAACTGAAATCCAAAATAAGATTAAACTAAGTTAATAAAAAATACAAAACTACCCCCACACACCTTCCTATCCCAATATAACAAGAAAAATATCCCCTGCATTAACTTACAGGTGTTACCTGGTAGGATCTTGCAAATACTGAGAGTGGCATTTTCCTTAGCTATGGCAATGCTGTCTTAGTTCTCCTTTCTAAAATGAAGTGAGTTTTCCACCCAGGAATAAACAGCTGTGTTGCAGCTCACTTTCAATTCTGCATTTCCACGTGTGAAGTGTGAATTCTTAGCTTGTTTTGGGGTATCAGTACATCTAAATATTGATAGATGCTCTCTAACTGTTTGTTCAACCAGATGGTTTGCAGTCTCATTTTTATGTTCTTGTCTCTGAACATACAAATAAATGTAAGGAGTAGTTGTTGAAAGGCCAAGTTCTTCAAAATTGCTCAGAAAGTCCCTTGTTAAATTAGGAAAACTAAATTTCTGAGCTTGGTCACTGTTTATTCTTTTGGATTATGAATAATTTGACTGGAGACTGGCTGTTCATGGTATATTACCACTTTTGTCCAATTTATCTAAATGAAGACTGAAGTTTTGTGATTAGCTTTTAATTCTCTTTATAGATCAGAATTATCATATCAAAACATGGGGAAACCTTTTTGCAGACCAACTGTTGTTGAATATTGTGAAATAGCATTCCATAAACATTTGATTAAGTGAACTAATGATATCTTCCGGCTTTTAACTTTGAGGAGGACAAGTCCATGATAATTAAAATACCAGCTCAGTCTAACAGAGTTTTTCCAAACTGGTGGCGTTGATTGAAGGATCTTTTCTATGTTCAAATCAGCAGGATCAAACTGAAAGAAAACTGAAGAGAGAGTTATTTTGCAGAAGCAGTTAATTTTGCAGGGGTTTTTTTTTACTGAAGTTTGTTATGATTCTGCACATTTAGTAATTTTTTATATGTAAAGAGAAAAATGGCAATTTTATTGTCACTTTTTACCCTTTACACATCTCAATGACTCTGATGACCTGGCTCCTGAACTGATCTCCAAAACAGCTTGAAAGGGCTAAATTTCATTACATTCTGAAATTCAGTTTAGAAATCCAAGCTGTGTGGGTCTGCAGAATAAGCATGTTCTTGTAAAAAAACCCTTCTATTCCTAGCAGGAAGCTCTTCCAGGGCATCTTGTACCTTTTTCTTTGACCCCCTTTTCTCAGAGGAAAAACTTGAAAAAACTTTGCTTGCACAGTAATTTGCATTTGGAGAACCCTAATGTCACAAAGATGTGAGGCATTCCTGAGGTTGTCTCTTTAGCTTTTCTTACTGTGATTGCAAATTTTACCTAGGCGTTCTAAAATATTAACCCCCTGTAGATCAAGCCTCCATGAAAATAAGCGCTATGTATATTTGCTGCTTCACAGGGAAAGTGCAGTTTTCTTTTGTGAAATTAGATTATAGGATAAGCCTTCTGAATTGAGTGGGATGGGATGGGGAATGAGGGAGAATAATTCCAGTGACCAAACTAAAGGTACTTAAGTAAATGCCCAAAATGAAGTGAAGGAACTCCTCCTTTGATGGATTGGTACTAGGCTTGGCAAATTCAAAATTGCATAAGGTAGTTTTGATCCAGGATTTTAAAAAGTCTGTACTACTTTGCTGGTAGGAAGCAGAAGGCAGCTAATTTCTTTTCAATTTAATCTTTTCTCAGAGATTTTTAAAAAATAAAAACAACCAAACCCTTTCTCCAAAAACATAGTAATGTATTGTATTATGCATACAGAAGAGGTGAAAGCTGAGTTAGAAGACAATTCTTAAAAATACATTAATATCTATTTAAACTAAAACACTTGAAGAAATGTGCTCCTTTACATAAGCAGGTCTGGCTGTGCAAGCTGCTTGTGGTTTAATGTTTTGTCACAATAATGGCAGCTTACATATATTTGCCAAGAGACCATTACTGTTTTTCTGCTGCTCAGGCTCTTCCAGTGAAATATCTTGAAGGTGAGAAGATGCATATTTAACAGAACCTGTCATCACTGCCTGTGCAGTGAGAGAGCTTGTGTGAACTTCTTACCCCATTCCACCAAGCATAATTGCTGATGTTTCTGTGGAGCAAAGTTTAATTAAAAAAAAATAAAAAAAGAAAAGAAAAGAAAAAAGGATAAAATAAAACCAAATAATAGAATTAGATGTGATTTACAAGGAGAGGTTTTAAAAGTGACTTATGTAAATAATAAAGATTATTTCATTGTAAATATTGCAGTATTCTAAAAAAATTGTTTTCCTTTCTGTAAGGAAATAAGGGGAAATGTTCATCTGATATTGTTAGAAAATGGGTTGTTCTAGAATAAAACCTTGATATTTGAGTTTTTTATTTTTATCCCTTAATGATATTCCTTTCAAAGAACCAGCTGTACCTTTACCTTAACATCCTTTGCCTGATGGAAACAAATCACAGAGCAGCACACACTGGGACTAATGAGGGCTAGCCATGTGCTGTTTGACCAGTCAGCTGCTTCCAAACAGAGTTCATATGGCTGTGTTATTTCACTGGGTTTGTATACATTGGTTATGTATTTCTCTTTGAAAAGGGTGTTAAATTGTCATATCATTAAACTAGTGAAGGGGGGGAAAGATCTGAAAATGCTGGGTTTGACGACTATTGCTAGCTTACCTTCTATAGCAGAAATTCTCAAAGGTGTCACTTTTTTTGTCTGTTCCCATTTCTCTATAGCAAAAAATCCCAAACAAAATAAAACTTTGATTACTCAGTACATATGCTAATAATATCATTATTTAAAACTGAATTTACTGTATGCATTGCCCATAAAACTTTTTAAAATATTGATGAAGAGGATTGTTTGCATTTCTTAATATTCAGATACAGGGCAGAGGGAAAGTAAAGACTCAGAGAGTAGTTTCACGAGCATTTGTCTTCAATTTATTTTCCTCAATACTCTGTTCTGAATTTCTCATCAATACATTGAAATTAATAATCGGATTTAATTGCCCAGCAATCCTTGACATCACTTAGTTCGATGATTGATTCCTCAAAGGCATTTTTTTAATAATATATCTGTTTGATCCCAAAAGAAGAGAGCTTCATAAAGTTATTGTGAAAGCTTCTTTTCTTACTGTAATGGTTCAATGAAATGTTCAGCTGTGGCTGAATTCGAAAGGAAACACATGCTGTTGTAGCTTGTATCTATGTTGGAAAAAAATTTCAATATAATAAATCTTAGCTGTTTTTGAAAACTGTGCTCAGCTGGAATCCATGTTTCCTCAAGTTGTTTTCAAATTTTCTCCTTTCTGCATTTTGAGAATTCTAAGCAGCTCTACCCCTCCTTCCCTGAGATAAGACAAGGATTCTTGGGAAATATGGGCGGTGGAAAACTCAGGCTCATCTACGCCTGAGTCAGTACATTAATCTTCTGGGTTGTAATTGGTTTCAAATTGTCTTTGTTAGAAGGCATGTTGTATTGCCTTGCTTAACTGGAGTACAGAGCTTTCCAATAGCTCTAGGCTTCCCCTTTGACACAGTGTGTTCCTTCATTCTCAACGCTGTGTTGGTTCTTTCTGTCTTCTCTCCCCGGCTGTGCATCTGCAACAACACTAGGAGCAGGTGAAAATGATTTGTGTGAGAAGAAAGTTTTGAATATTAAGCAACTTCATGTAAAATTAATATTTATATGTTTTGGCCCTGAGAAATTATGGCCTTCTTTCTTCTAAGTTCTGTTAGTCCAAGTATATAACTGATACTGTAACTGCCAGGGATTTTTCTCACAGTGTATTTGTAGATACCAGTAGAAGTTGAAAACTTTATTGTCTATTTAAACTATGAAAATGCGTTATTTATCTTTAAATAAAACAATACAATGCTTTGTGCATTTCTAAGGAGAGCTTTTAAGGACATCTACATATTAAGAGCTACCCTCATGGAAGCCTGTGCTTCTCTATAAATTCAGATGAAAGTATATACAAGACTCATATTTAGTATTGGGAGTGGAAGCACTCAGAAGTGTCCACATATGTTCTCCTGTGGAAGTTGGATTTTTTAGCTTAACAATCACTAGCTAACTTTTTCAGAGATACCACTGCCTCCTCCACTGTTCACAGTGGGCCTGCTGAGGGGAGAAAATCAGAACTATCAAGAGCAACCTTGCTTGTCACTGGGGCTCTTATTTCAGTGCCATTGTGAAGAATTAGGTGTAAAACCCTGCTTAGTAGGAGTTAAGACATAGGAGTGAGTTATCTTCATTTGGTGCCTCCACTAGAACAGGAATTCCCATACTATTCATTCTGCCCATGAGCTTGGAAAGTGGCATCCCTGCGTGTTGTCTTGGGTTTATGTGTCTGGGAAAGACAGCAGGTAGACCCACCTGCCAGTTAATTAATTCATAACATTTTAGTAAAGGGCTGGAACAATTTTCCTGTGCCTTGTTTGATGAAGACTATGTAACTACAGTTTCTCTAAATAGTTTCCATGTATTTACTTACGTTAGCATAAATTAATGACTTTAATAGACTCCAAGTGATCCTGTGTAATTTCAGATCTTTCATTTCTGTGTTCCATCATTTGCTGTCACTACTCTTGCTCTTGTTTATCAAACTGTTTTTGATGGTCTTTCTGGAAACAAAAATATTTCAGAGGTGAACATCTCAGTGTAGAAGAATACAGTTGTCTCTTCCATGCTCAAATGAAAAATGTCACTTAACTCTGGAACATAAGAATATTTCATAGTTAATGCTCTTATTTTTAATGCTGTTTAACTTTGTACCTGTGTTTGTGATGTTTTTTCTTAACTTGAGCATGTCTTGCAGTCATACCTAAGGTGGAGTAATTTTCTTGAGGCTGTTGTGTTTGAATGCAGAGTATCCCATTAAGTAAAAGCATACTGTCCTTTCAATTTTTGAAACTACTCAGAGAGTTTCAGCATTGTGTTTACTTTCAGACAACACAGGGAAAGAAGCCTCAACCTGATGAGGAAGAGAGGGAAGTGGAATGTCATAAGCAACTATTTTTGACAAGTCCATAATTTATAATTTCCAATAAAAACATCACTTCCTCAATGCGCATTGCAATGAACTCATTAAAAGCATTTCAAGAGCTGTGGTTGCATTTGAGAATCCTTCTACAAATGCAGCTAGAAAGATGTGCTTGCTTTCTCGCGTACATCCGTAGTTGCCCAGTTACTTACTCATGAGCATGTTTTATACCTTGAAGATAAGTTCTTGCTTCTGTTTCTGTGATATTACTGTGCTAATCAGAAAGAGCAAATTCTTTTCAGGAATTCTGTGGTTTTGTATAATCTTTTTCCCTCGGTAAAAGGGAAAGCACACACCAGGGTGTGTTCCCACTTGGAAATAACTGAGACAATATTAGGTCTTCTTGGAAGAGATTCTGGTAGCAAAATAGAAAAGCGGGGGAAAAAAGGAAGAAAAATCCTTAAAATTAATTGGTAGATCATTAAATCTTTCTGGCCCTAAAGAAAAGTCTAGATATGGCTGATGTTAATCGTGTTTCATGACTATAAGGGCTGCTGTGAGAAGATTCTTGATTTAGATACTTCTGCTAGCGTGACCTGCACAGCCAGATTTGGACAGTATCTTCCTTTTTTGGATAAGATTTATCTAGTGCAAAGATTGACTCCTTGCATTTCCTCTTTGATTCCTTTTTTTATTGTTATTTATTTTAAGGGGGAGAGGGGATACCAATAAATAACCTTCTCTAGACTATTTCTACCTTGTCTCCTATTTCCTTTATCTCCCACATGATAACTTTGGTGTAGGTCAGGGTATTATTTATCTTTTGGCCTCTCATTCTCTAGGTATGAGCTGTGTAGTTTTGTGAATGATCCAAACTTTTTTTTTTTTTTGCTTCAGTTGTCTTTTAAAAGTCTTTTTGTTTCTTTCCCCTATTGCTTTTCAGCTCTTAAGGCACTTCTCTAGCAACATCAGTGGTACTGAGTCAGAGACTGGAAGGGGTTTCACTTGGTCTGTAACAATGTAGCTCTTTCAGGCTTTCCTTCTTCCCCCTTTTTTTCCTAATAGTTCTTGTTAAGCCAGAGCATTGCTCACATGTGTAAAATCTAGTTGTCCCTGAGTAGCTGTAATATGTTACTTTCCTGACTAGGTCACTTGCTTTTCTGTTTTTATTTCATGGATACTTTGTTCTTGGATTGACTAGCATCTATGTGTCTGCCACAGCATGTCTGTCTAAAGCATCTGCAACAGCCAAATGTGTTTGCACCTGACTTGAAACTCATTCTTACTGTACATTGACTTGGTCTTTGTGATGGGAAATGCAGCACCTATTAAACCACTTTAATTATTTTTATAAGCTCCTTTCAGTTCTGGCAAACTTTATTAGAAACTGAGTTTCTGTTTCAAATGAGCTACTATTTTACATAATAAAAGGCTAAAAAGCTAAAAATCATGGTCTTAGATGATGGTTTTTTTTTTCCTGTTTGTCTTCTGGCAGCTTAGTAAAGTATTGCATAAGTGCTGGCAGATAAACTTCTCCAGTTGTCTCAGAATTGAATTCCTTTATTTAGCTTCTTACGCTGGTAATTTGTTTTAGGCTAAAATAACCTTGATAAATGTTCATGCAAAACATTTTGTTACTCATTTGTCAATAGCCCTGAATCCTTTGCATCTAAATGCCAAAAAAATGTACAAGTTAGAATCAAATGGTCGCTCATATCTTTGTAGGTGTTTGAGGGACCAAAGCCATTCAGCTTTAACTAGGAACATGAGTTACTTTATTGTACTGTACTGATGAGACATTTTCTGGCTTTGAGAGCATTTAAGTCTGAAGAAAAATGTTTTATAGATTCAGATTCAGCAGCCCTGGAAGCAGAGGCAACATGTCTGCATCAGGCTGCTGCTGTGAGAATCCCTGCTGAGCCACGGAGCTTTATTAGCACAAGTACAGATGGACCGACTAAGTTGTGCGGCTTCCCAGGCACAGCCTGTATCCATGCACAGCACAATACTGATGGTTTACACCCTGAAATGCTCTGCTAGAAATGGCTTTGAAGTCCTCAATCCACCTGAAGCCCTGGGGACATCCTTTTGGAGTCCTGTCAGAAGAGAAAAGCTCCCCATTGTAGCTAATGGAAAGAAGAAATTACAGGGCTGAAGATGGGGTTACAGCTACCCTTCTTAGCAGTGGTTTGTAATGTAATCTTAGAAATAGCCAGATATGTTGTTGACTAATCCTACTGGTGAGCTGTGCAAACATGATGTGAAAGCTGTTGTCTAGAAGACTGAAAAGCACAGCAGATCTTCGTCTCTGACTGTAAGGTCCTGAAGCAGAAATATTGTTAGTTAATAGTGGGACGGTAGTTTGGCAACATGTGGGTTTTGACTATGCTTTGGGTATTGAGCTACACCAAAACATAATAGATTGAAAACAGGATTTCATGTCCAGAAATGGAGGAAATGCAAATAATCTCTTTTATGCTGCTGCTTCTTCTGCTTAGTGGGAATGAAACATTTATAAATTTTCTGCAGAACTGCTGCATTTTTATTCTTTTGCTTCAGAGCCTGCCAGGTAACCCATCTATTGTTTGTTCTATGCTTACCTTGGAAAGCAGCCAGCCTGTAAGCACAGCTCAATAGAAAACTACAATTTATGTGACTTCTGAAGTTGTTACAAACTTGTGATACTTGCTGATGTGTAAGTATGCTTCAGAGTGCTGTGTACTCCTGACACAAAGGCAGCCCTGCAAAATTTCAAGTTCTCAAATGGAATTTTCCAATTAAATGGCTAGAACATTTTTAACGTTATTTGCAAATGTTTTTTTTCTTTGATATTTGTCTTGGAAATACATTTTTAAAAGCCTGGGGTGGTTGCAGAGACTCAGAGGCTTGGCAGAGTTACATATTCCATTGATAATAGCAATTTATCTTTATTATTATTTTATAAAAACCAGTGACATAAATTTGTCTGTAGGTGCTCTTCTCCATCTCTCATCTAAGTACTGTTGAGCCAGAATCACTTATATGGTGGGTAAATGAAGATAAGTGTCTAGTCTTTCTCTTCAGTCATTTAATAATTCTGAGAGTAGGTAAAATCCATAATCTGATCTTGCAACTGATTTTAGGTGGAAACTCACTGGCTTCAGTAAGTTTGCTGTTGGGATTTTTAGCATAGGGCCTGCTGAACTTTTGCAGCATATAGTGTGATACTGAGAAAAGGAATAAAGTAGTTTAGCAATTGTTGTTGCTGTATAGGTGATGACTGTCACAGTATAAAAGATGCTGAAAAAGAACAAAGCTGCATTGGATAAGAAAAACAAACCACACTGCAGTATTACCCACCCAGAATCGAATTCATTTGCAGCATACATCATAGCTGGAAACGGAGGAATTATTTGGGTTAATATATTCTGTTTTGAAATTGAGAGAGGTTTTTGTAGAGGATGGTCACAAATACAGAGTTCTCAGTGAAACTTTTTCCAAGCTGAGTACCTTGCTTAAGGCCTCTGAAAGTCTGCTTTAACATCCCCGCTCTTTATTTTCATAATTGCACTCTGAATAATATGAGTTAGCATAAGCTGTCATGCTGTTACTGTCCTGGTGATAGTCACTGGTTTTCCTAGGCTACATGAGTTTTGTTCATATGCCTTTCCTGTATTTCTTCGGAGTTGTTAACCTGATGAGAAAATTCTGTCTTGAGGAGGGCAAAAAAGCCATTAGAAGTTTCATGGATGTCTCCTTCTCTGTGAGTGATTTTTAGTTCAGTGCCAGTGGCAGAGATTTAAAGATACTCCTCTGAAAATCACTAGTTTTCTATTTGAGTAACTGTTCTTCAGCATGAAGTCCTTTATTTCTGTTTCCCCACTGATGTTTTTGTTGTGAAATATATACTTCTGAAATTATAAATGTCACCCCTTCCCGCCAAGAATAGCTCTGAACTAAAGTGTTGGGGTGCTCTTATGCAGGGGAAAACAAATTGATTTATTGGTTTGTTTGTAACATCTCCAATTACAAAGTGGAATATTTTATCTGTTTTTCATAATTTTCACTTGGATTTGTTATCCATCAATTTTGGTCAGCTTTTTGGTCTGCTGTAGACTTTGAAAACCAAAGGACTCAGATTCACCAGCTGTTGACCACAAATAACTTTTTTGAAAAATAGACTGGGCCTCAAGCTGACCTGCAGGTTTTATATAAAGTATTTAATAAACTCCTAAAACTGACACTCTGCTCCATGTTTATTGCAAGATTATGTTGCTTTTTGGTTGTTTCTTTTATTTAAAGATGGGATGGGAGGAATACAGCAGCTATTTTTCATCTGGCAAACCTATTCTTAATGACTTGTCAGCCAGGGCACTCTGTTTATATTGGTTGTTGCTTAACGCAGGCTTGTGGGGCCCCAGCAGCTTGATGGATAGTGCAGAGGACAACTCTATGCATGGAAAGCCATGAAGAAGTAATTCAGAATTATTTGTGTCTGTGCAATATGCGTAACAAAAAAAAAGAGTTAGCTTTTGGGGGTAAAAGCTCTTGGGCAGTTCTTCCTACAGAAAATTTGTCAATTCATCTAGATTTCTGATTATAGTAAGGAATAAAAGCAAGCTACTTTTCCATAAATCATCGTTTCATTTTTTTTTTTTTTTTTTTAGGAAGCAGCTTTAGCTATTGCCTGATACTGTCTTACAAATTATTTCAAATACCTTAGCTCATGCTTTCATTCAAGCTTTATTGGTCTAATGGTTGTCTGGAGCAACAGTAGAAAGAGATCAGGTAAACGAGGGTGAAAAAGCATCAGACTGATTCGATGCCTGTACCCTGACTGAATTACCTGCTTACAGTGTCTAAAGGCTGTACTGCAAAGAATCTCAGCCGGCATTTTTGCATTTGGGAAGACACAACTAATTGGAAGAGCAAATTCAATATTCTATTAAAATTTTTATTGAGTTATAATAGATTAAGTCTTGGCAAGTAAAAGAGATAATAAATTGTAAGATGCAGTAATAATATTTTATTTGTAATATTTACAGAAATTGCTCATTAAGTTTTGTACTTTTTATTTTGTGCATGTGTAAGCTAATATCTGCTATACTCTCAGAGGTGTGGCTTGTGATGATAATTATCTGTTATTGCCCTGTCCTATATAGTTTTACAATGCATGTATCTCTTAAGTTTTTTAAAAGGAAGAATTGTATAAAAGGAAGTAGTTTTAGTGGTCAAGTGCCTGTTTCTTCACATATTTTTTTGGTGGTAGTGATCTATGCCATATTTGTATGCTCCTTAAATTACTGAAGTGCCCAAGAGAAGGATCAGAAATATAATGTAGTTCATAAAGAGTTCTGTGGAGACTGATGGAGCTTCCTGCCTGTGTTGTGTGGACTTATGATTAGAGTGGCTATCTCTGCAATTAATAATTCAGTTTCATCCTGCCATTGCTTCCCCCAGAACTACTTCTGTTTCCGCAGTTCTTTTAACTGAGGCACAAGTGAGAAGTTATGTGATCAAAGAGACGGGGTGAGCTGTAGATCTGGAAGTACAACTGAGTCAGTCTACACAAACTTGCTGCAAGCAAGTTTCTTTTTAAATACGGTACTACATAGAAACTAGTTTCTTGCTCTGGGTGCAAGAATTGATAAAAATTTCCTTTGAAATGCTGTTATGGAAGAAAGACATAAAATGCTCAAATAGAAAAGCGTGGTGATTTTGTTGGACTTGAAATGTTCTGCTAGGATGTGTCATTTCCACTGAAACTTTGCTTGGCTGATGTTTTGTCACTTGGGCACCTGCTCAGACCTCTCATTTGCATCTAAAGCTTGGAAGGGTTGTCAATCTGCCTGCTCTCTGGTCTAGATGATTTTGTTTAGTAACCTAAAAAAGCAATAAAAAAGTGAAGCTTTGGGGCATTCATTTGCTGGTTCATTTAATGGACACCCAGGTAGTTGGCAAACTTTGTTCCACTCTTGCCTGCCTGCTGGACCTTCAATTCACTTCAATTCATCTGATTCACCCAGATCAAAGGTTTTAAAAATTGTTGTGAAAATGGTATCTTCTGATTTGGAAATTATGTTTCCATATGCAAAATTGAACACGGCACCTGGAATTTCCAGCTCACCTGCATCGCTTGCCCTGCTTGGAGGAAATGCAGAAGTTAAGTCAGTTCGTGGTTAAGTGCTTCCTTTCTTTGGCAAACTGTTAGAGAAGAGGCATCACTGGCTGTCTGTATGAGTTTCTGCTTGATTTTAATTGAAGATGTTTAGCTTTTCTACTGGTAATTGACTGGAAGAAGCATTAAATCCAGTGCCTAGTATTTCCCATTCAGGTTGGAAGACTAATGAGTGGTTTTATTGCCTGTGCTGATTGAATGGAAACATGCTGACCCTTAATACACTGTTGTCTTATTGGCACTGAAGAGCGTTTCTTTATTTTTTCAATGGTGTAATAAAACCTGATTTGCTCACTTTGTAGTACTAAGTGCTTGAAAATGTCTCTGGTTATTAGGCAACTGTCTCTGTTTGTCAGGTAGTATTGCTCAATTCTATGCTGAGGCTAAAATCTTGTTTTACATTGAGCCTGAAAGATGAATTAACCTGTTTGTACAAGCACTTTGAATTAGCTGGGAGCTGTTAAGGAAATGTGAATCATGTGGTGAGTCTTGACTATGCTGAGACTTCTAGACCTTAAAGTTTAGAACTTTTTTGTTTCTTATCAGATAAACTTATTTTGCATCCTTTGCCCACTTACAAGCCACAGAAGCAGTTGTGAAGAAAAGTTTTGTTGTAGAGAACAGTCTGTTTACAACCTTTTGAAATCATCATCACAACAAGCTGTGGTTTGTCTGTCATTTCAGTTGCACCTTCAATAAAAGCATTTAGATGTTAAACAAAACAAGCCAAAATGCAGTCACAGGAAGGTATCTTTTCTTTATGTTACTATGCAAACGGTTTTTTGCATAGATTATCGAAATTATTTAATGTAAATATTCTAATAAAAATGAAGTTTACAAAACCTGGGAAAGTATTTTCTCCCCTTGTAGCCAAGAATTTTTCAAATTAACTGAAATAGAAAGCAAAAATTGTATTTAAAGAATTATTGTTTCCAGTTACCTGGAGACAGAGCATGTTTTCCTTCTGCTATAGCAACAAGAACATGTGAAATACAGTACCCCAATAACTTGGAGTTCTGCCATAAAGTAGATGAAAAACTACAAGCCCAGTATGAGGGTGCTGTCTTTATCACTGTTTGCAGCTTTCAGTCTGAATTGTAAAATACTTTTGACTGTCTCCCCAGAGCTCTGACCCACAGAGGTAATGGAAAGTGGCTTTAAGATATATCAAGACCACCCTACGTGTTAAATTCATTGTTGAGGGAGGTTGCTGCATTAGAGAGTTGTCAGTAGCAGTAAGAGAAAACTTCTGTACTTTAAAAATGCTTGAGTCCTATTCAGGCTTCCTGTCAAATCCTGTAATTCATTTCTTGGGTGTCTAATCTCTGACATGTGTCAGCTCCAATTTTCTTTGTTTTGAGATTTTTCACATTGGTTTTTGATGATTTTCTGAATCCTCATTAAGTATACTCCTTTGGCTGGTTTTTAATCATGCTTTGAGGTTGTGGGCGTGTATTTTGCGTTGATTTGTAGTTGTTACTTGTTGAATGCAGGTGTTAGATTTGGGATGGCTGCCATATCTTAGTGACTGTTTGTTTCTAAGGTAGGTATTTAAGGGCTGAGAAGTGCAAAAGGGTGACAATAGTCAGTTCCCTCCTGTCTTTGGTGGTAGGTGTGTGGAATGGTAAACTGGGTACAACAGCCTGGGTTTGCAGAGCCTGGCTTGGCCCACCTGTGTGCCAGCCCTACATCCTCAACCCTTACAAATTTGTGCACTGCAGTCCCAGTTGGATTTGCTGAAACCTTCTCCCTTTCTGTCCTTCATTGTGGTGGAGGTAATTCAGAGACAAAGTCCAAGTCTATCTGTTACTCTAGATAAATGCATGTGTAAAGATATATCATGTGTTACATAGAAGCAATAAGCAAAATGTGGTATTTATCACACTAAAAACATGGCTTTAAGAGTGATAAATGGTGTTGATTGAAAACACCATTGTGTGAAAACACATGGTATCTTTTGTGTCTAGAAATAAACACCACAGTGTTTAACCCACTGGAATGCACCATAACTTACAATGTATGCCGTGGAATGTAAAAGAAAGTACTGCTTGGTGCTGGTTGAAGAAGAGGAAATTCAGAACTTCCTCAGGTCTTTTCCGTAGCTCAGATACTTTCATCTAAAACAAACAAAAGTGTTTATGAGACAGTATTTCACAGAAAATACAACAAGATTTTTTTTCATTAAATCTTTGGTTGTGTGTAACATTTTGAGGGAAGGACTAGTGTAAACTGTGAAAAGGATAGCCCCTAAATAAGTGACCCACATTGCTTTTCTAAGAGTCTAGAAGGATGACAGAGCAATGTCTCCTCTCATTAGCTCTGGGGGTACCTGTGTGCAGCAGTCAGGTATTTGGAACTGTAGTGCGTCCTCTGTCCCTGTTGTCTGGCAGCCATTTGGAGCCACAGTGTGTGTCTGGCAAATGTCACTGCATCTGACTGATGGCTCTGAGAGTCTCACAGAGGACCAAAGCGGCTGGATGAAGCCTAAAAAACTCCTGTTCTGTGTCTGCTAGTGGGTTTTACCTGTCTTAAAGCTGTTTCCAGTTGTTTAGATACATTTGTTCCTCAAAAAATGCCTGTTTAGATCAAGCACATAGAATTTTAATTCTGTCTGCTGCCTTTTGCAGTAGGTCTCAAATCTTAATATCAAGAGAAGGCTTTTTCTTCTGGTCTTGCTGCAACTAATCATTACCCCCCAACCTCCCTTTCTGTTGGTTCATGGGTTTTTTCTGGGATTTTTGTTTTGGGGTTTTTTGGTCCTTTTTGCCTTTATCTTGGACTTCCCCCACAGAGGTGTGCAATAACAAATAGAAAAAGTCAGGTGGAACATTTCCTCCAGGGCCTTACTCTTCAAGTGTGTACTCTTAACATGTCAGAATTGATCCTACTTAGTGCATGCTTATGTGCAGACGTGGTTCTTTAGTTCCTGCTTTTGGCAGAAAAGAGAGAGCTCTGTACTCCAGAATATAAATATTATGTATTTGTTTGAATTCAAGTTTCATTGTGTCAAAATCTTTTCTATACAGCTATCAGCAAACGTTTGTATTTAGTGTTGCTGCTGTGCTGCAGAAGTAGAGTTAAATACAGCTTCCTTTTTCCTTCTTGCATTAAAAATTTGCATGGCCTCTTGTCTCGGCCTTTCTCCAAACACCATACAGTTTAGGAAATTGTTTAAACCTAGAAATATCTCAGAGTAGAGCTGCTTTCTTGTTACTTGTCAGCATGAAGTAGCAGAAGCAAATTTCATCTGCTACCTACCCTAGCATTGCCATTTCTTGACTATCAAAGACTTCTCTGTGCAAACATTGCTCTGGACATTGCACAAAACACGCTTCAGATAAATCATGTATGTTACAGTACACAAGGCTTAATGGATTGCTTTTCCATTGCTCATTTTAAAATTAAACCCACCAGCTTCCTGTTTTTCTTGTCCTGAAGTCCTGTCTATCTGAGCTCTTAAAATTTCTAAAATAGCCTGTCAAAAAAAGGAATTCAGTAAAGTGACTAAAATGTGACTTCTGCTTAACCTTTGATTTTATAAACAATTGGCTGAGTCCTAAATAGATGAAAACAGTCTATTTTTAGGCCCTAATTTAGAGAATTGATATTTCCACATTTGCTTTGTCATAGCTGGTAGTAGTTGCTAAATTGTGAAAGCTTGTAGCTATTACAGATGCTTGGAGGATTGCTGAGTGTTCTGCCATAATGCACTGAGAAGCTCAGTGTACTGTACATTTCAATTTATAATAAGACAGTGTAGTTGATAGCACAGACACAGAAATATTTCAAGTCTAGACTATACCTTAAAAAACACAGGGTGTTGGCTTTTTGGTGTAGCAAGTTGGAAAATAACTGATAAGGGCACTTGAAGTACAGCAGACTTCAAAAAGTGATGAATTCTCTAAGCCAGGGTAGGTCGGGAGGGTTCAGCCACGGCTTGTCTGCCTTGTTGGGATGAAAAGGGAACTGGTGTTTGGAAGGGCTGGTCAGTCTTGCCAGGTTTGAATGGTTTGTGAAGGAGGTCACACATAGAACCTTGTTAGATGGGGAAGATGAATTTCTGCAATGTTGTGTTTAGCAAGCAGAGATGGGATGGAGAAATAGAAGAGCAAAGTTTCATGTCTTTAGAAAATGATAACATTAGTATTTCACCACAGACAAAGATAATGGCCAAAAAGTTTAATGTAGCTGGTGTTCTCTTATATAGCCCTTCTCTACCTTTGTGTAATAAAAATAGCTTGCTGAAGGTTTTGAGTGGAACTACATATTGTAGTAATGGGAGGAAATTATGATGTAGCTGATACTTTTATGGCCCCTTTAATATCCCAATTCACCTTACAAGTCACTGTGTTTATAAAGTCCTTCTCTTACTGCTGCTGGGGAAGAAGAACATTTTGGTTGTGTTTACTGTTGTCCTGTGGTGTTAGCTGTGGAAAAAAGGAGGAATATTACTTCAGACTGGGCTTGCGGACCTGAAGAATTACATAATTACTTTCAGTTTGTCTCTCTAAGGTAATGCCTACCCTATTTTTCAGAGCCATGGTGTCATGGAAGGGGATGTACTTTGCACTTGCACTATTCTTGGGAAGTTTCTTTGGAAGTATATTCATGCTGGGCCCTTTTCTGCCTTTGATGTTTATCTCGCCAGCCTGGTACCGCTGGATCACCGACTGCATTGTGGCCACTTGGCTCACACTCCCTGTGGTAAGTGGCACATAATCCAGGTCTGGGCATCTGTCCATAATCCCACAATTTAGCTTGCTCACTAATACTTTGGTTTTATTTTAGGGTTTTTAAAGCTATTTATGCTTCTGTCTGAACAGGCCCTAACACACTTACTGTCTGTGGAGACAGGGTTTAGCTCAGTGTTGTAAACTGTGTGCCTATTTACAGTCCCCCTCTTCTTTCACCATTTAATTTATATCAGCTAATGCTATGTGTTCATTTTATGCTTGAAAAGGCCTTTTTTTGACATCTTCATCCAGTGTCAGTCAGATGCAGAGAAGAGTAGGTGAAACTCTAATAAACAGAAGGAAGGTTTTTTTTAACTGTTAACTTCCTAAATGAGTTGTCTTGTAAACCCTTTCTTTGGACTGTGCTCCAAGTATTGTATTAGGAAAATTTTCCACTGTCAGGTACATTGTTGTCAACCTTCACCATTGTTACTTAATCCTTGTAGAATTTAGCCCTTTGTAGTTGAATTAGAGATAAATGTTTTCAGGTGAAAAAGAAGAGCTACTCCTAGAAAGGAGGTATTCCTCACTTATAGTGCATCAATTTTACAGCTATATGAGTCTGGAAATAAGTAACAAGCTCTTCCCTGAATTGTTCCAAAGGAAAGGCAGTGTGAACAGGATCCGTCTCTTCTTCCATTCTTTAAACACCAGGGCACTTTGTTCCTCTAGGCCATTAGAGATTTGTTTAACTTTTTCTGAAGTAAAATGCCATACTGGTGAGCAGAAGTATGTATCTTATGGCATAAAGGAAGTTTTATCCTTTTTGTATATCAAATAGTTTCTGCTTTTGCTGTTTCTGCCTTGTGTGTTTTAAAGGAGCCTCAGCTGTTTCTTATTCTGAAACTTTTGTAGTTTTTATCATTACTAAATATAGTGAAATTACGAGGGCCGATGTAGTCACCAGTAAAGGAAATAGGTTGTTATTTCTTGTCATGATGAAATTTAACTGAGTACTGATACTGTCACAACATAACTCTTTCTCTGTCTTCAGTTTTTTTTATAATTTGAAACTCCCCAAAATCTAATAGCGGTCTTTTCTTTGATTAGTTGCCTGGGCTTTATAATTCTGGGTTATTAAAACTAGTTTGTGATAACTTTTTCAGTCTAGAAGTTTGATTTTTAGCCCACACTAGAGCTAGACCAAAATAATTTTAATATCTTTGAGAAAAGGATTCTGTCTTTTGAGAATCTTGGGGATTTAGGTTCATGAAAGGAGTCTCAAAAAGATTTTGCATCCAACCATTTTGAGGCTCAGACCTTGTCTGCCTTAGTTTTCTATCCTTACACTCACTGCATTCTTAGTCAGAAGCAGGTTCTTCGTTTGTGCCTCCAAACAATAAAGTGCTCTTGTACCAGTTGGACTCCATCAAGGAAACTCTGACCCTGACCTCTATGATGTAAGAAATTTTCCTTCCTCACTCTGCTATCACATTTTACTTCCTTTCTAGGAGTCAGCAGGATGGGACCGCGAGGTGGGTCTTAACTGGTTCAGTTTAGTTTGGCTTATACTAGACACACACAGTTGGCAGAAATATGAACAGAAGTTTTACTTTCTACATCTCTGTTTAAATCCCAGTGGGGTGGGGTGGGTTTGTTTGTTTGTTTGTTTGTTTGTTTGTTTGTTTGTTTGTTTGTTTGTTTGTTTGTTTTGAGGGAGAATGGGGAAGAGAGGGGATGGAGGTAATTTGAAGGCCTTTTTCTTATGGTATTTTGCTGGTTTCTTTTTCTGTGCTAACTAGGTTGGACAGTGTGCTGCAGTGACCCTGACTTTAGGGGCAATAGATATTTGTGCAGCCAATCTCTCCTTAGATTACCTACTAAATTGTAGGTAATCTAAGAATTAGATTATTAATCTGACTCACTTATATTCCTACATGATAGTACTCCTGGAAAAACAGGGAAAGGTAAGTTTTATGCAGTGATGGGAACAGAGTGCTCTTTAAGAAGTGCTGCTTAATTGTTGTTTCTTCTTCCATTAAACAGCTATTACTGCAGAAAAGCTGGCTGCTTTATTAGAAAGCAGAAGTCTGTTTACCAGTTGTAATGTGAGTGAATAAGTGAAATTATATAATTCAAATTAATTTTTATTGCTAATGGGATGATGCTTTTCTTCTGGGAGTAAAGCCATAATACTGAGATACTATTTCTAGGCCTTGCTGGAAATGGTGTGTGGTGCCAAGGTGGTTGTCACTGGAGATGGATTTGTTCCTGGAGAAAGGAGTGTCATTATCATGAACCATCGCACACGAATGGACTGGATGTTCCTGTGGAACTGCCTGCTGCGATATAGCTACCTCAGACTTGAAAAAATCTGTCTCAAATCCAGTCTCAAAAGCATTCCAGGATTTGGTATGTTCACTAAACCCTTTAATTTGAAAGGAAAGTATGTTTAAATTATGTCCAGCAGAGTTCATAACCTGCTAAATGACATAGGTTTAAATTCTGTTCCAGTATTTAAAAAAAATCTTGTGTAAAATATGTGGCATATGGAGCAATTAAACCATAAATCTTCAGAGGACACCTTGACTACATGTCTAAGCATTTCTTTTTTAAAGTACTACATGTGCTGCTGTTGCTTGTAGGTAAATATATTTCTGCTTTACATACCAAAAGCATTTTTCAGGATGATAAAAAAATGATTTTCAGTTTTTTCAAAGTCTCTTTCAGCATTGTGGTTTGGGTGCTATTTCACCCCACATTGCAAATGCTCTCATCAAGCTTCTTTCTTCGTTATCCAGTGTATACTACTGTGAAGATTAAAAAAAAAGCACTGTAGGCAATTGCAAAGTTAATGGTTCATTTTAATAACTAATTTTAAATTGAACTTGGCAATGCAAAATATTCTGTGCAGGATATGAAATCATCAGGATTTATAGTGATGTAGGCTGGAAAGAGACCTGAGTTGCACATATTCAGAGAAATTATTTCAGATAGTCCAAAAATTGTTGCACAAATGGTTTCTGAATAAATAGGCAGACTTATCTGAAATAAAAGCATCTCTGCGTTTTATTTATCTCTTAGATTTATTTGCTGTTTTACACAAAACTAGCTTGGGCAGGATACGCGTCAACTTTATGATGTAAACTGTAACCTTATTTACAGTTGCCTTTTGTCAGGCCATTTATCTGAACAGATAATTTTGGCAGGATTCCATCCTGAGGAGCTCTCCTACTGTTGCATTGGATTGCATTCACTGTTGCACTGTGTTGCATTCAGTGCTCTTTAAGTAACAGCAGCAAGGGGGTAATGTGAATTTTTTCCCCTAACAGCCACATGTTAAGGTCAATTTTATGTGACAAAAGACAAATCTCTTTTAATGTGACAAGAAATGAGAAAATGCATATTAGATATCTTCCCTATACAGCAGAGATGTTTGGAAATCTTGGAATCAGCTGCATATGCAACTTTTTATAGCAATGATGGAAGATGAAATCAGGAGTATAGTGGAGAAGATTCATAGATTTCTTTCTTCAATAGTAACATATGTCTTGTTATTAAAAAAACTGTTTGTATGTGTGCTTATTAATGCCATTAATAAAATTGGAAGGTCAGCTCCAGGAGCTTGGATGCTAAGCTCTGCTTGGTAAAATTTGGTTCCTGAAAGGGTGTTAGGAGTCATTTAGAGATTGGGGTGTTTTTTAACATTTTTTCAAAATTCAATTCTCAGTTTTCTGCAGGAACTGAGCACATCTAATAGATTTGATCAGTGGGCTCGGGCAGATGGATCTGTGTCAGGTCAATATCAGCAGACCATGATGCCATCTTTGTTCTGATATAGCAGCTTAAGCCACTAACAAAATTCTGGGCTCATTCTCCACTTTGTGATGTAGAGGTGACACATGCAGACATTTGCTCCGGTTGTTTCCATTACAGGATGACAATTTCTGGTGGTAGAGCTTATACGTGGGTCTGCAGTGTTATAAACCACTATTTTTATGCCAGATCCCCAAGAATCCTCCACAATACGTGGGCTTTGAGGACTTTGGTTCAAATTTTGTGAATTATAGCTTATTTTTCATGTTCATCTTAATATAGCTTATTTCTTATGTTAATGTAGGGTTATTAATCACAGAAGGGGAGTTCACTAAACTGCATCCTTCACTGATTTGATGTCCTAAAGTTCTGAAAGATAAGCTTCTGTTTTCTCATAGTGTATCTGAAAAGAGGCATTAGAAATGCATGTTTCTGTGTTCAGTCAGGCTGTGTTTTGGGCGGCATTTTCTTGCAAAAATAAAGTATTCTGTGTATCTATGTAATTAGCGAATTTCTGGAAAGTGAGACTCTTGGATTAAATGAAGATTGAGGGAAAAAGATGAATCTGTATGAAGTTTGTTGGGGCAGGATCACTGCAGAGAATGGTGATTAAAGTGGACAATCCTAAATCTCATCAGGGACGGTAGAATTTCTCCCACTTATTGCTCTCGGCCATGCTGTGTTATATGATAGACCCTTAATAAGTGTTTATTCAGGTTTTGGGTTTGTTTTTAAGTTGTGTTCTGTGGTTTTCAACTAAATGTTTTATTTTATGAGCTTGTAAAAGCCAGAAGATCACTTGGAAATCAACCAGACAATTTCAGTGCACTGCATCTGTAATTGATACTTTAGATGTTGATCATTTAAGATATAATATTTGTGATAATTCAATGAGCTACTTTCATCATGTCTTTCAGTTTTATATTTTCATATATTTATATGGATTCGTTGTACATAGTCAGATGTATAGGATTAGGGAAGTTTGATACACTGGCTAAATGCAACTTCTAATAAATCTTAACCTAGTGGTAATCATGCTTTGAGTTTCAGGAATATTTGAGTTGCTATACCATATTTCTTTCAGTGCAAGTTTTTGGTGATATTTCAAAGGCTTTTTTTTTTTTTTTTTTAACAAGCATTAAATTTAAAATTATGTTTAAGATAAAGTTTGTAATGCAGACCTTCCATATCCATGTTTCTGAAAGCCTTGTTGTATTCAGCATAGCACTTTTGTTGTCATAAGTAATTTCCCATTTGAGTGTAAAAGTAGGTCTGTGAGAGATGATGCTCTTTCCAGTGGCATATATGATAGGTGAAGGGCAAAGCTGGGAATGGAAATAGATCCAGAGTTCTTGTGGCCCCCTTTGTAGGTTAAAAGTGTAAAGGTATCAGATTTAATGAGTCTGTATTACAAGTAGGCCATTATTTTCTAGTTAATTATAGTTAAAATCAGAGGATTCACTATCTCAAGGAGACACATTGAATCATTTATCTGGTTCTTAAGTTATTAATTCTTTGCATTCCAGTGTATGAAAAAAACCTTTAAATTGATGAAAGGTGAGCTTTAAAAAAAGAAGTCCAAATTAAAACAGATGGTCCTTTCTTCCTGGAACTGTAGCTTTGGCTTGATGAATTGTGTGCAGTAAAGTTTTCAAAAAGAGATACTACGTTTCAAGAATCTCAGTTTCAGAAACATTCTTGCAGCATTTCAGTACATCTTGCCAAAGCTGGTGTCTCAAGGGAGCACTACTCTGCTCTTGGCTGTTGCTGCAGTTTCTCATCTGACATCATCTGAAGCTACTGACACATCTGCAGTATCAGTTTTCAAGGACAATTTCTAATGGCATTGACAGTTTCCTGCATGGAATGCAGGAATGGTCTGACATGATAGGACTTCTCTACAGTAATTGTAATAGATAGGAGCAATTAATATTCTCTTCTATTCTCAATTAATTAGGAGTAGTTTGGGAAGGGATACAGATTATGGTGCAGTCATGTTCAGAATGTGCTATGGAACACATACTGTTCCAGTAGGTACCAAGGAACATACAAGGTAGTGTGAGATGACCAGATAATGACTAGGAGATGGTTTTAATTTTTTTCTTAATAGTGTCATTTGTGAAAGTTTTCTTGTGATAACCAGTAAGTCTTCACTGGGACTAGGTATGTGTTTTAATGATGGACAATTTGATTGTGTTGGATGAGCTTTCAGTAATATTTGAATTTTAATGGTTAAATGTGCCTCAGCATGTATGTGAAAAATAAATTGAAATTTGGGTTTAATTTGAGCACTGTCAGATAAATTTATGGAAAAGTGAGAGAGGGTAACCAGAGGGACTAATGTCAGAGCATGGCTGCCACATGAGATAATATTAATTCTAGTTTTGCTTTGTGCAGATGGAAAAGATAAATACCATCGTAATTCAGTGTACAAATGTATAGTATGCAGGTGTTGCAGGTACCATTGACGGACATATCTTGAAGACTTCCCTGTTTTGAAAAGGCTGCTAGAAGAGGGGATTATAGTTGAAGCAGACTGGGACAGGAACAGGTAACGAAAGGCCAAGATGACAAAGAAAAAAGAGGAGAATAAGCAAAGCTGACAAGCCTGGATAACTGAGTAACTCTGTCCAGATCTTCATCTCTGGATTCAAGTTATTCTTTGGCTAACATTGCTCTCAGAAAAGATTGCAAGATGTAGGAGCTTTTTAGTCATCATTTTTCACTCATCTGTTCGCTCACATGTTGTAGCTCTCAAAGGCTCAAGTTAAATGCCGGGGGGAGGAAAAAAGGACGTTTGCTCTATTTCAGCACTGGGCTTAGCTCCACCAATCTTCTACTACACGTCAGTTTATCCATTATAGCTGGCCAAGTATGCGAGCATCGCCTGAAGCAGGCTCAAAGTAATTTGAGTCATCTTGCTTTTCAATGAAGCAGGGCAAAACAACTCAAATTATCCTGCCTTTGCCACAGGCTAAGAGCATGCACACCGACAGCTATGATGGATCAGCTACCACAAAGTAAAATATTGTTGTCACTAAGCCTAGAAAATTTTAACACTTAACTTGATTGGAGTATAGCTAAAGCAGTGCGCTGTGGAGGATCTGTGCACATTTATATTGGCATGGAAGTGTTCGTGCTGCCACAGCTACTTCCATCGGTAGGGATGGAAATGCTTCAGCATAAAGCTTCTTTACTCAGGCAAAAGCAAATCTATAGCTGGATTTACATTAAAATTCTTACCAATAGAGTGTATTAGTTAAAAAAATTAAAACTGTAACCTACTGAACTTTCTCATATAGTTCCTGTGTCAAGTATCTTACATTAAAATAGGCTGAGAGATTTGAGGAGCTGTGATGTTTTGTCTTCTAGCAATTCAGTTATGAACTGCCAGACTTAATTACCATAGAGTTGTTATCCTATGTGATTTTGAAAGTAGAAGTTGAAAAGCACGCTCCCTAATGGCAAGTACAATTGTTTTTCTACCACCTATTCCTGGTGGTAGACTCTCTTGAAGAAGTTATAAGTGTGAATGAAGGATTATTACTTTGCAGCAGAAATGCAGCTTAATTTAGCTGTAACCTTATATGCCTTTTTTTTCTCTTTTGTCCGGAAGAAAAGCTTCAGGGCCTGTTTGCCAGCTTGTCTCATCAAGGAAAGGCATAATAGGTTTCTCCCACCCCGTCAGGGAAAACAAAAATCCCACAACGAAAGCCAGTGAGCCTGTGTTCCATTAAACTTCTTTTATCCTTTCTATATAATAAAGATTCCATTTGTTCTCTATCCCTTTCCCTCTCCAAAATGCACATCAAAAGCGTGAGATCAGATGCTAATTTCTTTCATTCTCCCCATTTTACAAACAATAAGTGATGGAGGGAGAGGTTGTTTTGTCCAAGCTCATAGAACAAATAAGAGCAGAATTAGGTTGATGTGTTTTCATGACTTGCATTCCTTTGCTGTTATCAGTGGGTTACGCAGCATCTGTACAGCTCAGCTCTTCAGGCTGGGTTCCTTTCATGGTCCTCCATGGAGGAGATTAAGCATCTGAAGAAGATGCAGGTCTTTGGAAGAGGTATTTCTTCGTAGACTCTCTCCACATTCCTGAGTGGCAGTTCAGATGACACATCCGTGGGAGAGTCTCACACTGTTTGGTAAAGCCTGCTTGTTCTTCCTCACAGGCTCACAACTGGAGGTTGTTTTCTTCATGTCTTGGAGATTTTGGAGTGATGTGGAGCTTTTCTCCAGATACATATTTGGGCAAGACTCATCTTTTTTAATATTTAGGTTTTCATGTTCTGTTTCACTGTATTGATGTATTTTTAAAATGCATCAGAAAAAGCTACTTTTCAGCCATCCCAGAGCCTTTGCTTTAGTTTGCTTCACTTTTGAGTGATGTTATGTTCTGTTCTGTTATTCTGATTTTACACAGTGCATCAAATCAAATAAAATTCAAAATAAAATTTAAGATGCGTACTGTAACCAAAGAGGTTTAATAGTCTGTAATGACATTTATAGTATTTTGTAAGTTGCACTAATATAATGGTAGTTAATAATCTAATTGTTCATATTCTATAAAAATGGCATAATTTAGGAAATTAAATTAATTTTTGAATATGAAGTGTCCAAATAACATTGTTCTGGACCACAATTAAGGCTCTGAATATTGAAAGAATACTTTCAAAGAAGATGGTATATCTCTGGGTGCTTTATGTACACATGTATCTTGCTACTACTGTAATGAGTTTTTCCCACATGCTTTCACATGCTCTGTGTGTGTTCCTTGGCTGAGAGATACCAATTCTTCAATGGAATATTCTTTCTAGAAGGTTCCACAGTTATATTTTCATAGGTGAGACATCGGCCACTGTATCTGACTAGCTTGTTGACAACATTGTTCTTGCCTTGACAAGAAAATCTTGTACTGCAAACCTTGTTCGAAGAAGCTTCTAATTGTGTTCGAAGTAAACAGTAAGCTAAAGCAGGGGTTTGTACTGGCACATCCTATATTCTTCCACAAGAGAATGAAGCAGAGCAAAGGAAATGCAGAAAGCATTAATATTTGAATGTGACTTAAATTAACATAAAATTTAGAATAATTTGGCACTGAAAGAAATGCATGAGAACTATGGGGAAGTCAAAGATAAAACTAATCAGAGCAAGACCAGAATATTTTTGGTTTTTTTCAGTTACGTCAAAAATCTGTGGTTTTAACATTGCTGTTTGTTAGTTGTTTTGGTAAGGAAAAAAAAAGGTTGGTTAGGCTCCACATACATTGAAAGAGATGATATTCTATAGACTACATAGGGATAGATATATGTATGTGTGTGTGTGTGTGTATATATATATGAAATATATAATCTGAACATAAACTGGACATGACCATAAAAATAATTTTAAAACAGATGTAGATTAATGTTTAGAGTCTGTTAGGGCAAGGCAATAACAAAAGCCTGGTGGTTTTTAAATGGACACCTCAGAGATTGAATCAAATTAACAAATAGACTGAATCAGATGATTCACTATAAAACCAGGAGCACTGCTGTGAATTTGTATTTGTGAATTTTATCTCTTAGTTTATCTTCTAATTTGCTTAAAGAATTCACCCAATCAGATAGTAATCATTCAATTCATTATACTCCTATTAACTAAGTGATTGGAAATGAGCATGGTTAAAGAAAACTTGCCTGGAGCAAAGATTGTACTTTACAAAATTGTTTCAAGAAGCATTTTTTTCTTTATTTTCCTAGTTTCTACTCGCAAACAATTACGTTAAATATTTAAAAATAAATTAATTTGCTTTGGGCTTTTAGACATAAAACTATCTAGGAAATTAGAACAACAGCAAAATGCCCAATTCTAATTGAATTTGCAGAAATGTGCCTATGAATGTTTACTGATTAAAATTCAGTGGTGTATATGCACAGTAACTTTACACCCTGGCTTCCTGTGTGGTTTTCTATGTGCAAGCATCTTTTCAGTACCCACAGATCTTTGAAACAGGGGACATTCAGAACTGCATACTTGTTGCCTTGTGGTAATTTTATATGGCAAAACACTTGGTGTAACAAACTGTTAGTGGGCCCAATTATTTGTGTACAGTGGGATTATTTACCTTACTAAGCCTGGATGTGTGGTTCCCTGATGCCTCAAAAGCCCTGATCAGGACCAGACCCCTGTTGAATACAGGCACACTGAATAAGGTTTTTATTTTTGACCAAGATAGTGCTATGAAGAAACAGTAAATAATCCAGTTGTAGAAAAGAGAGAGGATGAATGAATATAATAGCAAACCCCATAGTTAGGCCTTTTACCTTCCTACTTGTTTCTGTAATTTTGAATCATTTATTGAATTTGTTTGCAGGGGGGTTAGTATTATTAGTTGTTCTGTTATATTGCTGCAGGTAACATACATAGATACCATTTTCTTGAAATGTGTCTGTGTATGTTTGCTTTCAATATCAGCCATAATATCCCTCTTTGAGATGTGACATTTTGGGGGATATCTAATTTCTGAGGTTATGTACATAAAATTGTAATGCAAAACCAAACAAAGACTTTTTGGGACAACTCAGCTCTTTCTCTCTTTTGTTCATTGTCACATCCATGTTTGGTACCTGTTTACTTCCAAATTACCTTTGCAAGGAAAACATACTAATGAAATTTCAGCTTTGACTGTTTTCTTCTAAATGATTTTGGGGTGAGGAAAATAGAAGTTCAAGGTCTTAGAATTTAAAAAGCTTTAGACTTGGAGCTAGCATTTTTAATACAATGCTGCAAATTCTCAACCTGCATAAGCTGTAGTTTGCTTTATCCCCAAGGCAGTAAGGAAATTCTGATGTACAGCACATCTCTCTATTTCAATAGCAGGCTTTTCTTTTTGTGCAAGTGCTTTTTTTTTTTTTCTGTGCAGAATTACATCCTAATAGGATACATATCATTATTGTGTCTGTGTTCCTAGAGATTTTAAGCTGCTTATTTATTTTTTCAGCTCTGAAAAGTCAATTTAACGGTCAATGTGGCTAGCTGTTCTCTCTGGTAGGTTTTTGCACTGGTGTTTGGCAATTTGGAACAAGAGCTGTGCAGTGTGATGCTTTTTGTATGCCTTTCCAAGCGATGTTAGTCATCCAAAATGTCGACTCTGGTAAGAAGATTATTTTAGCAAAGAAATGGATGTGCATTGTTATGGTTTCTTTAGCTTTGCTGTTTCTCTGCTGTGTTTTTGTCATCAAGGATTTCTTAAGAATCTGCAAATCCAAAGGTAACCATTTTTCCCCAGTCAAGTAAATGCTGCCTTTGCTAGGAAAATTCCTGTTGTCCGGGGGCTTTTAGACAACCAGAAAAAATGCTGTGCAAAGAGAGCAAAATAGATTTAATTTTGTTGAACAATATGTTGATCAAAACTGAAGAGCAAGTCTTACTGAAGACTACACATGAGAAGGGACTGCCTTCTGCTGCTTTATCATGAATACTACTGATTAGCAAAACCTTTCATTCTGCCCACTGATTTACTGAATTCCTCCTGTTTCCCCACGCATTCCCATTTGGCTCCCACATCACGTCTTGAACTTGTAACGTGTTGTTTCTGGAGCAGCACAATGCAGACACGCTGGAATGGAAATCAAAGCAAGAGCTGCTTTTGCTTTGCTCAAAGGCAGGCAAATCTGGGGTTTCCTTTCCCACTTGACACAGATGGGGTGATGAGACATGTGAACAGCGGGCACTGTCCCCACTGGGGCATAAACCAGGGCTTTATAGAAATCAGGAATTAATGGTTTTGTTGCCTGGAGTCCTTGAAGCATGAGCAAATCTGGAAATTTTTGCACTGTCATAGATGGTAAGATATAGATGGCCCAGCATTCTGTGCTGGGGTAAGTCAGGAGGAAACCTCGGTCCTTTACTCTTAGCCATCTATTTGTTAGATAATCTCTTCTTATTTGAGCAGTCAGGACTGTTGTATCTAATTAGATATACACTTAAAGATAGACACATTTTTCCAGAGCACTGGGTGTTATTTCTTGGAAAGGTTAGAAAATCAAACCTGTTGCTTATCTTAAAAACTGGATGCCTGCTGGATGCCTCCCAACTCCTTTCCCACTCCTTCTCCCTGACATCATACTGTCATTACATTACTGCTTCTGTTTAATTATTCATAGCCCATATAAAACACCACCACTTAGAGCAGGAGTGGGAAACTACTGCACTCTATCCTCTGCTTTATGCAGTTTAGTCAGGTGAAGTACAAGTCACCCAAGCAGCATCTTTTGTTAGTAGCTAAAGGTGTTTATAACTTGATGCTCACAGTGCTGTTGAAGAATGATAGGTAGAGTGAGTTTATGTGCAAGTTTTGATATAATTTAAAGCCTTGTGCTGCATGAAGAAGGGTAGGAGAGAGGATGGGATCTGGCAGCTTTTTCCATATTCCCTGTTATGGACCCAAATCACTCCTAAGGAGTGCTGACCTGGGAAAGTATCAGCATGCTTCCTTAAGTGAGCATTTATTTTTCTTTTTGCTTCCATTCTTTCAGCCTACAGACTATGCTGTAATGAGAACACAAGGACTGAATAATTTAGGCCTGATGCGTGATACCGCACAATAAAATGGCTTAGCACAGTACACAGGTTTCCATATACTAACTTATGAGTAGTGTCCTGTGTACGTAAAACATACAACAGGTCTGGGCTGAAGGCTAAGAATGACTGGAAAACTCTGAAACCAGAGCAGAACTTTCCTAATCTGTCTATTTTTCCACTCTGTCCTGTGGAGCATCTGCATTCTCACAGTTGTAAATGGAATGGTTCAAGGTATCTCTGTTTCTGCTCAGAGGGATTTTGTCCTTTGCATTGTTCATTTTTATGAATTTGATATCAGATGAAGTATCAAAGAATATCTCAAGTTGGAAGTGGCCTATAAAGACCATCAAGTCCAACTCCCTGTTCCTCACAGGATTGCCTAAAGCCAAACCATGATCAGATCAGGAGCATCTGTCAGGTACTCTTTGAACTCTGCCAAGTGAGATGCTGTGATGACTTCCCTGGTGACTGACCACCCTTTCAGTGAAGAACCTTTTCCTAATATCCAATCTGGACTTCCCCTGATGCTTTGTGTAGTCTCCACCTGTCTTCTAGAGGAACCAAATGCTTGGGCACCATTTGGTGTGAAAATATGTCCTCTATATAACACTAGTGTGGAAATGAAGCCCTGATCAGTTCAATTTCAAATACTAGTGTGACACCATTTTTGTGCCATGTATTGTAACCGTAGGAGACGATTACATGCTGAAAGATAGCATAGTTAAATTACATCAGTTGTTTTAAAGTTACTGTAAAATGTACCTTTATTTTTTTCCTGCAAACAATTTGTTAAACATGGATAACCTCTGTTAATAAAGCTGTACTGATACTTCTTGACACTGCAGATGTGGGAATGTGATAGGTGCATAAATGCACATAAAATGTTGTGGTCAAAGTTGAGATTCCTTTACAAAGGATTTTTCACAAATATAGTATGCAAATATGAAAAGATTTGCTGAGACTGCATTCTGGGCATTTCTTTTCTTAAGTCATATAAGCAATTCAGTTATCTGACTGTCATTGATTATCTGGATATCTGAGATGCATTAGGTCCAGATGGCAGATGGCATATTAGTTATTCATGTTCTATCTGTTTAACTGATTTAAAAATTAGAAGTGTTTACCCCATGATATACGTCACAAACCTTTAACAATACAATTAATGTTTCTAACCAATACCGAAGAGATAATGCAGCAGGTTAATGTATCGTCCAGGCTGACTGACTAACAGAGTTGATGGAAAAATGAGTGAGTTTAATAAGTACTTTTCTAGCATATGGTCTTTATGAGATACTGCAGTGAACAGAATATAAAGGAATCCTGTGAAGAGGAGCTGAAATGAAGGGCACGAATAACATGCTGTAAGTCACCAGCAAAGGAAAAACAGGCTTTGAGAATGGTGTTGAGCAAAGAGGAGAATGGGCAGTTGTGATGTTTCCTCTTTGATGTGCAGGATCTCTCTGCAGGTTTTCTGATGAGGTACAAGCTCGCCAAGTGTGGTGGCAAGGCAATGTCATGCTCTTCTGAGCCCTGTTTAGGAAGGGAGCATCTCAGGCATGTGGTGGAGCTGGAGCCCTGATTTTCCATCCTGCTGTCTGAGCTAATGGACAGAACTTGTAATATTATGTGATATGCTGTACACTATATACATGTGCCAAAAAGAGCCAAGAATACTTACAGAAGATCAGGGTGTGATCCCTGAGCTGCAGGCTCAGCAGCAGTTGCACTTACTTCACTGCATTACGTTGTCAGTTTGATGGCAGGCTGCAAATCTTTGTGTGTATTAATACAAACAGATATATATAATTTTTTATTCTATAATCTAGCATAAAGAAAAGCTTCATATTTTCTTCTGTGAGTAATGAGAATTATAAGGAGGTATATGTAATAAAGCCCTCAAAGGAAGAGATACTTTCTGGTTTTAGATGCTTCACCTCGGAGAATCGTGACATTGTTTAGGTTGGAAAAGACCTTTAAGATTATCAAGTCTGAGCACATCCCTAAGCAGCATATCTACACAGCTTTTAAATACCCCCAGGGATGGTGGCTCAAACACTTCTCTGGGTAGCTTGTTCCTAGGGCTAGCTTGACAACTATTTTGATGAAGAATTTTTTCTTAATATCCAGTCTAAACTTGGTGCAACTTAAAGCCATTTCCTCTTGTCCTGGTGCATGTTGCCGGAGAGAAGAACCCCCACCTCGCTACAACCTCGTTTCAGGGCAGCATTGGCCCTATTCTTGGTCTGGAACTTGAGTTTTGAATGCATTTATGCATTCTTTTTTTTGCCAATCCAAAACTCTTTTTACAAGATAACCAAGTGCTCTTTATCTGAGTTGAGGACAGGTGGGCAGCAGATTGGGTCTAACATAATTTATAAAATTCTTTGGAATAACAGACACCGTGGAAGTATCGGAGTGAAATGTTGCTAAAGGTGTATTTTTTAAACTTTAGGCTGGGCGATGCAGGTTGCAGCCTTTGTTTTCGTTCAGAGAAAGTGGGAAGATGACAAGAGTCACTTTGAAAAAATGCTGGATTATTTCTGTGACATTCATGAACCACTACAACTCCTCATCTTTCCAGAGGGAACTGATCTCACAGGTAGGCTGCATTTGTCATCTTCTCAGGGAATGTTCAACATGGAAATTCTTTGTTGTTTATGGAAGGAGTTTTAGAAAGTCCAAGGCAGGAGCAAGACTTGGTTTTCATGGGTAGTAGAAATGATAGTAAATGATCAAACAATGTGCTGATTCATGTGAGAGGCACAAACGTAGTCCCACTGGGAGACTTTGTCAGTCTTCCTGAAATAACTTATATTTGCAAAGCATCTGATGATTGACATTGCTTTTTATTGGTCAGTACTGCATTAGCAAAGCAGGTTTGAAGATCTGGAGTATATCACTTGCATGCTCCTCTTTCCTGAACTACTGGGGCAAAATAATATCATACCCATGAAAGAGTGATTGAAAAGGACTAATGAGTCTATTTGTTTTCTTGCCTGATGTTATAAGAGGGGAACATAGAGATACTTGTTTCTTAGGCCATATAAGTACTGTAAGCAGTCTGTATCTGCCTCTATAAGGGAAATATATGTGTAAAACAAATATTGAGATTATCATAGGAGTAAATGTAATGAGTTTGAAGCTGTAGTGTTAATTTTTAATCAAATATCTACCTTAATACAGGTATCTTATGGCATCATTAGGAAGCTGTTAATCAATATTGAAGACAACTCAAGTGCCTATAAAAGAAAATATTGTATGAATGTTGTGTGGTGGTTCGTGCCTCCAGCATGATGCCTGATTTGATAAGCATTATCTTTAAATAGAAAATCAGTTGCAATTAAGCTTGTAACTTTTAGCTTATTTAAAAGATTTTTGCTATACTTTTTGTTGCAGATATTCTCAAATCATGTTTTATTGCAAAGCCATGTCAGTAAGTACTATACATGGTATAAAAATAACTAGCATATGGTGCTATTTTTTCTTCTGTATTCCAAAATCCTTAAAATGGGTATGTGTGTAGTATTCAGATGCTATCACAGTGTAGGGAATTGTCATCACTTGATCAGCCTTCCTTAAAGAGGATAAATTCATTGAACATTCTTGGACTGCTTCACATGATAGCTATTGTTGAATTGGTTATCTTGTATCTAAAGTTAGGAAGAAGGAGGGAATTTTCTTCACTAAAAGAGTGGTGAGGCACTTGGACAGGGTGCCCAGAGAAGCTGTGGATGCCCCATCCCTGTAAGTGTTCAAGGCCAGGCTGGTTGGGGCTTGGAGCAACCTGGTCTAGTGTAAGGCGTCCCTGCCCATGGCAAGGATTTGGAACAAGATGATCTTTAAGGTCCCTTCCAACTGAAACCATTTCATGATTCTATGCAATGATCTCACTTCAACTTTTTTTCTTTGAATTCATGAGGAACTGTCTCCTCCTAGCTCTAAATTACGAAGTACAATCTTTATCTTACTCGTATAGTCAGGAGATACCTCCTCAGAGCATTCACACTCTCTGAACAGGTGTTTCTATCTCAAGATGTCTGAAAGAATTTGATTGTTTGGAATTTATTCCATCCATTATGTGTGCCTTCTAATCTCTAGAGGAATCTAATATTCCTGAGAGACAACAGATTTTTAAAGAATTGAGGAAGCTTTGCACTGCAGCTTTAAAAAAGATTTGGCTGAGGACTGAGGCAGCCACAATGTGTTAACATTTGTGTTGCAGAGTCCAAAAGACAGTGGTGAGGATGCTCCCACCTGAATGTAAAGCTGCTTAAGTGTTATATCAGTAACTCTGTACTTGTAGTTACTGATATAAATTACTTAGGCTAAACTTGGGTATATGCTGTTGATATCCTCCCCTGAGAAACTCATGGGAACAAGTTTCTTTACTTAATTAATTAAAAAAACCATCTAATTGAATTTTTGAACACAAGTTTTTGACAGATTTTTTTTACCTTTGGTAAGACAATGCTGTTGTTCTGATTTCCCTTCTTTATACCTGTGTAACATGTTCTCTTTAACTTCACAATGCCCAGTGGAGATGCACTAACTGTGCTGTTCTGCTGAGGCCACCACAGGTGGATGTGAGTGGCCCAGGAGGAAGCAGAATGGTGGGAAGGATGGAGTGATGGGTAGGGAAGACAATTGGGCACTGCTGTGCTGGCTTCTGAAATGTTAAACTGTCCTGTGTTTACCACTCTTAAATTGCCATGAAGTATTGAATGCCACTTGGATATTACATTTGTGCATAAAAGGATGAATAGAGACAGACAAAAGCCTGGGATTTTTTCTCTGGAACTAAATAGCTCTCCCTCTCTGATTGTCTTCACAGGAAATACTGCTTAATGTATATTTTAAAATACTGTAGGAGACAGGAAAAAATCCCTTGACAAGCTAATCCTGACCAAGCAATAAATTTATGCCATATGAGAATGCTAGAACATAATATATGTACCATTTTGAAGAAATTATTTTCAGAAAACTGTTGCATTATTGACATATAAACTGTGGTTTTTTTCTGAACAGTTGCTCACAATTCTAGAGAACATTTTGCAAAAATAGAAGCATTGACTCTTGTTTTCTGACCAAATGGCAAAACTGCTAATTACTTCTGAAAACAAAATTCCTCTGGTGCTTAAAATGAAGAGTAACATTCTACATCACTGAATAGCAGAATTGCTGTGCAGCTCTGTGCTGCTGTCATTTTTTTATCCTCTCAGTGGCCATGTGACAATGATAGATTGACTCTTCTTTATAGTATTTTCAGGTATTCGCGAATGCGATTTCAAATAAATGTAAAATAAGACTGTTAAATTTATACATAGGCTACTGCCTGACTTCAGGGTGGCAAAGTACTTTGCTGTGGAAGATGCTACATAAATAAATTTTAGAAATAGTAATGTCATGAACCCTGAACATTGTATTTGCAGACTGGATTGTATAGGGGCTGAGGTAATAATTATATAATTGTATACTTATTTCTGATAGGTTGGCCATCTTTTCACTCTGGAGTACTTGAAGGTTAAAGCTCAAAGGTATTTTATTGTAATTGCTTAAAAAGAAGCCCTCAGCAGGTAAACATGTAGCCAGACTTTCTGAAGCCCTGAAGAAAACAAAGCAGCCATGAGTGTCATGCTTCCGGAAAGCTGGAATACAACCCACCATATTGCCTGTTCCTTTGTTTATCTTGGTGTTCCTTACAAGATTGTTTGTAGTAATTCTTCAGAAAAAAGAAAAAGAAGTTGCTGTGTTGCTCTGTGCCTGGTAAAGCCTCATTTCCTCTGGATTTGTGTGTGCATCCCTGTACGTGGTCCTTTCTTCACACCAACTGCTCCTTCTTCCGTTTGTTCCCTTGTGTGTGACATTTCCTCCACAAAGCTCTTGCCCTGCCTTAGCAAGAGGCGTCGTTGCTGTGGCTGCCCCTGGCCGGTGCCTGTGTCACCCAGCGGACTCTGCATGCTGTGCTGAGAGCCCTGACACCCAAACAGCCATGGATCCTGCCCTGGATTCTCCCTTACTCACATCTCTACTCTCAGAAGCTTCCTTTTACCCAGTTTTTTCTAAAGCTTCTGCTGGGCTGGATTATCTTTGAATCTCTTGTCCCTGATAAATTTTGTTTGCAGGGGACAATAGCTTCAAAAGTTAAGGGGAACAAACAGGTGGACAGAGTGTGATTGCACAGAGCTTTTTTCCTTGAAGATCAGCTAAAAATCAAGTAGGAAAGCTTGCTGAAGTTCAGATTTTGGCAGGAATGATGTGATGTGGATGACAGAAGGTAACAATGAACTGCAGTTGCATTTTTAACTTTGCTAGTAAATGTGATGTGCTTTGGTAGTACAAAGAAAATATTTATCAGAAACAATGGTAGAGGTTGCTCTAGCCTGAAATAGGTTGAAAGTAGCACAAGTAAGAAAAATTGCTTCATTTTCTCTCAAAATATTAACTGTGAGCCAATAAAGCTTTATCATTTCTGAGCAAACCTCTAATAGGTAAATGAGGATTTTATTTTTTATTTAATTTGAGAGACTTTTGGAGTAGTCATTTATTCTTTCACTGTCTGACGCTAATATAATTTGAAGACATAGAAGAACATGCATGTTTTTATCAGTGGGTTTTTATCACAAGTGAAATTAAAGAAAAAGGTAGTACTTAATATAAAATTTCAGCTCACAAACTAAAAATAAGATTTTACTAAAAAAAAAGGATTTGTTCATTTTATGCACAGCTTTTCAGGAGCAAAAGCAATTGAACTTCTTCAAAATCTGTAATTCAAAAATCAAGAAAATGTGTTTCCTTCAGTTACTTTAAATGAAATTTTGAAGTGTGGTGCTTCTAGAAAGTGCTGACTTTGAGCTTTTCCAGTAATTTTAGAGTTTGGCAAATGGGATTTGGAGAAAAATGGGAAAAAATAGAATCAAATTATTTACCAAAGGTGGCACGGGAGCACAAAAAAAGTTTAGCCAGAACCCTTAATTCTTGTATTTTTGTGTAGTTTGATAGTTGCTCTGCAGAAGTGTGTAAAGACTCAAATAAACTGGATGATTGTACCTGTTACCACCCCAAAGAACGTGCTCTGAGAGCCTGCATGCATTAGCTGAAAGAGACGGGGGAGGAGAGGCAAGTTGGTGTGAGACCTGAGGAGACAGAGCATGAAGCAGCCCTGGAAATGTCCCACATCACCCTCAATTGATAAACTGGTGCTTTCCAGAAAGATAAGTTATTCTCCGTATTCTTTTTTATCAGCAAAGAGAACCAATGGGTTAAAATGCTCCTAATAGGAATGATGAGCAAAAACTTGGGGAGTAAATTTGCTTTGACTTAAATACATTCATAATTCTTACTGTAAGAAAGAAAATACTTGTTCCTAGAAGGCAACACTTGCTCAACTTGTCAGAGGGTTTGGTGATAGGGGACATTACCTGTAGTCAACCAAATGATTGTGAGTAGCCTTTTGGGACTGAGGCAAACCAAGTGCATTTCCTGGCCGTGTTTCAAGAACTGCTTGATGCTATTTGTGTTGGTAGTTTGGAAGAAAAGAACATGCGTTTCCTCTTTTTAAGGAAGTTTTTAGGCATCTTTCACTTTTCTTTATTATTCCACCTAAGACTGTTATGAACTTGCTTATGGAACAATAAGACATCTACATAAGTTTTGCAGCACTGACAGTGTAGCCTGGTCTACTGATTACAGGATTTTAAAGAGGCATTTGTTGTGTGAATTCCCTTAAGCTGCAGAGGATATAAAAATGGGTTTCTAATTTCCTGGATCAGTTTTATAACCTTTAGGTTTCATAGAATGGGAAGCATCACATGTTCTGCCTTTTGTTGGCTCTGGTTCTGAGCAGCAGAATTTGCTGTGAATCTCCCCTCAAAAGTTTGGGCTGTGGTGTCTGGCACAAGGATCCCAAACAGCAGTGGGCACCAAGGTCTTTACATTGGATGAGATGGCAGTCAGAGCATTTAGTCATAAGTAATAAAAGAGTAAGAAACTGGGTTTTTTCCAATGCCAAGATTAAAGGAGGGGGAGGAAGGGCATCATTCCTACTTTTTTTGTAGTGTGGAGGCTTATCCTACCCTTGCTTTCAGTACATCATCAAAGCACATTGACCTTCCTGACTTGCTGTAATAAATACTATTTAATGCACAAAGACCTGTGGCTTTATAGTTGTTAGGAAGGGGAGAGGGAGATGATTTTTCCAGATGACAATGATTATAGCTGGGAGCATTATTTTAGTTGTAAAATCCCATTACACTAGGGTCATGCAAAAGGGGAGGGGAACAGTCTCTGTTATATAAAACTTACAGTCCAGAGGCAAGACAGGCATACAAATGTCGGGAAATAGCTGAATAGTGCTGGCCAGTGTGCTGATGTCTAGCTGTTCACACATTTCAGAAAGGCAGCATAGTAAAGGGAAATTTGGAAGATGTTTTGCAGATGTTTACAGTGAGTTCTTTCCAAGTACAGGGAGGTGCACTTACAGGAAGTTTGAAGATGATTACTTCAGGGCAACGGGCACTGGAGGTCCCAGATTTTTCTTGCAGCATCAATTCCGTCTTACTTGGAGAACATAAGAGCCCTTTCACTCCTTGGTTATCTTTGGTGCAAGTAGGAGTGTTTTGCAAACACCAAGGAGCATTTTCATGCTCCCTCTGAAGCAAAGTTCTACTCAGCAGACACAGAGATAGTTTTTCCTGAGTGCTCATTAACTGTGCAGTTTGAGATGCTTAAAACTTAGAATTTTTTTTTAGACTGCTTAAATTTATGTAGATGTATATGGCACTTGTGTCTCAAAGCTCTGATTGAATTGATTTTCAGATTGCAGATTTTCTGAAGTGAAACCCAAACTTGGATATGCAGGAAATGAAGAAGACAATACTTCTGTCCTTTGGAAACAACAATACATTACATTAAGAACTTTTGTGATAAATTAATTTAAAACATTTTACTTGAATCATTCCAGAATCTGGAAAGGAACTCTTGATTTGGGTATTTTTTATGGGAACACGCTTGGTCATCAGTGTCATTTCTTAGAAAATAGTTTTAGTTCTTGAGCTAATACTGGTGCACCTAACAGGTAGAACCTGGTTGTTTTTGGAGGAGCATTTAATAATTACCAGATTTCTGTTGTCTCTTCCGCCGTTCCAAGTCTGGCTCATGGCTCACTTTGCAAGTTTTGCCACTGCAGTGGGAGTCTGCACAGCAAGTCCCCCTTTGCTGATTCAGAATAGTCATTTGCAGTATTGAATGGAGTAGTAGTTGAGCAGACAAAAATAGATATTCTGACCATGTGGTTAAAGACATAATGTATATGTCCAAGGGAAGATAAATTAAAGTTATGTAGCCAAGTGTAATTTTAGTATTTCACACATTCTGTAATTTTAGCAATGCTTTCTGAAGTTGTATGTTTTTCAAGTATTTGTACATTTTGGCAATTTGGCAAGAATTAAATCTTTGGATTCTCTTTGCTGAATGACTTGCTTGGCTACTGTGCAACAGCTTTCCTTTCCTCCAAATCACATGGTCAGGAAATCTGTGCAGTGAATCTTAAGGCTTGCACATATGAAAAGCAGCACTCTTAGACATGGAAACAGTAGGTCACAGGGAAAAAATATTTAGTATGGTGATATGTTATAGGATTTATTAATTGGTAGAAAAACCTTTAGGAGGGGCACCAGCATTTTTGAGAAATAAAGACGTCATATAATAGAGAAAAAAGAAAGATGGGGGAATGTTGCATTACAGCAAAAAGGAAATCTCTCACTGCTGTTGATTTGTTCACTTGTGCTATTGTGGCTTTACAGGGAAAAATTATGAGGATTGTAAAAGGATTTATCTCTAAGTATCACTTCTGTTAAACGATTGAACAGCAATATGTTTTCCATTACTTTATCTCCCATCTCTGTTAAACTTAACTGTGGAGCCTTAAAAAATTTTTTTTTTCCGTTTTAAAGTAAAAAAATAGATTGCTTAAGCAATGATTTTGTTCCATACATCTGTTGCTGGGATTTTGTCTTTTAAGAACCTGTAAAAATTCATAAATATGAGTTATTTAATAAGTTATTTGATCAAATTTATTTTTGCCACGTTGCCAAGGGAACACTGCATATGTCCATTGTCTTTTGGCCCCAGGGGAGGCACAGTGGTACCCACAGTAAAGAACTGAGTGTAGCCAGCAAAGTCCATTTAGCTGTTGTCTGAGGCTGCTTAGAAGAATTTCCTGCACATCACAGGAGAACAAATTGCCTCCTCTCCCCCTGTCTCCAGAAGTTTTTGCTTTGGTGTCCTTGTCTTCCTTGCTTACTGGGCTCTCTTAGCAACCAACCGTAGAAGGCCTTTGGTTTTCTCATGAGAGGTTTTTGATTAACAGAGGTTTGAAACACATTTGTCATGGGGTTTAGCCATGGTGCTTTCCAGCTGCCTTGCATGTGCTCTGTGTACAGTGGCAGGCATGTGTTGTGACACTGAGGTGCTTGGTCAAAAAGTTAAAATGGGGTGGGTATGTGCAGCACAGGTTGATGAATAAAACACAGCGAGTTCAGAATGAAGATGTAGAATACCATTTTAAGATATTAGATTAACTGCTCTCCTCTTTTTGATGTTTTCTTTCTGAAATAAGTTTAATGTGGTTAAATACTGACTTCAAGGTATTTCTGTTCATAATCTCAAACCTACATTACTGTATGTTGTGCCTTTTGAGTAGAAAAAAAACCACAAAACACAATTGAACCAATTAATACATTTTTCTGTAGAATGGGTATTGAAGTGTACTGTTAATAGTAGAGAACTATTAACAGACTATTTATAAATTTCAGATTGCATTTGATAAGTATGAAAGATTTGCTGATTATTTGCTAAACTTAAATGAGAGGGTTAAAGGCTTTTCTTGCAATCCACATGGCTCTTCCTCATACTATGGTATGGCCAACTGAAAGCACACTTGCATCTGCCTCCACATCCCTACTGTGTGAGCTGCTGTTGTACCTTCCTGTTATGTAATCATTCCATTTAATCCATGTTCTGCATGCACAGTAACACAAAGTGGTACTTCTCCTTCTCTCCTCAGACAATACCAAAGCCCGCAGTAATGAATTTGCTGAGAAGAACGGACTTAAAAAATACGAGTACGTCTTACACCCGCGAACGACCGGATTCACCTTTGTGGTTGAGCGTCTAAGGGAAGGTAGTCCTGCTCTGTCCTTGTTTTTCCTTTAAAATGATTGTAACGTGGAGAGATTTGAGAGAGCTGATGACAGACACTGATATCATCAGGAGGTGTGCAGTGAATGAAAGCAACTTTTGTGTTGTTTTAAGTATTTTAGCTTGTTTAGCAGTCTTATATCAGAAAACTGGTGGAAAAAATCCCAAGGAAGTTCAGCCTGTACTGTCCTCAACCCCAAGTAGGTGGTTGACACTGAACACACAGGCATGTATGTCACTGCCCTCTTTGAAAAGGCTTCTGGGTTTAATTCTGAGAGCTGAGTAAATGAATTGTTATGTCAAATGGACAAAGGGGAATGCCCGGCAGCATCGAAATGTAGCAAGTCAGCTGCCCAGTGCTGCCAGATTTTTTGGGTGATGGTGACTAAGAGAAGCTGTGTGAAATACAAGTTGTGTTGCTTGGCAGGGTGGTGGGCAAGAGAATGTGTGGTACTTGCTTTTACCCAGAAGTGGTTTTCCCAGGGTTGAGTCCCTTTTACCAGGAGAAGAGAGTATGAAGATGTTACACTGAGATGTCTGGGCGTCTGCCCATTGTTTTGGGAATGGGCATTTTGAGGAGGTTTAAGGCCATCAGGATGTAACCTTTAAATGGTACAGATGGGGCACGGATTCAGGTACAGATGAGTGAATATTTGCAGGATATATGGTTGAAGAAAATAAACATGTACAGTAGATATGAAGTGACTTTTTTATACGCTGACTCTTCAGGGATCAGGAATTCTAGATCTTTAACACATGCTGATTATTTTGACTGCCAAAAGAAGTTGTTTGAGATTATTAAAAAGAATAGGGGCCTGCTGGTAGGTTTTTTGCTAGCTGGAATCTTTGCTTGGATTTCCGAAGCAGACCTGGCTTGCATTTTACCTACTTCCTCCTAAGCAGATATTCTAAAATCACTGCCAGCACTTTGGAATTTTGTCCAGATGTTCAATCCCATGTATCTATTTGACCCTATTAGTATTGCACATTCAGAGCTGGACACCTTAGATTTTCATCTCTCTTCAACATTTATTACTCAATTTGCTGTAGTAAAAAAATTTGCCACATACAGAATTTCAAAAGTTTGCTTTACTTAAAACTTCACATCATTAAGTTAACATAGTGCATAACTGTATTTCAAACCTGGAATAAATTTTCAGTTAAAGAAATGTTTTCCACTCGAAATATTAATAACTTTAAAAAATTTCTGTATTTTCTGCAGGAACAAGCTTTGTGGTTTACAGTAATTGTACAATTTTATAAAAATGTTTTTCTCTTCCATTGCTCTATGAGCAGTCTGTGCAAATTCGGCTTTTGGGTTATAAAAAGGAAACTATTTGAGGTTGATTAACTGATTTTATGCAGTAGAAAGCTGGGGAAAAAACAATAACAGTCCAGCCTTTGAAGTGGTTTTACGTCTCCTTTTTATTTAAGGCAGGCCAATATTGTGTGAAATATTAAAGTTCCTTTTGTGTTGAATTTACTAGATACTGGGTACTTTGATAGGCATCATAACCTATATATAACTGTATGCTGTTATGTAGTAAATTATGTGTGAGAAGGTAGTTCAAGTAGCATTTTAAAGTACTTGGTTATTACTTGTTAATTTAAGAATTGGTTTTCAAGTGCTTCGAAGTGTGTGAAATGGGGACCATTTGTGTTGAAAAGTTTTGGGTTTATATATATATAAACCCAAAACTGCTGGACTTTAAAATACTTCATTATATTATATTGATGTGCAAATCTATACCTATCTCTATCCTTTCATCTGTACAATATAGATATCAAGGTTGATATTCAGATGCAGATGGCCCAGTTGGTACTTGGTGTTCTTGAGCAGCTCTGGTTTGAGTTATAACTTAAACTGATAGAATGCTTTCTTACAATCCTAATTTCCGATACTAGCAGTAGTAAATAAAAACCAGGACTGTCAAGTGATGTAGTGTTAACCTGAGTCTCCATTTCTGAACTGTCTTAATGCTACAATCATAGTAATAATGATAAAAGCAGATTTATTTTCTTTTTTTGCTCCTCCTAACTGCAGGCACAAAGCAGTGTGTGTGACTTTAACATGCAGGAGGGAGTGGTGGAGATCTTAACATCATGTTTATGTCTTTGAAAGTATTTTTGTGCATAGATGACAACCTTATTGCCCTATAGCTCTCCTGTGAATACATTTTGGCTCGTGTCTGTTTTCCATTCCTGAGGCTCAAGTGTCTTTTCTTCAGGCCTGAGTACATTATACTGCTCCAAAAACAGGTTGATGAAAAGAGGGGAAAAATGTCATTAGAAGTTTAACTGCTTTTCAAATGCTGAAGAAACTAATTTAATTTGGCAAGAAGCCTGATTAATTTGCATCACAAGCTGTAGCATGAATACCTGTTATTATATAAAAATAACTATTAGTGACCCTTCTGAATAGGAAATGAAGAATCAGGTGAAAATAACCTTCAATAAAATTTTGCCTGTATCTGTGCAAAGGAGTTTTTTCCTGGAGGAAGCACTGTCTGCACCCTGCCAGCATAAACTGAGCAGTTATCTGTTCTTTGCTTTCCATAGGTGGCAAAAAGCACTCAAACTCCTCTGGCTGGCTTCTCTTTCTTATGTGGTCATTATTTCAACTATTTGGTCTCTTTGGCCCATAGATGCTGGTATGATGGTTTCTAAGTCACTGCTGAGATTATGGGAGAAAGAAAAGAAAAAAAATCTATATGACGTCCACCAAAAATTAATAAAAGTTGTTTAGGTAGTACATCTCCTTGGCTTTTGAGTCATACCTTTTCTTTCCCCATTCTGGTTCATCTGAGTGGTAGCTCTTCCCCCCTAAGTTATCTCCTCTAAACAGAAACCCACGTAGAAGCTGACTGGTTTTTCTTTTCACTGTGCTCAGGTGCCAAAACAGTGAAAATATTATTTTATTCTTAAATGATCACATTATTGTTTTCTCATTCATCAAAACCATAGAATCACCCAAGAGTAAACACAGACTGTGAACATGCTTTAGGTGAATAATTAATAATATATATACACAAGAGAATAAGGATTGCAGCTGTTGCTAGTTTTCAAGCAAGAGATACCTGCTTAGTTGACTATTGATGGAAAGCTAAGAGAAATAAAATAGGTGATTTGTTTCTTTTTAATTCTGTTGACTTGATCAAGTGAATCATTTGTCTGAGCTGTAAGGAATACTGATTTCAATCAGCACCTGCTACTAGAGTTTTTTGCTGTATTTCTTTGGGGAGCAAAGGTGAGCATTTTTTGAAAGACAGAGTAAGACCATGTGAATGAGCAACAGAAAGTGAAGTCCAGGCTCTAAAATGAGAATCAATCATTACTTTTTTAAATTCATCCCTCTCTTTAACCATCTCCTAAAATCATATTTAATCCTTTTTTTTAAGCCTGAAATTTTGAGTAGATGTTATGTATGGAGTAATTTTTGGCAGAACTTGGGTTAAGGTAACTCATCTCCTTTTACAAAATGTGGGACTTTGAAAAGGACTGAAATGTGAAGGGATTTAAATAAGACTTTTATAAAATCATGCTCTAAACAATGTTAATTGAAAACATTTGTGGTTTATGTAATGTTCTTGAAGATCCAGTTTGTGAGATCCTTCCATAAGAGGTCAGGAGGTTACTCAGAAATTACATATAGGTTTTCAGACCTGTTTGTATTTTATAAAGTTTTTTCTGAAGTGCCAAATGACATTGAAAGTTCAGCTGACTTGAATGCTCAGTTTCAAATAGATGGAAAATAATACTGGTTTGATTTGTTTCAATATTGTCTGGATTCATTGAATTATGTATATTATCTTGGCATAATATCTGTAATTGTAGCCAAATAGTCTGTCAAGAGAAAATAGCTGTTTACAAATGTTTTCTTAAAATTGCTTCATGGCTTTTATGCATTTTCTCAAGACTAAATAAACAGTAAGTGTTAAGACAGAGCTAACACTTTAAAGCATCATTAGAAGATTATTCATGCTTTTGTAGACAATCATTTCTGCCAACATTAAATTTAAACTGACCTCTTTTTGACACTTCCTCTACAGCCATCAACAGTCCTTAGTAGCTGGATACATTGGCCTGGATGTTCCCATTATGGGGTTTATATTTTACTGGTTGTACAGTATAATGACTAGTCAGAATTAGTTGGCTTATTATAGTATTTTAGCTTTGAATTTATTTCTGGTTCATAATTAGCCAACTGAAAAAAATATTGCAGATAACATCTGCCAACTGCAGGATCCCAGAATAAACAAAGATACAAATTTAACGTGCTTGCCTTCATTGCACACCCTTACTGATGGAAAGAAACTGTGATTCTCATCCTTTTTCTGTGATTGGTTCAGAATTGATAGTTTTGCCCTAAAATTAATGTTTATACACACACAGTTGAAACTAATCTGTATCTTCTAATGTTCATACCTGGGTTTTACAGTCACTTCAGTAATTACATGCAGGTATTCAACCTGATTCATTGCTACGGCAGGAAAGTTTTCTTTAGGTGTTCAGTCCAGGTTATCTCTATATAAAACTATGTAAATGTTTTAATCCTAGGATGCTTAGTGACTACGATATAGATTCAGTAGTAGTGTAGATTCAGATTTTCTGGGAGAGAGTATCCAGATATGCATATTTATGTACTGAACTCTTTGTGGCATTTATTTGGGTTCTGGTGCAATTTGCTTACATGGCACTTTTGAGCTAATAATGGAGGGAGATAGTTTGTGATTTGCAGATCAATGTAGAAGGCAGTCAACAGGAGATGATGATTAACAGCTCCTGAAAGCTGACACATGGTTTGGCTCTCCTTTGCTGAGGTGTGAAGTAGCCAGGGTTAGGCAGCAGCTCCTTGTGAGCAGTGCCTGGACGCCCTTGCTGTTCACCAGGAATATTTATTAATAAAATCCTTCATCTTGAAGTAGCCAGAGTTTATGACCTCCCAGAGCTTTTTTCTTACTCCAACTTTGAAAGAGAGGTAGGAGGTTGCTTGTATGAGTTGATGAAATGTCAGTGAGAAATGCTATCAGGAGACTGCCAAGAGCTTGTCTACTGGTGTTGATGACACTTATGTCCAAAGCACCTACAGGAAATGAAGAATCCTGTTACAAGACAGATGCCATTTGTTCTTTCAAACATAAATCAAAGTAATACCAATTTCTAAGTGTGTTACGTTTTTTAAAGAGAAAATTGATGCGAGTGTGGAAATCAGGTCTATTCATTGACTGAAATGTTCTGGCTGTGGTAAGTGGGGTGTTCAAATGAATAAATGTACATATTAAATAAACTGCTTTTTATTTTGATTACATGGTTTCTTTCCTCTTCACATATCTGTTGGGTGAGGCATGTGGGTCTCAATCACAGAAGTGCCTGCTGAATTACCTAGAGGGGTTTTATGTGCTAAAACAGAGCTGTGTAGCAGGACTGCAGCAGTTTCCAGGTTTGTGCCTAATTTGTGTTGTGTGTAACAAAGGTACAGGACATAGAAAGGCCCAACATCAAATAACAGAAAAGGTTAGATTTGTTGTTTCAATGAAATTTAGTCTCCCTCTTTGTGACTGAACAGATTTCTGACTCCTAGAATTGTATGCTGGGCCACTGCCAAAATTTCTGTGGGTTTTGGCAAGGCCAGAGCTTGCACACTGACCAGCACTGCCATCTCTCAGAGCAGCTCTTGCCTTTTTGTGCTGGTTGTTTGGTTGTGTTAACTAAAACCAGTCTGTTTTCAAAATAGGAAAACATAAGTGTCCACGTCAGCCTTAGCTTTGGGTCCTCAATCAACTAATTTCACCCGTACATCCATCAGATTTGCAGAGATTAAACAGCAGCTCTAAACCATCATTCCTTAATGCAAGGAAATTCTTTCTTCATAATTTCTTTTTCCTCTGTGCATGTGTTCCTCCCAGAGTCATGTTACTAAGTAGAGTGATACTCTGAAATTACTGAGCAATTGTGAAAGAGCTTTGAGCAAGTTTTTAGCTGAAAACGCAGTATTAGAGCTTCACTGACTGCTGTAATTGAGCTTCTGCTTTTATGAGAATTGGATCCTGTGCATTAAATAGCATGGCCTTTGATACAGAAATATCAGTATGTAAATTGAATCTTGCATAGTTTTTATGCTTTTTTTGTGTCAGTAAAAAATTCATCACATCAGTTATATTAAAAAAAAAAGTAGAGACCTTGTTCAAAAGCACGCTTTTATCACTGGGCATGTCTGTGAAATTCTGCAAAGCAGAAAATTGGATGCAGGCTGTTTTGCTTTATTGCAAATGCTGACAGTTGTCTCTGTACTCTGGAACATGGGAAAGGGCAGCTCGACTTTTTCCAGAATCATGTTAACCACTGATGATTACCATGTCTTGCAAACATCTGCGTGTGTTAGCTGTGATGTACTTCTCAGAATGAGCACCAGCTTTCTGTTAGATATTTTCTGGCCTTTGGTACACGTTGAAGTTTCTGTTTCTCTTCTTTCATGTCTTACTGGAGCAACATTCTACGCTGCTTGCCCCACCTCTGTGGAAAACAGTCCATTGTTTCATTCCTCCTGGGAAGGATTTGCTTTTTCCAAACCACTCTTTTCTGTCAGCCCCCATCCTTTCCTCTTTCCACCCCCACTGCTATTAAGAAGGGAGCACAGCCTTTCACTGGAAGGTTTATGCTGTAAGAATCGCTGCCCCTTTAGTGTTTGCAGGGTGACACGTTGCTGTTTGTGTCACTGCACATCTGTGATATTCATCGGAAATATTTCAGGTTTTATGTTCTCGAGCCTATCAACATCCACCTACTGCAGTAATTCCCTTGCAGTCTCTCACGTGTGAGTCATGGCTTGTGACAAGCAGATACACCATGCAGTGGATAATTTTCCACTTACCTCCTCACAGGTTATTAATAGTTGCAGTGGTAACCATACAAAAAAGTTATCATTTGCCAGCAGTTACCCCACAGTGGTATTAGAGGTTTCCACTGTTTGCCTTGACTCAGAATACACAGTATCTGTGGTAACAATGTGGTAATGTTTGGCGAGTGTGGACTTTTTTAATTGCTTCAACTGGAGGCCTGGAACCATGCTAACTTATCAGATTGCATATGTAAAAACGAAGCTTGGCCTCAGATGAGTTCAGGAAAAATGATTTTTCAGGAAAAACTATAATTATTTTCTTCAGAATTATGAAAATGTTCCAGTCCTTTAATTTTAATCTGATGTTCATCTCCTTTTGAAGATATTTTCAGGAAAGGTTTTTCTAGCAGTTAATGTGCTTTGACTAGGTGGTGAACTAGGAGTGTGAGTAAAAAGGTGTATCTGCTGGTCTAGACTGGGTCAGCATCTCTTTGGGTATGTGTTTTGAAAGGTTGTTCATCGATTTGAGTATTTTGAGTACTGAGCTTTATGGTTGTTTTTAAAGACACAATAGGTGAGCCTGAGGTAAAGTACAAGTTTATTAATTACTGCTCATTCTTGTCAGCCAATGATCCAAGAATTTGCAGGTGACCTGGTTGGATTGGTAGCATATTTAATTATTGCTGAAGTTGAAATTAATTCCTATAAACAGAGGAATAGTATTGGCATCTATTTGTTTCACATGCTATTACCACCTGCTTTACCCAGCTTACCCATTTCTCAGCTCTGTTTATTAGTAAGGCAGATAATTGCTTCAAGCAGTTTTGAGTAGAGAGGGACCTAAACATACTTTTTCCATACTCTCTTTTTCTTTTTCTTTTTTTTTTTTTTTAACTGCTTTAGTTTCCATTAGGAGATTATGTTTCCTGGTTTGTTTAATTAGAAAAATAGCAGCATCTACAGCTGAATAGACTAATCCCAAATAAAGAGTCCTATTGGACAGGAGATTCTCAGGCATATTTTTGGATTCTCCACTCTTCCACTTTTTGCAGATGCTAGCTGTTTTTATTTCCAGTTGCATTAAGGTTGCTGCAAATGTGTTTTGTTTATTCTTGATAACCACTTTTCTGTGTAAGTAATTACTGGCTGGGGAGAAGGTCCATGGAGTATCATTTCAGTTACTGGAAATGTTGGAATCCTCAAACTGTTCAGATAGAGCCTCCAAATCTGTAAGATAGTAATAAAACTTTCAATCTCATCTACTTGCAAAATATGCTGCTTATGTATCATTAAACTACCTTAAGTAGTTTGTTTCTTTCATTCCTTTCTGCTGTTGCAGCTTCAGCTCTCCTTCCCTTTGCCCTCCTCCCAGTCCCCTGCCACTATTTTCAGGATATAAAAAATGAGCCCAGCATCAGACTTTTCTGAGCTGACTCAGATCCCTGAGTTTAGCAGTCATTTGCAAGGCTCTGCTCCAGAGATGTTGCGAGCAGTGCCACAGCCATGGTTGTTGCTATGGGACTGATACTGAAAAATAAAAAACATCAGGGGGCAGAGGAGCTTGGGAAAAATTGTAGTAGAGCATAAATGCTTTTTAAAATAGATTTTTATCAAAACATAAACTTCAGCATAAATTCAACTCTACACCTCATTCATCACTTTATATGTAATCTGAAATATTCCTGTCTTTGGGACTTATTTTGTCAGCCCTTTTCTGAACTGCGAGATCTTGGAGGGCAGGAAATAAGTTCTTGGCTCTCTGAGTTCTCAGTAAGCGCTGGTGAGATATAGGAAGGGTTTCCCTTTACTGCCTGTGTGCCATGCCAGTAATTTGAAGTGCAACATGCATTAAGTGTTATAATGAAGTATACTACAGCTATAGAGTTTGAATATATTTTCCCATAAATTCATTTTTTTGTAGAATGATTCCCAATTAAGAGTTGGAGAACTGTTTCAATATACATTTGAGTCAGTAGTGTCTCTCCCTAATTCTATTTCATACCATTAAAAACAAATAATATCTTAAAATAAGCATCTCTGAAATGCCTATCATCTATATTTAGACTTATGCAAAACTGTCATTTTGTTTGCATAGATAGTCATTGTTGCCCTTACAGTCCAGCAATAAAAATAAATGCTCTTGATGATTATTAAATAATTCCAGAAGCAGGGACCTGAGCAGGGCTTCTGATCACCGGTCCTTCACTGTGCTGCTCTGAAAGGAGACAGCCTGACCTGATGGATTCTGGCATGGCAGACAGTAAGGACATCTATCAGGAGAAAAGAAGAGCATGCACAATAAATAAAAGGAAGAGAGACATTTTGAAAATGCTTCAGACACTTTGGAATTTGTGAGCAATGGCACGCTTGCATTGCCTGGAAGTTGCTATGGGTACTGGCGTTTAAAAGCCAAACACAGAGGGCAGACTTTAGGGACATAAGTCCCATTTAAGATCCTATAAGAATTAGTGTTCTTTTAGATTTGCTTGGATGCTTTTAAAAAATCATCCCTCTAAAGGATCCTTTTTCTAAGTGCTCTGCAGGTTCATCCTGTCAGCAGCACCACTGTGATTGAACCAGCTGACTTCTGCCTTCACTTATCCAAAAAGCATTCCTTCCAACAGACCTGAAAGCTCCCTGCCATCCTTTATCAGCCCTTTGCTTGCCTGCTCTTGTAGCTCGTATCAGAGAATTAAATGAAACATATGCTTAGCAGCTCTGTGGCTCCTTCTTTCCTCCCCATTGCTCGCACCCCGTCTGTGAGGCCTGTGTCTTTTTGAGGCAGGTATTTTGTTTTGGTGTGTCTGAAACACCCATCTCACTGGTGTATAAGTTTTGTTGGAGCAAGGAGCAGTTAAGCCACAGCTGTCTCAAACAGTGCACTCTGCATGCCCACAGCATTGCGAATATTTAATAAACCTGTTAATAATACATTCCAAACCATAGAGACTGTGGAGATTCATCAGGATTTATGCTACCTGTGGTGCTGACAAATTCAGTTGACTGTACACACGGAGACACACACATAAGCATGCACTCAGTGTTCAAGTATATACATAATTTCTGATTTATAATAGCAGTGTTGTACATTAGGATAGAATATTTTCGAAGGATTATTTTCCTTCTTGAAGGGATAAATTTTCTTGACTTTCAGTCTTGTGCCTTTCTGTATTCTGGCATATGTAATCAACCAGCAGCATATTCTTCTTCATGTCTTCTTGTTTTAGCAGTAGTCAACAGCACAGAATTCATTAAAACTGAACAGCCAGAATGCTGATAGAATATAATGTGCCTGTGACTTAAATGGTGGGGTTTTTTCCTGTAAGGTGTGGTATATTGTATACACACAGAACTGTGGGTGTGTCTATAGAGGAGTTTTGGTGGCTGATTTTCATCTTTCTTGACAGACTGTCTAGGACGAGGATCATATTGTAAAAACCCCATTAACACAATTACAGAAAACAAATCTTACTTAGCCTTTGTGAAATTATGCATAAGGATATATGCCCCATGAGTTTTTACAAGCAAAATGGTTTTACTTTGCCACTCGCTCTTAGCTGACTGAAAGCACTGTGGACAGACCAGGGCTGCTTTACACGTAAACTGAAGAGATTGTTGTTCAGAATGAGTTTCACTGGTCTCTTGCTGAAGGCACATTGCTGCCTCTGAGCTGGGTGAGGGGAGGAACTCAATTGAGTAGGTACACATTGCTTGGAAATGGTTCAAGCATCTGCAATCAGGATGCCCTGTCCTGATCTACAAGTAAATGGCCTTATACAGCACTGCTTCTTTTCAAAGTAACACAGGAGGAAAGTGTCAAGCATTCAGATTGTGTAACTAAATACTGAGAAATGGGAAATGGGAAGGGAGATTGAATGCAGCCCTCTTGTGGTGTTCACTTTGGAACAAGAGAACAAACGTGTTTTGCCAGTTTGTTATTTTCTTTGCTTAGAATGACAAGCTTCTAACAATGTACTTCATGCTTTTTCATTTCAAATGACAGTTTAAGAAAGTCAGAATTGAGACCTTTTGCTGGCAGGACTTTGAAGCTGATCTGCTGTCTGAGAAGCTATGAAAGAATAAAGCAAATTCCATAATCTGTAACGTTCTCTGGAAGAGCCCAAGAGCTGTGAACCTGAGGAAATGCAATTTCTTCGTAGGAAAAAGGTGGAATTTGGGAGTATCTGGTTGTAACTCTAGCAATGTTGCCTTCATTTTCAAATATTCTACAGTAACTCTTTTACAGCTGTTATTTCAGCATTGTTTTCTCAAAATATTTTACTATCCAGAAACAGATTCCTAAGATATTTTCATTATTTTAGTAGAAGAGTTGTGGCAAATACGAAAGGATGGCAGTAGTGGAGATAGATGAAAGAAATTAGAGGCTTGAAGATTCATACTTTCACAGCAACACATACATCCACATCTTGTAAATACCATAATGGAGTTTATGTACATGAGCATAATATGTCCAGACTATACTTTGGGAAACAGTGGTCTGTCAAAGAGATACTTGCACATGGTTATGTGATCGGCATCTAGCTCTCAGATTTTGTTCTCTTGAAAGAAAAATAAGGACAAAACCTGTTGCCACATTATAAATAAGAAATCCAGCCCGGTTCCATAAACTAGCCCTTGAGCTGATTGACAGGAGTTTCACCCAACAACATCCTTCCTAAAGAAGCAAACATAACTGGTTCAGAACCTAGGGGGTGTAACAATTTGACCAATGGGTTACCCAGAACCGCGAGTTTTGAACTGGCTATAAAAGGAACCTCCGGACAATAAAAGAGGCTATTTGCTGGTGAACAACTGAGGGTTCAGTTGGTGTTCTGTCTCTGAGGCCGACCCCGCAGTCACGAAAACCCCCCAAAACAAGCAAGGAAATAAGAGATCACACAAAAAAAATGTTCTAATTTTCAAGTGATATTTTTCTTTGTTAATTTTTATTACAAAATTTTACTTCTGCTTTATGGAGCAGAAATGTCACATTGCTTTTTCTTCCCTGAAATTTGCTATGCATACGTGATGTGGAAAAAAATCAAGAGCTATCTTGAAAAGGAGCACCAACATAGTTTTAATCCCAGAAGTATGACACTTCACAATAATCGTTCTCTGAAAAATATTAAACAGACTAAGAAACCAATTATAAACGAATAGGAAGACGAACAGTATGCTGGTCAGGCTTTTGTCACAAAATAAACAAAGACTGTTGAGACCTGCATGTAAAATATATTTTGTTTGCTACTTTGCACACACTGTAGCTAAAATGGGAAATTCTGTAGAGCCGAATGATAGCACTAAGTGAATTGGCATTTGCAATTAGTTTTCCAGTGGTTTAGCAGTATTAATAATGCAGCAGAAGGACAGGATATCCTTCAACTAACTCAGTATGAAAAAAGGTTTTCATTAGCACTACAATGAACTCTGAGAACCAGGTATTCTTACCGGTCTGGGTTTTCCCTTTTGCCAACTCAATTCCAGACTCTGGCCAAAATTCAGTCTGGGTTTTCCCTTTTTGCTGACTCCACTCCAGACTGGCTGAAATCCAGTCTGGGTTTTCCCTTTTGCCAACTCTATTCCAGACTCTGGCTGAAATCTGGTCCAGGTTTTCCCCTTTGCCAACTCCATTCAGGACTCCAGCCAAAATCTGGTCCAGGTTTTCTGATTTGCCGACTCCATTCCAGACTCCAGCTGAAATCCCATTGGGGTTTTCCCTTTTGCCGACTCCATTCCGGACTCTGGCCAAAATCCAGTATACCTCATATGTACTACTGGGACCTTTTCTCCATCTGTTTTTCCCAAGGGCTCAGATTGGGTGGGGCCTGCTCGGTTAGTGGAACCTCAGCTGTTCACTAACCGTGTGGCCTTTGCTAAATTAATCTCCCAGTTCTTGAAAGTCCCCACACCCAGTGTCTTCAAGGTGGATTTAAGCAGGCCATTGCACTGTTCAACTTTCCCAGCTGTTGGTGCATGGTAAGGAATATGGTACACCCACTCAATGCCATGTTTTCTAGCCCAGCTGTTTATAAGGCTGTTTTTGAAATTAGTCCCATTGTCTGACAATCCTCTCAGGGGTACCATGCTTCCACAGGACTTGCTTTTCAAGGCCCAGGATGATGTTCCAGGCAGTGGCATGAGGCACAGGGTAGGTCTCCAACCATCCAGTGGTGGCTTCCACCATGGTCAGCACATAGCGCTTGCCTTGGCGGGTTTGAGGCAGTGTGATGTAATCAATATGCCAGGCCTCCCCATACTTATACTTGGACAATCACCTACCATACCATAGGGGCTTCACCTGCTTGGCTTGCTTGATCGTAGCATCAAGATGTGAGTACATCTCACAGTTATGGGTAACCTGATAAACACTGTGCATGGTTAAAGCCACCCCTCGGTCTCGTGCTTGATCCGGGTTTTCCATTTTGCCAACTCCATTCTGGACTCCAGCCTTAATCTGGTCTGGGTTTTCCCTTTTGCCAACTCCATTCTGGTCTAATATTTACCCCAAATAAGGTTTGAGGAAACAAATTTTGTGTTTGAAATTGTTGGGTGAATTTTAGAGCATATCTAAGTGCGACTATTATCAGAAAATGGTTTTAGGATAGTGTAAGGATAAAGTGTCTTTCTTGGGCTGTTATTGTAATTCATAAGATATTATTTTCAGCAGTGTTTGTTATACAAAAGAATGTTCAGAACCAGATAAATACACTAGGGAGCCTAGTTAAATAGGAATAAACCAAAGGAGTTACTTAAAGTTACAAGAGAAACAAAATGCTGACATAGATGAGATAAATTATTCTTTCTGTTGTTTTTACATAATACTCTACTTTGGTCAAAACCAAAGAACAGTAACTAATATATTTGCATATTTACGTGAAGATCTCAAACATTCTGATTTATCAACCAAGGTAAAATGAGATTGAAGCGATCTAGTCCATAGGAGCAGATTCTTATCAGCAGAACCTTGGTGCTGAAATAGATTAATTGGAGGCCATCTGATGCAAGTTACTGACAAGGAAGGGGTAGAAGAGCAAGCAGAGTGCCTTTTTGTAACTGTTGTCACCACAAGGCACTTGTGTTTGTCACAATGGTCAAATTAGTCTAGCCTTAATACCATAGTGTGCAATTCTGCTAAAATGGAGCTGACCTCCTGGCAGCCTACAGCAGCTTTGGAATTTGGTGCCTCTGCCAGTGTACCCCATCCTGAACGGCCACATGCTTAGATTTTAGCCTCATGGCCAGCTACCTCTTTACAGCCAGTAAGATCTTTTAGGTGAATTACAGTGTGTGCTATTACACAATAGCTCAGGGTCATCCAAATTCTCAGTTTTTTCCACATACTTGGTCAGAACACTAGGAGGATTTTTAGGAAGGCTCTCTTCCTACACTTTCCTGCTCTAAACAGCCCAAATACTCTTCCATATAATACTTTTAAGTCGTTGTGGGTCTGTCCTCTCCTTGTCCCTGATGCCCATGCCTCAGATAAGCCTGCAAGAGTGTCCTAAGTGGCATCACAGTTCTGCAGAAGACAGTTCATTCTTCAGTGTTCCTTCTCTCTTACACCACCTGCTTTTTTTATGTCTTATCTGAGAGCAGAGGGAGGAAACTCTCAAGTTCAAGAGAATTAAGAAATCTCAAGCGTTCATGATTTTGGCTATTGGACATTTCTTCTTTCTTCTCTGTGCACCCACCACCATATTCTTGCTCTGGAACAGACTACAGTGCAAATAATTGCTGGTAATTTCTGTATGTTCTGCTCGGCTTGTTCTCTTGAAAGAAGCCATAATTTGGATAGGCCCCTCTCTCAAGCGTGAAAAACATGGTGCTTTGCTAATTTTTTTCATGAAAGTCACTCCAGATCAGGTGTTTGTCAGAAAGACCCTTCTGTAGCCTGTGTGAAACTTTTGCTCTGCATACCTCCATCCAAGGCAACCCTGGTTGTGCTGGTGCCTCAAAGTTGCCCAGTATAATAATGTTTTAATCCAGCCTACAATGGATAGAATTTCTTGCCACAGAACAGACACTTGTGATAGTAAGCTTTCCAACTCAACACTGCTGAGATATAGTTGGTTCCTTTTTTTTTTGTTTGATGTAAATAATGCACCCCATAGATGACATTCTGAGTGAAATTCAATTAGCTCTCTTTCATGAACAGTCATGAACAGTAGAGTCCCCCAAACCTGTGTTTTAGATGACAGCCAGCCAGCTAGTCATTCTCAAAGGAATTTGCTTCCAGTAGGTGGTGTACTTGAATGATATTATGTATCAGATTGGAAGGCAGGTCCATGTTGAGAAAAGCTCTCAGAGGATGTGTGAGTAAAGCTCTGTGAGGGACAGGAAGGTCTGTACCAGAACCTCAATGATGCTCTAGGCAGAAGGCAGAGACTTGGTGGGGAGGTGTCCAGCTGTAGCTTTGCCATACATTTTTGACTGGGCTTGAAATTAAATGCCTGGAATACCAAGTCTGGAAAGGAAAAGCGGTTAAGCCTCTGCTAGCAAACAAACAGCAAGTAGTCACCTTGGTAAGTGTACGTGAAATTTGGTGCAAAGTGTCTAGCCTAGGAATAGCAGACATGAGTGGAACCTAATCCCAGAACTGCAAACTGTTTTAAGTATCTTAAGAGGGAGGGAAATGGCAAAGATGTTTTTGTCAAACCTGTGCTCCAGCTATTCCAATACCTTGGTATTGCTTAGTCTTAGTGTACTGTCAAAATACAAACATTTTTAATGTTTTGGGGCTTTTTTTTGCTTAATATAGAAGTTCTGTCTTATCTAGTCGTAATCTAGAAATTCCTTTCCAGAAACTTCAGTGGCTTTTAGTGCATGATTGCATTAAGATAATTTTAGGTGTCTGTTTTGGCCACCAGATTTTTGCAGAATCCCTCCCTTGGTGAAGTTAGTAGAAAATTTCATATTGACTGTACTAGAAAGGCAGTTGCATGTGTTCTTCCATGTGACAAAAAAAATGTGTAATGTCTATATACAGCAATTTTTTAATTCCCAGTGTGTCAAAGAGGTATTTATGTGTTTATTCTAAATTTCAGAGAGGCTTTCTCTTTGTATCTTGTAGGTCAATATGTTGGGATAGGTAGAATGGCTTTGAGAAGGGGCAGTACAAAGGAGGGGAGAGCTTTAGATGTGTGTTTGAACTCATTTGAGTGAAACTGAAATGCGCATCTCCTTTAAATGTAAAACATCAGAAAAAAAAGAATCAAAACAGAAGAGGTGAAGATGAGGGAGAAATTGCTACTCATATATTGAATGGAAACTTGATGTTAAATAAGACCTTCTTATGTTTCACCGTTTGAAATACAGTAAGAGTTCCAGGAACTAATTACCTAGAAATGAATGATGACATGGAAATACATTAAATATACATCGATAGGTAACCATGAATACTTCATGCATGCAAAAGAAGAGTCTAGTTAATTTTTATGCAAATTAAGTAACATTGAAAATGGCAGTATAATAAGCAACAACACTGTTTTGCATTTGAATAGAACAAAGCAGCAAATTCACACTTGAAATAGATCTTTTCTTCTTAAAATGTCTTTTCCTGGGTAGATATCTTAATGTTTGCTTTATTCACAGTAAAAAACGTGGTCCTCATAGGTAACATCTTGTCCAGAAACAATCAGACAATTTAGGCTTTTAAAAGTTAATTTAATTCTTTGGTGGGTTTCATGTCTGTGTTCTCTCTTTTAATGATGAAAGGGGTTTGTGTTGAATCAGTGTGATAAGAAAGCATAGTTAATGCCAAGATTGTGTAAGGATTAGCTTATTTCCAAAACTTTGTGGAAGTATTGCAAAGGGCTGTTCCCTCACAACGAAGTGTTTTGTGTCGACTGATCTGGCAGAGGTGGAGATGCTCTGAGGGTGGGCTCAGCTGCACCATGCTGCTTCCTTGGGGAACAGCTCCAGCACAAATTCAGCTCAAGCCTGTTATCTGAAAGAAAGAAAACTCACCTGTGGTAACTGAGTGGAGAATAAAAACTGAGGAGCATTTAGGAGGGGGAAAAAGTTCAAAATAAGGTGCATTTGTCTTCAGCCTTCTACTGCAGATTGCTTGATAGATGGCAGTGTTTATAATGACTTTATGCATAGTTTATTTATGCTTCTCATATTACTTCAGAGTTGTCCATGGATACACAAAAAGTTCAGATGTAGATATATATATATCTTTTAAAACTCTCTTGGAGCTGTTAGTCTTTGAGAGTCAGGGAGGAAGGTATTAAAGCCATTATTAAATGTATTTTTATTAATATGTACTGGTAAACAAACTTCAAGCCCTGTGAAAGAACAGCTGCCTTTGGCACGTTTCAGTGCTAAGCATATGGCTATTCGAGTTTACAATACAAATCGCAAGGCATTTAGATCAGTGACTGTCAAATAGTTTGTCATGACATAGAGTTCAGCTTGAAGCTGCAAATTTGGTGCTATTCCTTCTTTCTAATATACTGTTGGATTTCATTAGTTGAGCCACCACTCAGCTTCCTGTAAGACGGGAGTGCTTCATCAGCAAATAAACTGCCAGAGGCATTCAGGGCACAGTGCTTTACCATTGTGTTATACAGTGCTGTGTGTTACAAAGGTTTGAAAAATTTTGGAAGGGCTGAGAACAAGTGTTTCTATTAGGGATAATTAACAGAAATTTAAAGCATCACTTGAGTTCATATTATAATGGCCAAAATTAAAATGGGCTCTTCTTGCAAGCAGCTTACATGTGCAAAGTTTGTGGATGAGGCTTTAACAATTGAGCTGAAAACGAAAATGACAAAATTCTAATTTTTTTCCATAGCTTTTTTCCAAATCTACAACTTTCACGTGGATTTGAAGTCAAAAATAAATGAATAGTTTTATTTATATATGTCTGAGAAACAGAATCAGAAAAATCATTGTGAATTAGCTTTATAGTTGCTAATGAGCACTGGTTTTATACATGGAAAGAGCTAAGACTTGATCATTGACATTATAAAGTTTGAGTCTTCATTCACAGATAGGTTTGGGCTTTGAATTTAAAAGCTGGTGCGAAACTGAATTTTTGAAGGTCTAACATATTCTTTAGGACTGAGGCCAGATTTCTTTTACACATTTCTACATCCAATATCATTAAATCTTACAAGATTATTTTATTTCATTAGTTGCAGAACTGGAAATTTTAATTGGATGAAACCAACAATGAAAGCAAAATTTAAAAAGAGAGAGAAAAAAAAAATACAGCGTTTGGAAAATTTGACACTCAGAAGTTGACAAACATACAGCTATTTGTGGAATCTTAATTTGGCTTTCTTACATGTATATATGAGATGATTTAGTCTTTAGCTAAATGATTCCATGCCATTCTCTCCACACTCACATCTTCTGCTTCATTGAGCTCTCACTGAAGGAGCAACTTTTAAATATTTTGTTTTCCTCTCCTCTTCAGTGTGTGGCCCTGGGGCTTATGTGCTGCATTATTCAAACTCTTCTCTGAAAAGAGATTTTCTATGTAAGCATCACTGCTGCTTACTGCTGTAGTACTAGAGTGCTTCCTGATTTTGAAAGAATTTATTTTCACAATGCCTGTATTTCTCATGTGTGTGGGAAATGGAAATGTGCAGCAAGACTAAGTTCAGGTCTGCTGCGTGGTTTCAGCCACCTGTGGGCTTGTTTTCCAGGCAGGGTGCTTTCTGTGTCCCTTGCAGCTCAGCCTGCTCAGCAGTGCTGCAAAACTGACCCAGAAACGTCCACTCAGCCCAGCCAGAAGATGAGAAATTCAAGTCTGTTTATGAAAAAGGCAGAAATAACATGCAGTTCTCTTAGGTATTATTTTGCATGAAGATTGGTTTGAGACTTGGCTGCCTAAAGTTGAACTTGTCCTATTTGCTCCCTCCTCACTCTGTTTTGTTTGTTGCAGACCTTTATACAGCAGATGAAGCAAAGCTCTTACATTCAGCTGTTAAACAGCCCTGATTCACTGCAGGTTCAGGTCCTGGGACAAAGTAGTATATCATTACAGAACTAAAGATAATATCCATTATATAGGCAGAGACAACCTTCGATCTGGCATTTCCCTAGATTTGAGTCATGAACTTTACAACCTAATGTTCTTCACTACTGATGTTTTCAAACACTAAATCAGCTGCCGATCACACAACAGATACTGCCACCATCCCTCCACAGGCTGGGTCTCTGCTTTAGTTGCCAAATTCCCTTCAAGAGTTGAGTTGTCCTCTTTGCATTTGAATCAGATGGCTTCCTTCCCCGTGCTGCATGGGTGGTCACATGCAGAAGCCACAAGGGGATGGGGATATAGTGTGGTCCTTTACTCAGAGGGAATGGTGCATGAATTAAGGAACAGAAGTTGAGAATACTCAGTAAGGACAGAGTCTTTTTAAATTTCAGCTGTAAACTCTACAAAATGTTTGCTGAGCATGTGCAAAATTAAGATTCTTCAAAGGCTTGTAGTTGTTGGCCAAATTTGGGATGTTTTCTTGAAAGTTGGCAAAAGGGATATTACTGACACAAATACCATCTCCTGCCAAACTTCAAGTCCTGGTTTCAAGGCTTGGGGATGTTATTCCTTTCCAAAGAACAAACCATCCGAAATTCTTTGTGACTTTTTAAGTAACAAAAACTTTTTTTCCATAGCCTCAGTCTTTGATATAGCGGAATTGCTTTAACTGAGATTGTGGTGCTCCTTCTTCCCTTCAAAAAAAAATGAAAGAAAGAATCTGAGTCTGAAAGAGCCTGGAAATTTAAATCACTTCCGTCGGAGAGGTTTAAACTTGTTGCACATAGCAGTTACAGTAGATTCTTGTAATGAAAGAGTTGGGAAATTGTGATGTGGAGGTACTAAGCCTGCTTTATAGTAAAAGACTATATACTATACTGTTGTCATCTAAGTTGTTTCATGCTAGCATAAAATTGGTGTTCAGGAATTTTTATTTTTAGATGAAATAGCCCAATCTGGACTGGACAATCTGTCCTACTTCGATTTTTACTTGGTTGGGAGAACGTGTGCTATGTTGGCATTGCCACTGTGCAGACCCGGTCCAGCCATCTAAGGCTGGTTTGTTAAAATATCATCTTGCAATAGAAGACATCTTTTTGTAACAAGAATGTGAAGAATTTTGTTGCTAATAGCATCTTGCCCTTTACGGGTAAAGTTATTTTGCTGCCTTCCAAGTTGAATCCAACTCTCACTGCTTTTCTGCCTTACTCTTGCAAGTCTGGGGTGAATTAGTTCAGCTCTCTTGAAATACAGACGGATTTGTCGCTGTACAGCCAGTCAAGTATTTGCACTTCTTTTAGCTGGAATGTGTGGATTTGCACTTGGAAGCTCAGGTTTTTATTTCCCAGCTAAACTTTAGTAAAGATAAACCAGGAAGTCATTCATAAGTTGTTTTGGTTCTCAACAAGTTACACAACTGGGGTGGAGGGGATGGGGGCGTTACTAGTTCACCCAAAAGCTTTATAACCAACTGTGTAGTTTTATGTGCATGTAAACCAGTGACTGCCACTGGGAAAAAATACAGGAAAGAGATTGTTTTACAACAGGAGAATTTTTCTTATATGATTCACTGTCTGGCCTGCAAATCCTGATGTCATAGCAGTGGTTGTAGGGGGAAGGAGCAAACCTACAATGCCCCAGCCAGAAGGCAAGGGAGGTCATTGAAGCTGTTTCATTTTGATGACAGTGGAGAATGCCACCTCAAGTGCTGCAGCTTCATTTAAAGCAGCAGGGCAATCAGACCAGTTGGCAAAAGAAAATCATTGATTCTTACATATATGAATAGGCACATGACTCAGTTTGATACAGCTGAAAAGACCACGGAGTATTGAACTGTTTTACTTTCATGGGGGGTGGGCACATGACGAGTCCAGATCTCTGCAAAACCTCTTCTTCACACTCATGTGTTTGCTGGACTACAGAATAAAATGGTAAATCTGGTACATTTGTCATTTTTTGGGATGCTGTTCTTTTTTTCTCCAGTTGACTGTCATCTCCTGAAATTTAGTATTTGCTGTCTCCTCTTGTATATGAGCAGAGATTGCTGAGAATTCAATGCTTTATTTCTATTGATCAAGGAAAAAACACAAATTCATTAGAAGTCGGCTTGATATTAGGTGTCAACATTGCTGTTTTTAAATTGCTCATGTCTTGTTGATACAGATGAATCAAAAACATAAACCACAGCTATTAACAAGTGTAAATGCCTTCTAATACTCTCTGGGCAATCTGTTATTATCTCAAGCTCTTTGAGCTCCATGTTGGTTTCCAAAAAACAGCGAATCTCAGACACATAGAAAGGTTTGGGTTGGAAGGGACTTTAAAAATGATCTTGTTCCATCCCCTGCTATGGCCAGGGCCACTTTCCACTAGACCAGCTTGCTCAAAGCCCCATCCAACCTGGCAAAGCAATTAATTACAAATATTTAACAAGAAACAGTTAAACATTTTTCTCTTCTGGAATATCTTTTAGGTTGTGGGATTCTTTTGATATTTTAATTTTTTTTAAAGCTTATAAACCCACTGTGCTTGGTATAAATTAATTCAGTAAAATACTGGTAGTCTCTATATTGAGATTAGTCTCCCTTTGAAAATTAATGTGGTGGAAATACCAAAAGATAGAAGATATTTACTGGAATTTATAGAGCTTCATCCCTTGTTTTTGTTTAATGTATGCTCTTTCTTATACAAATACTACAGGTCTTATTTGATTTAATTCCTGTTTTGCTTTTTAAACAACAGTAATAATAACAAAAGAAACTGAATGTTCCACTAAATGTGGCTATTATCCTGTATTTAAAGCTACTTAACTTGACATTATAAGACAGCAGTGACTTGTGTGTTGTAATGATCCTAATAAAGAAATGGTTTTGATAAAATCATGAAATGGCCTGCTATACTTCATCTGAGACAGGATTATTCTAAAATGAGCAAATATCCTTCTCACTCCAGACAAACAAACAAACAAAAGCCCTTAGACAGAAACAAAACAACTTTTTTACTTCATGAGCTTGTTTGGTGGCCTTACCAGCAGTTGCAATTTTAGTGGTTTTGCAAGAGATTGCATAATTTAAGTTTAACACGTGAGTGCTTCAAAAGGAGCTGTAACAGCTGAACCTCTGGGTGCAGCCAGCTTTAGGGTAACAATGAGAACAAGCTATCTGCAGGCACAATGTTAGGAGCAAATGCCTTTCTTCTTGACCATCCTAAGAGTTTAAACTAAGCAGGAGTATTTTCAAAAGATTGTTTTAGAGATTTGAAGAGTAATTACATGTATCTAATACAAAATCTGTCACCTGTGGTGACAGTTGTTCTGGCAATTTAAGAAATTGTTCATTTCGTGCTGACTGCTGTAGCTTCTCTGAGAACATCTGATGAATTGAAACTCCTAAGGAAATATGCAGTCAGTTGTAATAAGTGAATATAAAAACAAATGTGCTTTTTGAAGGATGCCAAAATACAGACTAAGCCATGCTTGTAAAACACTGATAACCTATTTTCTCCTCTGAATTTCCAAGAACAAGAGGCACGTTCTTGTTTTTCTTTCTTGGCTGGAGCTTGAAATTCAAAGCCTCAGGCATGGAAGGGTTTCCTTAAAACAGTGTCTTCAAATTTCCATTAATCTATCCGTGGTTTTGATATAGTTTCTTAAATGAAGGTTTGTTTGGGAACCTGAGTTTTTGCCAATTTCAGTTCTATTTAGCCTCCTGTCCTCTTTTCTCTCTCTTGTTTTCCTGAAAAGGGAACATATAAGTGTTGGTTGAGTTAAAGCTTCCATTTGGTGGTTTCTTGAATTAGGCCTTGCTTCCCCTGCCCTCCCACTCCACCCAGCATTTTCTTCATAACTCACACTAATTTGTAAGTAGTAAAAGTATTGGGATCTACAGATTGTCCCTTTTCCACTACTGATTTTCTTCCAGGAATTATTTAAAACTGTAACAGAGCATATCTGTGAGATCTCCTGCAAATTCTGCCTGAGCCTCCACCTGTTAGTAACTCACATAAAGTCTGTCTTGTTTGGGGCATATTGCTCTGTTTTGTTTTTGGTTTTTTTAATATATAGTTCTTTCTTCATTCCACTGTAATTTTAAATGCTGAACCAAGGAACTCACAGTCAAATTAAAAAGAATATCAGGCAGAACACTACGAAGGGGTGGTGTAGCAGCAAGTCTCCCGTGCTCCCTTTGGAGACTTCAGGAAACGGAGCCCTGTCCACTGAAATTGTGTTTGAGAGGATGGAGTTTGAGAAGGCATTGTAGTGCAGTGCAAAAGGTCTCCTAAAGGAAAGAAAAGTAAAGTAACTGGTATCCAAACTCCTTCAGCAGCTGCTTTGGGAAGAGATACAAGAAACAAAGAAATTGTGTAATAACCAGCTTATCTAGGAATCACCTAAAGATGTAAATGAGTCTACCACCTAGATCATTGCTGGTTTACTACAGAGAGCGACATGGGCTTGTACATGCTATAAATCTGTGTCTAGCAAAATTTGCTTTTGTGAGCTGTGGCAGTGGGCAGACAGACTGAAGGGACACATTCTGCAGCTCTGTAGTGTCGTGTACCAGGTGTATGAGGAAATGGCTTAGCTTAAAAACTGAGGTTTTCAGTAAAATAGGTACAAAACATCTATCAGACACTAGTAAAACTATTAATGAGATTCTGCTGCTTCAACTATGGGAGCCCTGTGAAATGCTGGTTCTTCCATCACTAATTACAACCCTGTAGCAAAAACTACATATCTGGTTTTTTGTGTGTGTGTCTGTAGTTTTTGCCCTATTGTTTTGTAACCTTAAATGGGACTTAAGTTTTCATGTATTGTCTGGTTTTATTCAGTCTTAATTCCTTTGAGTTTAGTTTTTTTGGAGGGTTCTTGTTATTGATGCATTGAAGGCTATCATGGCCAGAGGTTACCAAAAGAGGGTGTGACATGGGCGTGGAGTAAACTTAGCACATCCACATTTTATTAAATTTATGACTCATAAAATGCTCAATATTTCACAGAATAGCCAACTGACCCTCATTTTGCTTGTGCTGATGGATGTCCTGAAGTTTTGCCAAATAGTTTTGAAATTATATCCTCCAGAAAATGTTATTGCCTATTAAAAGCTTGAATGTGACCTTTTCTCCTTTCTCTTTTCTCTGACCTCTTTCTCTGGACAGATCCCATATTCAAATTCCTTTTTTTCCTCTGTCCATTTGGCGTAAGGATTCCACCTCCTGCACACCCTCTGTTGTGTTTTAGTAGATGTGAAAATGGACATTTTTGCATGCAGCATCATCTTCAGAGTGACATCTGTCTTTGTATATTATCTTTGTTTCTGTATCTGGACAATCTGATACTTTTAGACAGGATATTTGTAATAAACTTCAGCTCTTCAGTGAAAAACTGCTTAATTGTTAAGAGGGGTGGGGTTTTTTTGTTTAATCTTGTTATGAAATGTTCCATTTTGTTTTCTGGGTGGTTTTTTCCATGCAGCTGTTGATATTGTAAACTGCACATTTGCAGGGACACATACGTCTTCAGCGTATGATGCTGTCGGCTTCTTAGTAGTTTTTCCTGTTTATGGACTGGAAAACATTTCAGATAGAGAAGAGCAGCTGGAGGGAGAGCAATGTCAGCATACCCTACTGGGATTTTGATCACACTAAATTCTGTTAATAAAATTCAGGGTCTATATATCAACATAGAATAACTTGGAAATGTTATATAAACATTTTTCAGTGAGGACTAAGGGTCTCTGAGATGCAACTTAAAAGGTATTATCTTTTCTTTAAATCTTTTCAATTCAGAACTGTAAAAAAGCCAAGGTTTTCCTAGCTTCACTGGCAGATTTTAAAAAACAAATATTTAGCAGTCTTTTTTGGCAAATGTTAGAGGTAATACTTTTAATCATGAGCTAAGTCAAATCTATGAAAATAACCTTTAGTGCTGGTTTCAAAAATTACACCACTAAAGATAGGTGGGCTTACAGCAAACTCTGTAGGTTGGGATATGCAGATGTACTTTCCAGAATGACTGTGTGTGCATTCACCTGACCTGTGTTCTGTTACAGCAACTGCGAGTGCAAACAGAGAGTGACATGGGGTCTGTGTTCCTCATTTTAAAACTGTGTCCCCGAGAAAATCAAATAATGTATGTGAGGAGAGAACAACACATTATATAATGCTCTGCTTCTCTTACTCACTGCCTAAGCAGGCGCATTTGGCCACTTCACGGCTTCCTCTGCCTGCACGAATGTGATTTGTGGATTGCAGGAAATAAGGAGAAATGAAAGAGCTGGCACAGGGAAAATTAATAAGCATACGCAGAGGGATTGTAAACTGTTCAAGGCACTGGTGGCCGTGCATATGAATAAACAGGTACAAGAGGTGAAAGGAGGTTCTTTAAATTTTACATTCTAATCTAGCAATTTAATTTGTGGTCAAGGGACTGCACAAATACACAGGGCAAGTTATACACGTCTGATTTCAGGACAGATGGGTGCATTAGGTTTCTAAAAATAAAAATAAAGCAATTTGTATGAAACCCAAATAGCATTCCTTATGTAATTCATCTTCTGCCAGCATCTTCTTTCTTTCAAACATGTTGAAACACAGTATATTTTTATTAGTAACCCTGTCAACTAAAAAACCCTGGGCTGATTTCTGTTTTATTGTGTTTTTCCTCCAAATGTATTTTGCACATTTTGTTAAATGCTGTCAGTAGTCACTTTCTGTCCAATTTGAATAATGTTTTAATCTAAAACTACAGGAATAAAAAACTTCAACTTGCTTTTTTAAGACAGGTAGATAAACAGATACAGCTGCATATATATATATATATATATATGAGTAGTTGATATTTTTAGTAGTAAATTTTAAAAACTCTAGTTGCATTCCTTTTTAGGTTAATTTAGTAGGCTTTGGTATATGAAAATATATTTACAGAATGCTGAAGTAGGTTACAATTGTCTTTGCATTTCTCTCAAAACCAAAATTGCCCATCTTTTTCTGTAGTACCTGGGTTGGGGTCTTTTTCTCACGCAGTATATCCAGTGCTGTAATGTGGTTAAGGAATGCAGATTTTTACCTCAACAAATGCAATGCAATCATCCTCAATTCAGAATGGCTGCATTATTTTTTCCAAATAGCCCCTCTCCTTTCTATTTTGGAGTGGAATATAAAAATATCTTTTCTGAAACCTTGGTTGATCTCCTCTTTGAATGTGTGAGGTTAACATTTAATTGCAATTCTGTGCATGAAGCAAGAAGTGAACATAGCATTTATTTGTGTAATCTTGTTTCCATTTGAGAAATGGAAAAGTACAAACTCAAGTTCTGTTTGAGTGAGGCATCCTTAAACTGTCAAGTACTTCAGTTAAGCAACAGGAGAAAGTGAATCTACTACACTTAGAAGCTAATTTTCAGAAAGAGGCAGTGAAACATCATAGAAACCATTTAAAAACCTGAACCATGCTTTTCAGCAACCAGTCTGGGTAATTTTAAATATAAATTATGTGTTCTGTCCTAGTAAGAGCCTCCCTGGAACCCACAGGATTGTTTTGAAATTCATCCATAAAGCTGAAAGTTGTAATGAATTGCATTTTAATAATGTTCTGCAGGTTCCAACCAGGACCCAAAGGTTTGATTCATATCTGCCAAGCGCAGAGAACACATGATAAACAGACAAAAAGATACGGATCCTCCCTGGAAGAAAATTGTTTCCATGCAGAACTTTGGTCATTTTGCACATGGTGGGAGCATTCCCAAAAAACAGCATGAAGCATCTTTGAACTTTAACACTTTGGAGATCACTTTTTGGTGGGTGGGAGAGCAGGGACTGAGGTAATCCATGTGCAGGGGTTCCAGTAATGTGCCTGCCATGCAGTTGTTGGCAGATTACCTATACAGGGGTGAGTCACATCATTTGCAATAAAGAATCCTAGGTGTAATTGAGGATGGAAATTCTAGATGCGTTTCATAAAGGCAGAAAATAAAATTAGACAGGTTTAAGCATGCATGTTTCTTGTACACATTGTGTGTGGAAAAAATACTCCTGTCTCCTAATGCATTATAAATTCCAAGTGTTAGGCACAGACTACAACCTGATTTTGAGAAAATGCATTAACCATCATTTTATAACTACCTTTTCATAGCTGTAACAAAAGTCATGGTGGAGAATGCCTGTGTCTACTTCAGGCTTGTCTTTTCCATGTCCATTTGATGGCAAATCTCTTTTTCTTTGTCTGAACCAGGTTTTTTGCAGATGTTTACTCAGAGTTTTATTACTGTATAGGTGTGTTCAGGCCTCACATCGTTTCTTATAAACAAACCTAGGTGGGATTTGGTTCCTGTTTCTGTCTCTGCAGTTAATTTTTTGGTCAAGCACTTTGCCATTTGGAAAGCAGTGTAAACACAAGGAAGCAAGACTGAAGGACTAGGCAAAGCAGGGGTTGTTTTCTTTTTTTTTTTTTTAAACATGGTTACTAATTTTCAACAGTGCTTTCTGTAGTAGAAGTAATTATGTTGCATCAGGCATTAGCACTGTTTGATCTGTGAGTTTACAAGTATATGTATTAAGCCTTCAGTAGGAATTCTTACGTTGAAACTGAAAAGCACTGAAAGGCAGAAATGCACTGTTTACTAAGACAATATCAGATCAATATGTCGTAGAGGGAGCTTTAAGCATCTTGTAGTGTAATAAGGAATATATGTGTCTTGTCAGTTCCCTATCAGTTAAGATCAAGAGCTGCGTGACTGATGGGAGGCAGGAAGCATCTTGTAAACATTGCTGTATTGAAACACAGGCCCTCAGTTTGGAAAAGCAAGGAAACAACTCCCAAACCTAAAATTATAAATTGAATTCAGTTCTGGCTTTTTTTCTGCTGGTGGAGGAGAAGGGGGAAAAAAAAAAAAAACCTAAGGAACTAGTCCACTTGTTTTTCTGTTCGCACTTTTATTTTGCATTTAAGATGGAATCTGTAAAATTTCAATATCCAGGAGTTCAGGGCTATGTGTCTGGAGGCAGTGGCATAGCCCAATCTTCATTCTGCTCTTCTCGTGAGGCACTGCTGTTTTGAGTATCTCCTATTGACTACAGAAACCTTTTTATCAGCGTGAAGGTGTCAGAGCTGAGCACTGACTGATGGCACAGGGTGATATTTAATATGGATTCCTTCCTCCCTGAAAGTTTTTATCTTCAGGAATATGTGGCAAGTTTTGCTGTTCTAGATAAATGAATGCATAAGGATTCTGGGGGAGAGCTTAAAAAGTGCTAAACCCCACAGTTTCTTGACAACTTGAGTCCATCATTGCTGTTTTCTTCTCACCTAGTTTGGGGATGTTTGTGATAAAGCACGAGGCAGGTACCTGTTCTGTAATCCAGTCTCTCTTGTGTTTTGTCAGTGGTGAAGAGATTGGGTTCTGAGCAGCAGTGACGTGCGTGTTTGTCTGCAGGGATGGAGTGAGTGCCTACACCTCTGGAGGGAGGAGGGAGGAGGGAGGGTGTGCCCCTCACTTCTGCTGGAGTTTGTAGCTCAGAGGTCCTCTTGGGCCCTTCACCATTTCAGAAAAGGAACAGCTGTGGTTCCATGCCTTTGTTTTTCCATCTGTTGCTAGCCAGGAATTTGTGAACATCCTTCTCAGATGTGGATCTTGCTGAGGTTATTCATGTCTTTGTCACCTCCCAGACTGAAATACTGCAGTCCATACTTAGAGTAAATGTCCCTAAGTTTCCCGAGCATTTAGCTGGTGTGAACAAAGCAGTGGCATGCTTCCCAAGGGGTTTAATCAGTATGGGCTTGATTTTTTCAGATCACTTTGAGCCCTTTAGCTCTGTGATGAATTTGCTGAAAGTGGCAGATGTGTTGTATCTCTGAAAATCAGGTCTTGGGAACACACTGTCTGTTACTCTCCTCTGGCTACCTAACTTGTTCCAGATGCTATTATAGGCAATAGCAACTAATAGAGGAAAATGCTACTCTAGGCAATGGGAAAATAATGAAGAAAAAATGTCCCAACCCTTGGCCCAGAATTCATATGAATTGCAGGAGGACACTGTGTCCTGTGTAATCTTGTTTTTGCATCTTATCAACACAACAGATGTCAGCTGCAGGTTGGGTCTTCTGCCATGAGAAAATGAGCCTGGACCCACATCTTGGATGGGGTGGGGGGGAACAGCACTTAGCCTCTTTGGTAGATGAAGGAAGGGGTTTCTATTAAGAAAACATACTGTTCCTATAGCATCCAGCCTGATGAACTTCCCTGGCTCCACAGGCTAGCATTAGGAATACCTGTGTCCCACTTCTATCCATAGTCAGGGGTTCAGATTCCTCAGCAGCCCCAGTACAGCTCTTTGGCAGGTCTGGCTTCTGCTGACTCCACGTGCTGAAAGGACTCAGTGCAACATCTGGTGAAGCAAATGGAGCATCTAGTGTGGGGCAGGAGACAGCAAGATAGTTCCTTTCAGAGGTGGGATATTACTGGATTGGTTATCACCTGCATCCCAAGAATAAAAGTGGCTTAAAACCGCCTTTTGGAGGGAGAGGTGTTTGCTGTCAGACTGCAGAGGCTACACGTCTGGTTTGGTAGCATACTAAACATTCATGTTCTTCTCTAGCCCTCTGTCCAGGACAGTTGTCTCAACAATTAAAGGAACACAAGCAGTGGATCAGAAGATCCATATTCAAGGTGTTCCCAGGGGGCAGAGAGCAGTCCTGAGCTCAGATGTGTTTCTTTGCCTGTGAGAACATGGGTCATTGTGCTGATGATGCACAAGCATCCCCCATACGTGTCTGCCAGCTGTACCTCCTGCTCCCAGAAGTCCCTTTCCCTTTCCTATTGCAGGCCATGGAGCATGTTCAAGGAAGTCCTTCCAGACAATCTCTCTGTGCCTCATACCTAGTAAGATCACAGAATCACAGAATGGTTTGGGTTGGAAGGGACCTTAAAGATCCTCTTGTTCCAGCCCTCTGCCAGGGACAGGGACACCTCCCACTAGACCAGGTTGCTCAGAGCCCCATCCATCCTGGCCTTGAACACTTCCAGTGGTGGGGCAACCACAGCTTCTCTGGGCAACCTGTGCCAGTGCCTCACCACCCTCCCAGTAAAGAATTTCTTCCTAGTACCTAACTTAAACCTACCCTCTTTCAATTTAAAACATTCTTCCTTGTGTCACTACATGACTTTATGAAAAGGCCCTTACCAGCTTTCTTGGAGATCTCAAGATCTCAGACAGGAAGAAATTTCTGGAAATTTCCACCTTCACAGGCAGGAAGATTGTTTGGCCATGCTGTGTAGGGGTTAGGGGTAGCTTAGGCATGGTATGACTCTTACATTACCAGTGGGACCATTTTTTAAACCTGGTTACAGAGTCCTTAAATGTAATCCATGTGCAATAGTCCTTGTTCCCATGGGGAAGAGGGGAAAAAAAGAGAAAAAGAAGGAAAAAAATTAGGAATGTAAATACACATATTGTATCCAGAGATGCATCTTGCCTGGAAAGCTGATGTCTATAAAAGGCTTATAGGCAGTCTGCTAAAAGTAGTAAATATTAGTGGTCCCATCTTACAAAGAAACAAGGGGCTTTCCTGTGAAGTTTTTAGATTTTAAAAATAGCAAGGAGCTGTTGATGGGCTACCTTTAATCTTCCTATGACCCTAAAGCTATATATGTTGTAATGGGCAAAATAGAGAATATCTAAAATAAATCCCCTCACAGCTCTTCTTTAGCTCTAGAGTACAGAGAAGAGCTGAGATGGAAGGCCAGTCAATTTATTGTCTGTGTTTCTCTAGCCCTGCTCCAGTATCTACTGCTGATCAATTATAACAGCAGTAGCAGGTTGCATGTAAGGACATCTTTGGAAGTGAGAAATTAGACAGATGTGTGAGCCAAGAAATTAAGTGAGAATTAGACCAAAATAATATGTGTAGTCTTAAGAACTGGCTTTGGGTTAGTATTTTTATTTATTTTTTGATATGGTGTCAAGGGGTCAAAAGTGAAATAGCACTAAACTATTCACAGGATTTCACAGAAATTGTGAGGGTATGTCCCCAGCATGATGATTGTCTTATTCTCTAGGTAGAAATACGGTATTTAAAGCAAAACCAGTGTCAATTCATTCCTCTAATAAAAAATAATGAAAATATTTATACACATCTATTCACTATGGATAGTGAAGACAGAAAATGAAACACAGCACTCTCAGTGGTATTTAGGAGCATAGAATTTATGATGTGCTGCAGTTCCTTGGTTATTGTGTTTATTGTGTTTCACAATATATGGTGGTCTCACATTTCCATCAGTGTGCCTTAATGTCTGACATGCCTCTGGTGCCAAAACATCTCACTATGGGTAATCTACAGGCTATGCTGGATTTACAATTTCCTATTTCACCTTCGTGAGCAGAATGTTTTCTGTGCCTGGACAGATAAACGAGCACATCTTGCAGTAAAAATTTTATACGGGAATTCCTGGAGCAACCAGCACAAAAGCTATGGCATGCTATACAATTAATGATAAGACACTATACAATTAATGATAAGACTTGGGCTTTCCATTTGTGTTGAATTGTGAAAGGAAGACTGAAATCCCTTTTCTTAACATAAAATATTTAAAATCAAGCATTCATTATGCCTAGATTTGATAAGGCTACTTACCAGCCTAGACATGTTTGCACACAGCAGTATCTTCTCATTTAAATTCAATCACAGTCACAAAACAAGGCTGGCTTAGACTAGCTGAAGATATAAACTTCATTTTCATCTCATTAGGCCACCTGGAAGCAGCAATCAGTGAGTAGTCCTGACGTCAATGGTCTCTCTACTTCATTAAAATGTTAATTTCATGGCTTTAATTCCCTTTGTAAAATGTTCTGCAGCAGGACACTATATGCAGATTTATTCTGAAGCAGGCAAATATGCATGCCATATTCCTTTTTAGTGCCTTAGGTTCTTCTGGATTTTTATTTTTAGCCATCCCTATTTTTATAAACTGCTGTGAAAAGATGATCACCATAACAACCAAAAAGTAAATATTTTCTTAAAACAGCCCTTTGAGAATGTATACTTAAGAGTCAGGAATTCAGGGCATCATGCATTTACTGGTATTTTGCTCTGCTGTTCCCTTTTCCAGTATTTAAAAATGAGACAGGTATTGTTACTGGCTAACATTTTCATGAAGGGAAAGCAATGTGTGGTAAATCAGAAGCAGCTACGAAGATCAACTATAGCATCAACATTTTTAGTTGAGGTCTTGCTTATGAAAGAACAAAATGATGGTCTTCTCAATTTTGGAATCCTTCCTTGATAATATGTACTTCCTCAACATTTAGTCATCTTCATTTTCCTTTAGAGGATACATTTCTGGTTGTGCACTTCAAATTTGTACGTCATAGTTTGAGTTCAACTGTTGGCAGTAGAAGTGTCTTCAGTGCGGGAAAACGAGAGAAGGTAATTGTTCATCCAGTCTTTTCCCCTTTTATTGCATGTAATTCTTTTTTAAGAGTACAAGCACTCTTGGGTATTTTTCAAAGTGCTGTGTAAATGATTACTGTGTGTTAGTGTGCCTGTGGCATCTATAGATGGATGAGCTGTTTGCTCCTGTTGCAGATGGTAAATCCAAACCTCAGAGCCTGCGCTTCTCAGGACCCATCTCTGGTGGAGCTGCCTGGCTCAGGAGTGCTGTGCTCAGCCAGAGGGCTCTGATGGCACACTTGGGTCTGGGCTGGTGACAACACTCAGCAGCACGGCCCTCCTGCTCTCCAATGGCAGATCCTGTCACTTTAGGTGCTGTACAAATCCCACTTAGGCCCCGCTGGCATGTGGTGCCAAGGCCCTTCTGTGCAGGACCTTGGACAATGTGTAGGGTCTGCCTGGTGTTAACGTGGCTGGAGAGAACAAAGACAACCAGGTCCCAATACAGCAAATTAAGGAGGGCATCCTTGCCAAGCACTGGACACCTGAATTTTTCCCTCTGAGAGTCTCAGTGGGATTTCCCTGTGGCTTGCCCCAGGAGGGTGCTCAGGAAAAGTAAGTAGGGACAGGTAGTTAATTTGGCCTCCTGCCTGCCCTGAGACTGCCAGGAGAGCAGTGGAGATGTAGCTTTATCAGTCTGCTACTGTGTACATCTCTGCTACTTCTCTGAAGGTGTGTAGCACAGGGAGCAATATAGAAATGTACTCTGAAATTGTAACTGAGAAGTAGCCAAAATACCTTAAAAGGTCTGAATAAAGTTAGCCTTCCAGGCTTCTATAAGTTTCCTATTTCAGATTAAGTAAGATAATTTACCAGTGAGCCTAAAAACATGTTGGTACCTAATTTTTCACTCCTAGTGTCGAGGGAGAGGCTTCTTGAAAGTCAGTGAAGACAGATGGACAGTAGCCAATTCATTTCCATCTTGGGTCCCTTTCCTACAATGTTATTTCATCACAGGCAGTGCCATAACTCAATGTACTAGTCAATTTAAAATGCCAAAATCTGTCAGGATTTTACTCTATGGATAGAATTATTCATTCATGTCTGCAGTTGGTGAATGGAGTGATACTATGACAACTTCTCAAGATCACAGACTGATCTAGAAAAATATTCCATTTGTAACCTGAGACGTTAGCTGTTACTGCAGCAGTGTACTCACTCTTCTAACACTGTGTTTTGATTTGTCTTACAAAATGTCTTATAAGCCAGTCAATGAATTTATCACTTCAGTGTGCAGGCCACTTAAACATGAGTTACTGCAGGTGCTTGGACAGTTGTCATCAGATCATCAAATGAATTTTGTTGTACCCTGGATATTTGAAAGGCCGTTTCTATGATAGAGCAACATAGTTAATGTTGCTGTCATCACTTAATGAACTCATGACTGTGGATTGATATGGCATTGGGAGAATAAAAATAAGAGGTCTTACTGTTTGGTTTGCATTTTTTTTGTCTCAGCCACTAAGTGTGCATAGTTCCAGAGATATTCATGCTATAATTGCTTGTTGTTTGGTGTGTTTATTTGTTTTAGTGCTCTTGGAAGCAGGGCAGATGGAAGAGTTGGTGGGAGGCAGTTTGTGTCACCATTGCTTAGGCAGCAAATACACTGCCAGTGGTGGACTGTAGGTTTCAGCATTCCATGTTTCAAAAAATATATCAAAGCTACTGAAGTTCTCCGTGGCTTGTGTTTGCCCAAAGAGAGAAAGGTTTTGACCAGAATTACCTCTTAGAGCTAAACTATCTTTGCTCAGCCAAGCTACACTGGCTGAGAGCCGCCCAATGGTTTATTTTTGGAAGACTAACTGGCAGTTTATCATTCAGCAGCTCTTGAAAAGCCTGATTCTTCCTCAAAAGAGAGATTATGCTCTTCAGATAAACTTCAATTCTCTCACCACATTTGTTGCCGTGTGACCCAATGGCAACTTCTTTCTTTCCCTGAAGGCTGTGCAGATGGTGTGTAGCTTGTCCATGGGCACTGAGGCAGAATTTAGCAAGGCTAAATGTTGTTTGTAGTGAACAGGGTTATGTTCAGGAGCGCTTGAGGGAAAATAGCAACGTTCTGCTGAGGAACATGGAGTTTTCTGGGATGTCCTCCCAATGTGAGTGTTTCTCATCTGTTTGCTGTTCTTGTACACCTTGGGATCTCCCAGTGGAGGAAGCTGTGGAATGAGGATTTTCATGATGCCTTTTGTGCTTTCAGTGGTAAGCATTAGGGGAGTAACATGCAGATAGCTTGATTGTTCGGGTAATTTTGAGGGAAAGTGTTTCTGAACTCAGATGTGTTAGGGATAGCAAAGTGTATTTGTGGAAAACATTGCTCAGAAGGATTTTCTGTTGTGACACATAGTTTCTCCACTTAATTAAGCATTGTCCTCTCCATGCACTATGTGAAATTTAGGGGGCTACATTTTTCCTTGAGTTAAAATATTTAAGGAAAACAATTGTGTACTGACAACAATGGCTTTTTAAATTGCAGGCCATTTATTTCTGTAATTCCTATGAAATGAATTCAGCTGCCTTACTTGATTCTATTCATTGTGGTTTAGTTATGTACATACTCATATTTGTGTTAAAAAGCAATGTTAAAAACATTAGTGATGAGTGCTTTCAGAGCTTTCTAGCATGCAGTGCCAGTGGAGTTAAATGTTCCACTGGAGTTCAGAAGTGGAAGTTTATAGCAGATGTTTTCAGGAAACCAGTTTTAGACTTCAGTTCAAAGATGCCTCTACAAGAAGGATTTACAACATTTCTCATCTGTGATTTCAGCTGCCAGCATGGGTTTGCCTTCTGATTAGTATAAAAACCAGCAGACCACTTCTGTATACATCTTTAATACGAAGGTACAAAGCATAGAGGATGACCCTAAACCTGGTTGTCTTTGCCTTGAGCAGAGAATCACATTGGCTCAGTGCTGGGCCATTGCATACTGGGAGAAATGGCGTCTCTCAGCCTTGTTATTGCGACACTGTGACCAGATCTGAAGGTGAACTACTGGCCTGTATCTGACTCTTTCACTGTCCTTGCAAAAAGAATTCAGTTTTTACTTCTCTGGCTGGCAGACTCTCAGCATCACACGTGTGTAGTACAAGATGGATTGCCCAAAAATGACCTTCTGTCTGGGCACAGGAATGACTATCGAAGCACTCCCAGCAGTCATCGTTCATTCTCATTCAAGGAATTGACTTTAGTGTAATTCTTCTAGGCATCTCTATGAATAGCAGTAGTTGGGAAAAAACATTAGCAAATCGTTTTATAACTGGAGACAGATCTTTTTGTTGCTGTGCATTTAAAATTGCTGGAATCCCTCAAGCATCTGTAAGGCCATGGTACTGTGTTTTCCCACATCCCGTGGTATGTAGCATCCCTTTCTCTTTTCTATGGCATAGTCATGATAACTTCTGTTGATACAGCCATTCTCACTTCACCATAACTGAGCTGGAGCTGAGAGAATTGTTCAGTGCTTCCAGCAGTCACTAGCAGAGGAAGCTCATCTGCTCCTGGACTTTCCTATGTCTGTTTTCTGCAGGGCACTGCTGGGTAGAGGAGCACTTCCTTCAGTTTTCCTAGCATTTTACCAATGGAGGGAAGAAACACTGTTTGCTCGGACACTCTAGAAATGTGCTGCAGGATAAATAGCTCATCTCCTTCACCTTGGCTTGAGTGAAGGGAGGGGTAACAACTAGCCCAGTATTCTGTGGGGACCACCAAGCCAGTGCTACCAGGATGCCATCAGGAGGATGTTTAGTTTTGCAAGTAGAATGGATTGGGCAGCTTTTAATTTTTTATTTAGAAAAAAAAAAATAGGAGACATTCAGTTATGTGCCATGGGTACCTGTAGGGCCATCCCTTCTTAAAGAAGTGCATCCTGATCAAGAACAGTCAGTCCTGCAGTCAGTTCCTACAGGTAGGAGGGGCTGGAGGGGTCTGCACTGGTTTTCTTTTCTGCTTCCATAGTAGCTGCGAGGGTGCTTGTGTTATGTGAGGTTTCTCTGCATGACGAGGATCCAAAGGCCATCAGACCCTTCAATGTTATGACTCATTTTCGTCAGTGGAGCTCCACCAAGTAGCTACAATAGGGTTTGGGTCTGATCCTGTGTCATGAGGGAGGAAATAAACTATATAATCGTTATCCTTTTTAGAAAGTTTAATCACAGCCTGTGGAGGGATGGCAGTGTTTTATCTGACAAATATGTCACTGTCTTTCATCAGTTGATTATAATCATCTTGGAAGCTCTATAAGCATCTTGGAAGTGTGTCTTTCTCTCTTCTTTTTTAGTGTCGTGTTTTGTTTAACTTTCCCTAATGAGCCCAGTGAAAAGCAATTGTTCTAAATAAATCATGTGCGCTACAAAGCAGTATATCACAAATAGGTTTCCATTATATTTTAATTAGGCATTCCATTATTAAATTGATGGTTTTGGCTTCTTCCAGGTCTCAGACTAATCCTGAAACAAATTCCTCTTTGTGGATAAATATTAGTCAGTCGTAATTAAAGAGTATTCATTGGCGTTGTGGCTTTTCATTAAATCCCTTTGTGATTAAGATGGTTCCCCAAAGTACTAGGCTGATTAAATTTAATAAGATTTGTTCACTTGTGTGTATCATGGTCTGGTGGAAGCTGTTTTAGCACCAGGGGATTGGGAACTATAAGTTCATATCTTGGTGCAAGCAGCCATGGGTCTAAATGCCTGTTTTGCGCAGTGCTGTACACTCTTGTTTCAGGGGGCTCTATGGTTTGTGTGGTCAGCCAGCGGTGGAAAAAAAAACATGGAAATTGAATTAGCAGTGTTAGAGTTGAATTTCAAAGGGCTAAGTTACATCTAGAGGGTTACAATAAAGAAGGGAAGATTAAAGTATGTTAGAGGTTCTGTTTTCTTGACTCTTTCATGACTAGGGCTTTGCTGCTTAGTTGAAACTTGAGTGCTTTTCTACCCCAAACAGTTTTCTCTCCCTGAGATGTATAGACGAGCTCATTTCTATGTAAATATGCCTCAGCTAAAAATTCAGCTAACAAAACAGATGTTCTGACAGAAGTTCTTCTAACAGCAGCGAATGAAATGTTTTCAGAGCAAAATCCTTGTCCTGGGTTTCAAAATCAAGCTTAAACTAAAGCGTGATATGGCTTTAGTGTATATATCCATTGGAGAGAGCTTATAAGCATCACTATTTTCTGTATGCAGAAATTATGCCTTCTTGTGGGGCTGCTGGTGCTGTTCTGCATTCCTCCTGCTTTGTACACAGAAATGGAAACAAACCACTGTGACCAAGAATGGCAATAGCACAAATCAGTGAGGCGTGCAAGAGATCGGCTCAGGACATCTGCAGAAGCACTCCATCCAAATATTTGAGGTGGCAGCTAGCAGGTGTTTTTTTCAATATCCAGTTCATACTCTGTTTCTGGTGCAGGGTACATTTTCATCTAGTGTTTTGGTTTGGGATGGGCTGTATTTGTAATATCAAATATCTCAAAATGCGTTTTCAGTGTTATGTATCCCAAATGTAATGGTATTGGATATATCATCTAGCCAGTCTGTCGTATTGCATGGAATCAGAGTTGCCCTCTGATTCCAGATTGCTCTTCCTGGGGCTGCTGAAGGCCCAAGAGTGATACCTGGGACCGTCTAAAGGGGCAGGGTTGGAGGCAGTGTCAGGTCAGTGCACAGCTGAAGAGTTCTCTCTAGCGGTTGGTTGTGGGTAGTGAAGACAGACAGCAAAGTGCACTGAATTAAGGAAAGAGTATTCATCTGTAGCGACTGGGAAAAGGGAGAAACACAGAATAAGGTTAGGAAAAGAAGCTGACCTTGATATCTGAATTATAAAAAAGAATAGTTGTAATGTGCTAGAAGCCAAGAATAAAATGTCTTTTCTCTAATAGTCATCATTTATTTACTTCTTGCTACTGTTGCAGTACAGCAGTGGATGGTGTTATGCTATTCATAGCACCATTCTTCCACTAGCCTGAAGTGAGGGCTGATGGAGAGCAAGAATCCATGGCATTTCCAAGGAGATGGGGTGCACTTTGATCTGTTGATTACCAAGCAAGAGCTGCCACAGCTGCTTCCTTCTGAGTATCTGTGGTGAATGAGTTTCACTCTACTCACAGTGACTCACACTAATTTTGTAGTGACTTTACCAAAGACAAGGCTCAAAATAAGTTGCATGCTCAGTCTGCAGGTTTGGCAAAATGTTTATTTAAGGCAATGTGAAAGTGATTAAAAATGATGAGAAAATGATGAGAAAATTCCTACCTTACATGCTGACAAATCCTAGAAGTATAGAAAAGAGATAAAAACATTTGAAAAGAGTATGATCAAGGGTTTTGGAAGAATTGAGGGTATTAAATAACATCTAATAAGAAGACCAGGGAGATTGGGCAGTATAACCGCTTTAACCCTTGTATTTTAATCGGGATCTCGAAAGTCTATGTATGCTGTTGTACTACAACATGGCAGTTCATGCATACTGCCACTGCTTGCATCTTTAAAATGTACCACTTTTCTTCTCCAAAAATTCCAAGGTTTAAGCCAGCTCCATTGTTTACTTAGCAGTAACATCCTGCAATGTTGAGCATCATTGGTATGACAGTTGTATATGTAAACTGTTCCAAAGTGTTTTGCTTTACTGTTAACTCAGTGAGACCAGTCAGAAATGGCAGTGAAAATAGCAGATACAACAGCTGGATTCTGGTACAACTGGATTACCTCAAATAGGAATGTGTTTTCTGTTGTAGAGATCGATGCCTAATTTCTTCTGCATTGGAGAGAGATTGTTCATTCAAGTAGACAGCAAAGAAATGTACATTCATACAGGGGTTTATTATTTCTTTCCCAGATTCCCAGGTATTTGAAGTGCCCAACAAGTAACAGAAAAATTAGATGGATAGTCTCTTATTTTAAAGATAAGAATAAGCTCTGTATGTCTGTGTATGATTTATTTTAAGGGTATCTGGTGTCTTATTTTTGCTTAATTGTAATGATACTTAGCTTTCCAGAAATATCTGGATGACTAGTTTAGCATTTTTTAAAATAAAAACAACTCAGCCATTTCCTAATTTAGGTACATTTGCCTGCCTAGCAAGACATCTTATCATGACATGGAAGAGTACACATGATGTTTTTTGAAAAGATTTCATTAAGTGTAGCAAATTATCTTCAGTTCAAGCATAATTGTGATTCTCTCTGAGCTGGTTGGCCGTTTGCCAGGAAATGCATGTTTGAGCTCAGAGGAGTTGGAAAGTTGCATACCAGTGTGTCAGTTTATCTCTGTTACATGAAACATCATTTTTCTGTTTGAAAAACCAGTGGTGTCCTATAAGCCTAGAAGCAGCAATGTCTTCTTCTACCTAACTTGTAACATACTTATGAAAACCAAATGCCATATGTGTGTGGAGAGAAGACTTGTAGCAGGAGAGAATGGGAGAGAGCAGATATGCAAGCAAGGGAATAAACATGGCATTTTTGTTATCTGGATTTGATAAATATAGTTTGGGAATGATAGAGTAAAGAGTGGTGAGTCAGTTTTGCCTGGTCATCTCCAGTGACTGAAAATAACTTGTTATTCCAACCCTTTTATCCCTTCATTCCTTTCTCTCCACATATTTTTGTGTTTTATTTATAGCTCGACCAGCTTTTCCTTCGCAATTTGTAAAATAACCCTTCAGAGTCGGGGAGGGAAGACTGAGGAGCAGCAGCTCCCAGACAGTCTTGTGGATGAAGCTACTGGATCATTCCCTGTTGCTGTGGCTGGATCCCCCCTTTCCTGTGCACATCCTTCCTCCTTCTGCACAGAGATTCATTCCTCTTTTAACCTGCAGCCTGAGTTCCTGAAGTCATTAATGGGTTTGTGTTGACAGGGAGCACATGAGATGTTTCAGACCAGCTGGCTGTGACTTTGACAGCAGCAGGGTCAGAGGCCTCAGGTCTGGAGAGGTGGCAAGGCTGAGTTTTATCTGTGAAACCTTAGTGGAGGCTGTAAGCTGTCCTGAAACGCATGAAATCCACCACCGCAACCCGTACTTGTATGTATCCTGTAAAGCACAGCTGTGTAAACAATGCTTGCAATAATTCTGAGCTAAATCATCGGTGTTTTGCTTCAATTCCCATGCCCAGCATTTTTTTTAAATGAGTTTAATTCACAAACTAAGGATCAATTTAGCACTTGATACATCTTAACTTGCAGATTGGGATAAGATACTTCTTGATCTCTCTTAGGTCTCCCACAGTACTGACTTCTTATAGCATAGCTGGACTATTCCATATTAAACCATCTGACTTGGTCTGGAGAGGAGGAAGGGAGCTGGCAGGCTTAACTGCAGTCCTCCTTAATAATATACTGATGGAGAAGGCAAGGGGAGAGACGTGTTCAAGCAATAAACGTGAATCATAAAATCATAGAAGGCTTTGGGTTGGAAGGGACCTTAAAGATCATTGGGTTCCAAGCCCCCTGCCATGGGCAGGGACACCTTCCACTAGATCAGCTTTCTCCAATCCCCATCCAACCTGGCCTTGAACATTTCAAGTGATGGGGCATTTACAGCTTCTTTGGACCAACGTGTGCCAGAGCCTCACCACCCTCACAGAAAGGAATTTCTTCTTAGTATCTAATCTAACCCTACCCTCCTTCACTTTAAAGCCATTCCTGTTTGTCCTGTCACTGCATGCCTTGTAAAAGTCCCTCTCCAGCTCTCTTGTAGCCCCCTTCAGCTACTGGAAGGTGCTCTAAGGTCTCCACAGGGATGTTCTCCCAGGCTGAAAAACCCCAGCTCTTTCAGCCTATCTGTAGCAGAGATGCTCCAGCACTCTGAGCATCTTCATGGCCTCTGCTGGCCTTATTCCAACAGGCCCATATCCTTCTAATGCTGGGGATCAGATAATGCAGCTCTCCAGGTGGGGTCTCACTAGAGCAGAGCAGAGGGACAGAATCCCCTCCCTGGACCTGCTGGCTGCACTGCTTTGAATGCAGCCCAGGATGCAGTTGGTGGAGCCAATTATCAGACACCAGCCTGGGGTGCGAGAATCTCAGGCTCTGTCACAGGTGAGAGTGGAAAAACAAGAAGCAAGTAGGAATGTTAGTACTAGATGCCTGTGTATGAACCTAATGAAGCCATTTTGGAAAATTCTACTGGTTCAAGCAGACATGCTTTGAAAAGTATATTGAAATATTAGAAGAGATTCAGAGAGCTACTAAAGGGGTTTGAGCTTTAAAAGCCATGTTTCATATTGAGATTTCAGAAACTAAGTAGGTTTTGTTTGTTCAGGAGCTACTTAAGAGGTTGACACATCATACCACCACTTACCTCAGTGTGCATTATTTTTATACTTCTACTTCCTGACCACGTAACTTGGCTAAATTAGAGACCTGTCTGCTCACAGAGCTAAGTGGTGGTATGATCTGTCAACCTTGTAAATAGCTCCTGAACAAGCGAAACCTACTTAGTTTCTGAAACCTACTTAGTTTCTCCTGCTCTTTAGGGCAGTGCGGGATGTCTGTCTCACCACATCCCATGGCAAAACCAAAAGCATTCTGCATAAGCTCCTGTATCATTTGTGAGATCAGATTAGATGATGATAACATTCCATCTGGTCTTAAAATAATTAAATGAGGTATTTATAGAGATTTCAAAGTCAAAGTGGATCTCCCTCCCCACCACCACCCTCTCAGCAGCTTCAGTTAGTGGTATTGTTTACATATTGAGATATAGCATTAGGCTGCAAAATTATGTGATTTAAGTGTATTTAGCAAAAGAATTAGGCACATGTAATGGTTGCTGATAGCTGTGAGTATGTCCTTATATCTCTTGATCTTTGTACTATCTGGGCTGGAGATACCAGATATGGGATCCCAGTAGTCCTCTGCTCTGTATGCAGCACCCAGAGCACATTTCCTTCCTGCTGGGCAGCAGAAAGCAGACAGAGCTGTCCTTTCCCTTGGCTCCCACCCTCTGGGACCAGAGGTGCAGTGTCCTTAACTCCTTAGTTTCAGCTGGTGGAAGGTCTCCCTCTCTCCTTGTATCGCAATGCCTGTGGAAAATCAGATAGGTATAGAAAGAATCGGTATGCAGGATCACTCTTCTCTGTTAATCAAAGCAGCATTATCATTCTGTCTTTTTTTGTTTGCTTGATTGCTACACTTACCTAAAAAAGATTTCCAATAACTACTGAGTTGAAAGTGATTTAGATTAACCCCAGCTGACACTGATGCTTTAAAAAGGGCTTCCTGAAGTTTTAAATCCTCACAAGCATGATAATTCCCAGGAGGAGCTGTAAATCCTTGAAGCTGCTCCCTCCTGATACTGTGTTCTCAAACAAAAATCACTCACATCTCATGAGCCAAGACAATAGTATTTCCCCGTTAGAGGTTTTAGATGGCCTTTGTTTTAATGTCCAAAAGTGTATTTGTGTTTACGGCTAACCTAAAATGCTTAAATATTGTATAACTTGAAAAGTTTTCTTCTACTTGTTTCCATCTTTTCTTTCATTATCTTGCTGATCAACTTATTTACAGAAGTACCAAGCCTCCTCCTATCGGATTTCCTAAGGAAATGTGAATAGGGTGGAGGATATTAAGGCATAGATGGGCGAGTGACAGCCAGTGTTTAATGGAAGCCTGGAAATGTATGAAATATCTGGAGCTGTGCAATGAAGGGTCAGGTATGTCACTTGGCAGCAGAAAGCAGTTATATTGAGCTGGGAGGTGGAATGGACAAGGGCCTCTCATATAGGTCCCACTTCAACAGCGCAGCTTAATTTAAGAATGAATATTCTGTTGTGAGAGCATCTCCATGTGCCTCTCCCCGTGATGGCTCAGCAGCTCATCACCTGCTTTCTGTGATGTACCCTGGTTAAGAATAGCATCCTCTCTGCTGGATCAGAGCGGGGAAAGAGCCAGTATAATCTTTGTGAGGTTTAAAGGAATGTCAGTGATAACCAAAGTAGGACAAATTAGGGCTGCTGAGATCCTTGCTAGGGATGGAAATAGGTAATAGCCGCCCCTGTTAATGCCAAGGAGACTCAAATTCACCTTTGAGGCTGCTGAGAGTCTGAGCAGTTCATTGCATGGATTTGCCTCGGGGCTATCCTCTTTTTTAGCTCACTGGTGGTCATTCTGGCTTTCAGAGCTCCTGTTCTGGGTCATTATTTTGGCCCTTGTTTGTACAGATCCCTTTGTCTCACAGTGAGCTGGCTCAGCATCACTGGGTAGGAGCAAGCGTTTTTGTGGTTGGTGTGAGTCAGAACTGGGGAACAGGCTGTGCTTGAGCTCCCAAGCGAAGCTTCAGCACAGGGAATGGGCCCATCCATCCATCCAGGACCAGGGGCTAGGTCCATCCCACTTACTTGGGATTGTGCTGTAGGCCTGAGCTTCACCTCTTGCAGTTGTTTCCAATTGTAGCTGCACTGCAGTATTCTCTCTGTGAATGTGTTTGAAGGAAGCTGAAAATAATTTAATCCTGCCTTTTACATTCAGGCCGGTTTTTTTCCCCTAGAATTAAAATACTGTGCTGGCATGGTGTTATTGAACACACAGTTAAAAGTAATTTTCAGTTTACCTGTTACGTCTTTATTTTGAACCTAATAAGAGACTCTTGGTTGTCAAATTTTATGGTAGGTGAGATAGATGTTGTCTGGCTGTGCCCATGTATAATGCACATGTATTGTGTGTGAGCATATTGGGAATGTGTGCTCAGGTTTGCTGGGGCAGGGGGTTGCAGAAACTGAGTTGTACAGGGCTACCAGATGCTGCAGAACAATAAGTCTGATGGAATAACTGGTGCAGTGGAAGAAAAAGTCCTCATTTTTCCTTGGAAGTGTTTTTTAAAAAAACTTGTCTTTCTCTGATGCTGCTATTTTGGTCCTGAGCCTGGTCAAGTTCTCCCTGTGCCACCTCTGAGTCCAGTGTCCAAAACAACCAGCTGTGCATTGTAATTGCCTGAAGTAATGTTGTTTATCAACAGAGTTGAAATATAAATAACTTTGTTTGGGCACAGAAAGTTCAGTAAGTTAAAGAATAGTGCTTTTGAGGCATTTTGTCATCCCAAAATGGAGACTGCCACATGGATTAATCATTGTCTGCATGTTGTGCAGTTTACAGCCGCTTAACAATAATTAGAAATAAACTTATATTCACTCCTGAGCACTGCAGTAAGCTTTCCTTTTCTGAGGTGCTCTTATAAAGCATAGGACAAAATATTATTCTTGGGTATGAAGGATACATAGTTCTACTACTGTAGGAAGAAAGTCATAGGACTGTAAAGCTACTGAAATTGGTGTTTCTATTTGTCCTGAGAAGCTGGGCTACCTGCCTGACATTTTAGCCTAAATGGCAGTTTCTTAGCTTAATTAGATTTCAGATGCAAATCTCTGAAAGTTACTTGATTTCCTTTGTCCTTCATTCCTGCCTCAAGGGGTCATGGATACTCACAGGATAAAGATGATTCCTCAGATGTCACTGAAAATATTGCAAGAAGTGTTCTGTCCTCCTCAGCTTCTCTGAGCTGTGAACAGATATGTTAGCTTACTTCCTTTTTGACCCACTAGAGACATAGAATGATGTGGTTTCCCATGGGGATTTTTTTTTCCAAAACAAGCAGAAACAGGTTGTTGAAGCAGGTCTTTAAATTCAGGTGGAAAAAGCAAGACTGCCCTGTGTCTTCACTTATGATCACTTGATTTTCTGGTTGACTGGCACTTTGCTATGGTAAACATATGTTGTTAGATATCTCCAGATTGCAGAGACAACAGCCTAACTTCACAGGGAAAGAGACAGTAAAGATGCTCAAAGGATGCAGGTTCAGAGCTGCCTGATTAAACCTAGCCTAAGGGAATCTTGTTCCTTCTCATGAATGGTCTACCTTTGTCTGCTGTGGTGACTTTTCTTCTTTTTAGCAGATTGTCTTGTAGCTTGCCTTGCCAGGGAATTAAAGCTTCAGGCTGCCATTTGTGTGGAGTTATTAAATATGGATGACCCAAGCTCTTTCTGATATTTCTGTTCTTTCAGATATGCTAAACATATCTTTGAAGTTTCTTTTCTTCTTGTGTAAAATACACTTTAATAGGTGAACCTTGCAGCTGGAATTAGGAGATACTGGTTCCAGCTTGATGCACAGAGCAGGCCAGGTAATCATTCTTTGCCTCAATTTCCCCATGTGTACTGTCAAAACAGTAACATCCACCCTCCTCTGAGCAGCTCTTTGTTTTGGGTGACTAACTAAGAAGCCATAATGTAGTCTAGACCTTCTGCAGTCTGGTGGGAAGCCCTTCTGGAAGGTGTCTTGTCTGGGGATGCTTTGGATCCACAGGCAAGGAGTAAAGGCTTTCCTGTTTCTGATCAGGAATTCATGGGGAGAAATATACATGCATGCTCAAGACATCAGACCAGCTTTGTGAGTGCAGGGAGTCCTGCCAGTCCTGCTTGCACAGAGTCAGAAAATCTGTGTCTTAAGCAGATCTGTTGATTTATTACCTGTGACCTGTATGCCAGTGGCCCTTAAGTGTAAAGCCTTGAATTCTCAAGTAGTTCATGTAGTTGACAGACTGATAGTTTAGCTGCCCAGACATGAATGACTGCAAGATGTGCAAGAAACTCATCTGGCCAAAAACTCGTTTCATAAAAGTCTTTTTTGATGCAAGGATATCAGGAAGGCTGGACTCTTCTAGCCTCCCTTTTGGGGTAAAATGTGTAGGTTTTATGTTCCACTAAAGCTGGGGAGCCATGGAGGATCAGGAGTAAGGAGATTATAAGAGATGGAAATCTCTTAGAGGTTTATGTAACAGCCCTTCCCCTGATTGGGCCAGGAAGTAAGGGATGGATGTCTGTCCTGCAGAATGATTGTAAATCTGATGGTAGAAATCTTTGGAATAGGAGAGTTAAAATGCAAGCTGTTCCCAAAACTAAAATGTTTTGTGCTAAGGTGCAACAGGCTGCCAGTTACTTCCCTTTGTAAGGGCTGAGTTTCTGAGACATGATCAAACAGGGATTCTCTGCTCAGTTCAGGGGTGATCCTAGAGCTAGACAAAAGATGTAATATTGAGTTTTGCTCTGATAGACCTCCAAGGAGCCATATAATTCTCTTTAAAACCCCAAGTAACCTGCTACAAAACTGTCTGAGAGAGATTGTTTCAAGACAGCACAATTACAAAATACTCGGAAAGGCTGAATAGGGTTTTTCCCCCTCTTGTGATATTTGGAGTTGAACTTTAGATACATCATTTTGAACATGGCCTTTTAAAGTAACTTTCTATTCTGGCCCTGTCATTTTTAGGGCTGTAAAGGAAAACCAAAATGCCAGGGAAGGAGAGGAAATGAAAATGAAGAGTGGGGCTAAAGAGTAGGTTTTGATCATCTTTGCAAGAAGTGGCATCATCTGTGAGAACAAAAGTCCTCAATTGCTGCAACTGCAGACAGCTTTTAGTCTCCAATTCTATTTTGCCCTCAGCCAGCCAGCCAAATAAAAACAGCAACATAAATCACTGCTGGCAGAACTTAACAGTTATGCAACGTCCAGTGCACCACATGCCTATTTTTAGATCAGTTTTGCACTAGCAGAATTTATTTTATGAAATCTAAAAAGAATGTCTGTTCAGAGGCTGGGGGATAAAGACAGTATTTCCAAAGTGAAAAATCTAAAAACACTTAGTACAAGGATGCTCTAGCAAGCCCTGCTTTGGCAATACTGATATCCTTTCAAAAATGTTGGCTCAATCAGGTATGCTAATGAAGTGTAGAGGGTTTTTTCATCGATAGCCCCTTGAATTTCTAATGTGCAATTGCTGTTTGAATGGTTAGCTGTGCTCCCTTTACCCAAACAGCTGAACATTAGACTCAAATATAGCTTGGACTTGTTATCCAAGACCAGATGTGCCTCTTCTCTCCTTTACATTTGACTTAATTCTCTTATAGTTGTAATTCTGCATTATTTTGTACTGTGTATAATCTTGTTCCCAAAGCTTTTTGTTCAGATTCAGAATAGGCAATGATTTCCATGACTGGGAAAAGTTTTACCTTTCGGCCTTTAGATATTCCAGCAGATGAAACACAGTCTGCATAGTTAATGTATCTCTGGGATTTCTGCCATAATTTTGACAGTTTCCAATCATGTCTTGAAGCAGATTAGTATTCTAACTGTTGCATGATCTGTATTGATCTTTTTTCCCCCAAACCTTTCTTCTAGGTGACAATCTTGATGCCATCCATGACATAACTGTGGCATACCCCCAAAACATTCCTCAGACAGAGAAGCACCTTTTGAAAGGAAACTTCCCAAAGGAGATTCACTTCCACGTCCAGAGATACCCCATAGAGACAGTGCCCACTTCTAAGGAGGAGCTGCAGCTTTGGTGCCGGCAGCGCTGGGAAGAGAAAGAGGAGAGACTGCGACACTTCTACGAAGGTGGAAAATGCTTCAGTGCACCAGGGCAAAGCATTGTCCCGCCCTGTAAATCCGAGCTCAGGGTCCTGGCGGTGAAGTGCGCCTCGCTCCTGTACTGGACAGTGTTCCCGCTGGGAATGCTCATGCTGCTGTACCTGTACAGCTTTGCACAGTGGTACTTTGCAGCCATGATCGTCTTCTTCGTTGTGCAGCAAAAGATATTTGGTGGGCTGGAACTCATTGAACTCGCTTGCCATCGGTATTTTAAAAAGCAACAGAAATTTCACGACACGAAAGTAAAAATTAATTAGTTTCAGGGTAGAGGAAGGGTGGTTTTGAGATGCCCTGCAAATTTTATGCACAGGGAACAATTTCTGCATGAGAAGTGTCTTTTACTATTGCCATTGTTAGACATTTGCACATGATGATTCTGTGAAGAGAAAGAAAAATTTAGTTATTGCTACACGTGAAAATGGTAGTTTTTAATCTCTGAATGTAATTTCGACATTGCTCTCACAAGCAGCTAGCAACTGCATTCTGCTGTCATTAAGAAACAAATTGCAGGATTACTGAACAATCATAACGACATTAATAAATGTGACATGCACTGAAGTTTCATGTAGAAACCCAAACAGTTCAGCAAAGAGAGGCAGATGTATGATTTCTTTAGAGTCACATTGGTAGGAAGTAAGCACCATATGTGGAAAACAGGTAAGTTTTGATGGTAGGTGAAAGTTGAAGGAGAAGGTGTTCTGTTTCTTTTTTCTATTTCAAATACCCAAACTTACTTTGAAGTAATATTTTTGCATAAGCTTTTCCAAACACTACTGAACCAACCAACTATTCAACTATTCTGGCTTGGTCACTCAGGAGGATTTTTAAGCCTTGCAGTCTTGTGTCATACTACAGAAAGCAGTACAGTGCTCACTCTGCCTCCATTTAAGTGTTTGCTGATTATTTAGTAGACCTGTGCAGCTAAGTTTTTATCTCTCATTGTTTCATACTGTTCTAGTCTCCCTGTTAGTTGTGGGAGACTTCTTCCTACTGCAGTATGCAGAGCTGAAGGATAGAGGAGCTGGTTTTTTATTGGTTTATTGGTATTTGTTTCTCACAGAGGCAAAAATAGCTGTTTGTCTCTGAGTAACTGGGAAATGTTTTTCGAAAAGGCTTCCTTGTATCCTCGTAGACATTCTTTGGTTGAACACATTTTATTTAGTTTTCTTTTTTTAAATTTTTTTACTAATAATTTTGGTTTTCACATTGGTTCCTTTGGCATTTCACGTGTCTCTGTACATAAGCAGGAAGACTGCTTGTTCCATGCATGTCAGCCAGACCTGTTGAAATGCAATGGTGCTCTCATTGGTGGTACAAGAGATGGGTTTGGGTTTTAGACTTAGCACAGGGAAGAACTGCATCTTCCCTTTGCATACTGGCTTTGTTTCCTGATGTCATCATTACTTTTTCAACCTCCTTCACAACTTTTGGTACTTTCCCTTATTTTCATGACATTCAGAAAACTGGAAGGCTTAAACTCAGACAAAGCACTTTCAAGCATATCCCTTGTCATATATAATAAAAGTAATGTTCATGCTCATGTAGAAAAAGACGAAAACATTGCCAGCACTTCGGAGACTTCAGGTCTTCAGGTTAAATTGTTTTGCAACCTCCAAAATTTTAGGCAACTTGAACAATTGTATTGCTGCAAAACCTTCCTGACTTACTAAATATTTGGGTTTTATTGCATGAGGGCTTGTTTGAGCTGGACCCAGATGGCTTGGCTCCATTTGTTGAGTGGCATTGCCATGAAATGTGAAAGTCCAGAGTGCAAAATATATCTTGTACTGTGACATGTATCTCAAGTGTTGGGTCAGCATAGTGGACACACCTGTTTGCTTCTAAATTACAACACTAAGCATGTTGTCTGATGTGTTTGTTTCAAAGACCATTTTTTGAATGAATCACCAGCCTCTATTCAACTGTCCCTTGCAAGGTGACAAGTCTTTTTTAATCTATGCTTATAATAAGTAATTGTTTATTATGCAGAAAGTACTTGAAGCCATCTGGTTTACTCCAAATTTTTTAATCCCTTTTTTCTTAAAAATAAATACAAGTAGGTTTATATTTAGGGTTATGTTTCTTAATTATTTTTTCGTGTTTGTATTTGTGTACCTGACAACTGGTGTTGCAATATCATGAGTGGAAGGAGGTCATTTCTGCACCCTGAGGTCTTTTTTTAAAGCAGTTCTGTGATATCACAGGCGTGGTTGTAGCTTAAACCTCCATAGCCTGTTTTTTCTTCAGCTAATACCCTGCACATTCAGGTAACCCACTGCAAGGGAAAACCTAAAAACCTCATTTGTGGTTAATGCAGAGGAGACCTAAAAGGCTTCTTCCAGTCTGTCCTGAGCCACAGCTGTGCTTTCATACCAGGAGTAACCATAGCCAGCCTACTCAATAGCCTTAACATCATCTTCAGGAATGACTTCAAGAGGACAGGTTCCATGTGTTGGTGACATAAAATACCAGCTACGCTTTTCTCGGTTGTTCAGAGAACTTTGTGGTTGTCATCAGATGTACCAGGAACATCAGTGTGAGTCTTGGTCATGGCACGGTACAGGATTTATATCTCTGTGTAATTAAAGTTGGGTTCTGAAAATGAAGTCAATGCAATCCATCGTTGACCCTTACAAGGGATTTCCTCCCAGCTGGAGCCAAACATGTAACCTACTGTAATGCAGTAAAAACATCCTGCAAAATCTGTAATTCATCTTCCTGTCTCATGTGTCTGGATCAAAGAGAAAGAATAATCTGCTTTTCAGCTGGTAATGTCACGTTTGCAATGCCCAACTCCATGATGCAGAGTGAGTGGTAAGTGAAGAATCCTGCTCTCACAGGAAGGCTGTTGACTTTGTGTCTGACATAGATGTTTAGATTATGTGCATCATTTTTCGGGTCAATTAGAAATGCAAGATGGGAAAAATGTTGAATAAAAACTAAAAGTTTTGTGGATAGAGACGTTTCTTTTTTAAAAAAGTGATTAAGGAACTGGAGGAAGGTTTTTCTGTGAATGCTTTTTTCCCCTCTGGTGAAAATGTAGCTTTTTAATTAAAAGGTTCTGATATACAGATTTCTTTTTTCAAAGATCACTAAGTTGGCATTTAGGGACATGGTTTAGTGGTGGACTTAGCAGTCTGGGTTTACAGTTAGTAAACACTGTAACATTAGTTACAGTGATCTTTTCTCACCTAAATCATTCTGTGTTTCTGTGCTGGGTAAATCACTTAGAAATTATTTCAGCGCTGTTGGTATGAAGGTGCTAATACTCCAGGAATCACATAGCCCTCTTCCATGGGACATGGATTGGCACTAGGTCTCATCTCACTCAGTAGCAGGTTTGTCCCAGTTCACCCTCTCTTGTAGTCCTAGCAGCTGCACCTCTGAGGTCTGTCTGCTGGGCCTACAGGTTTTTCTGGGTCTTGCATAGATTGTTTGGGATCAATGCTATGCTTTAAGGATGCTGCTCCCCTTTGGTCAAATGTTTCCTTGTCAGCATCAGGGGGGTTTCTTTCTCTCTGCTCAGAACAGAAGGTTGAAATCCTGCTATCTCTGTGTCATCAGGCTCATCTGGGTAGCAGGATGTCAGACCAAGACATTTTTCTCTTGACTTCAAAGCTGCAAGGCCCAAAGCTGGTCTGTAAGGTGGTGTCTTGATCACAGGAAATGTAGTTCCTAGTTTTGTGCATTGCATCAATTGGTGTTGTTTAAAAAAGATCTGTGTTTTGATAACTTGATTGTATATGTGCACTGTGTGAAAGGAAACACCAGGACACTACAAACCTACAGAAAGCCTTAGTTTTCAGATTTCACTGATGATATGAGAATGTTTTATCCATGTACCAGTTACTCTACAGCAACAATAAAGACCTGAAGCATTGCCTGTGTTTAATTTTGCTGTTTTCTTTTTACTGCACCTGTAAGGAACAAACCTTGTCTTCAAATATATGGCTGGCTGGCTCAGGCGGACTGGTGTCTATTTCCATGCTTGACTCATGGACTGTGGCTATTGAGGGAGGAGAACCCCCCATCTCTCCATAGGAGGCTGGAAAGGGGCATCTGGCTCTACCCTCCCTTCCAGTTTCTTCTTGTAAAGAGGCACAGAAACCTTTGAGTGTGCAAGAACTACAGCTCTGCTTTAGCCTTGCTGTGCTGCTTAACCAGGATTGCTGAAGAATAATGTATTAGGTAGTGATAGGTGGGTAAGTCCTCCATTTTAGGTATATTCTGTTACCTCCCATGTAATTACTGACACAAGAAACAATCTATGGCAAGGTTCACATTCTTAGAGGACCTTTCTTTAATGTAACTTCAGGTCACAGGCCCCTTGATTGCTCTCTCCATTGCTTGAGTGCTAATCCAGTGTGCAGGCACAAGGACTGTGTTTCTCAGCTTCTCATTACCCAATGAGAATAGCCTTGCTGTGCTGGCCCTAGGGAAATACCCATGTCTCCAGCAGGTATCTTGGGGCAGAAAGAAGAAACAGAGACCCTGGTAGCAGTTTCTGCAGCTGGAAATTATATTGGCCATGTCTGTGTATGCTCAGAGCATTCAAATCCTTTCCCCAAAGTCCAAATGAATGGCTTGTCACTCTGGAAAGGTGGTTGTCTCTTCTTCTTGGTTTCCTCACAAATATGCAATGAAAAAACTTATTTCTCTGTCTTAACCTGTCCATACAGAAAACATTAGTAATGGAGGCCAAAGCTTTCACTCTCCAGCTGCCCCAAATCCCTCATTTGCAGTTCCATATAATGGGGAAAAGGTGGTCTTATTTCCTCAGGAAATAAGAACTTTCAATCACACTGCAAGTGATCTCAAACAGAAAATGCTCCTGGGAGCAGGGAGCATGGTCTGTGCTTATAACATGGTTGGGTTACTCTCACCCTAGAGGATTTGGGCTGAGGTATATGAGGGGGAGAGAGTTTGCCTCCGTCCTTGCTAAGGCAAGGAGTTTTATCAGGAGTGGATATCAGGCCCCGAGTTTTTAAGTAGATATCTTTGTTCTATCACAGTAGGGCCTCCAGATGGTTTGTCATCCCCTTTTCTGGAGGTCTTAGTCTGGGAGGACTCTTTCTCAGGTGGGCATTACTGCTCTCAGTAGATGATGGGAGAGTGTTTGCTGCATTTGAGATGTTTCATGCTGGGCTGCATGAGAGAGGCAGATGTGCAGGTGCAGGTAAGCGTAATGGTTTTGGTGGTCAGCAGCCTCCCCCCTGTATTTCTCTCTCCCTCTTGCTTGTCTGAGGGAGGAGGCGAGGGCCCCTTCCACGGCTTCAGGGAACAGAGAAGCACCTTCAGCCTTACCAGAGAGAAGAGCTAAACAGGCTCAGGCCTCAGCATTGCTTCTGCATCCCCAGGACAGGTAGCAGAGGAGGATAAGCTGCTGCATGGTATGAGCACAAGGAGATGCTGTGGGAGGAACAGGAGGCACAGCTTTCAGCGGAGCCGTAACCTGGCACTAACATCGCTGCTGAATCTTGCCCTCTGCCCCCCTGCACTATTTCTTCCCCTTCCTTCTAGGCTTGCTCTGCTCTTTAAACAGCTGGGTGTCCAGTGAGACAGAGGAATGGATGTAAATTAACACTGAACCCAAAGAGGAAGGGGAATGTTAGGGATAACAGGATAGGAAGGTGTTGGCTCCTGCCAGTGCTGGGTGCAGCTGTTGGGAGCGTGTCATCTGTCTTAGAGGCTGAAGGAAAAGGTCTATGTTAAAATACTTCTTTACTTAGACGTCTTTTGAGAAAGTGAGGAGAGGAAGAACATCCCCATAAGGTGGTTCCCAGCAGGACCATTGGACTGCCCCAGGATGAGCTTCTCTCTGTTCTTTCCTGACAGGCTGTCCCACCAGTGTTGGCATTGCCTGTGTGTCCCTGTAGCTACTCAGGGTGCTGTCTCCTTTCTGTGCTCACATTTCTCACTTGATATCCTGTCTTTAAAGACATGCAAATGGCTCCTTCTGCTTCTTTTCCTGGCAGTTGCGAAGACCCTGAGTTCTTTAAGGACACAGTAGTCCCTTACTGTCAGTAAGATTCCCACTGGCAGGCTAGGAAGCTACCCACCTTACCAGGGAAGCTTGCAAAGTCACTTGTAACTGTGCTGCCTTATGCAATCCATGTTTTGCCTGGCAGCCAAGTGCTCCCTCACCTTCCTGGCAAGGAGCTGCCTCATCATCCCCCTCCCCACTGACACAGTTAGTTTCCCTTCCTGATTATCCACTGAAATTATTCAAGTGGAGTTGTTCTGCCTGCTGGTAGGTCTCGAGGTTTGCTTCCTACAGCTTTGCACCCCCTGCCAGTGCTGTTCAAAGAGCTCTCTGAAACTCAGCTCTGAACTCACTTCACTCAAGTGCCCTTTTTATAGCTACCTAAGCAAAGGTCCCCACTTTCCCAGGGCTTTTCTTGTTGCTTTGTGATGGGCACAAATCATCAGTCAGTGGGTCGGTCTCAAGGTCACAGCAGGGAAACCTTCCAGTACTTGAGGATCAGACACACATGCACAGTCCTGGACATGGGCAGGTCAGGATCCGAAATTGTGCTGCTTCTCACATGCCTTAGCACCAATCCCTGCAGGAGCAGAACCAGCATTTAAAGGAAATGCTCTAAACAATCTCTTTTGGCAGCAAACAAAACTTTTCAGATTCCTTTATGGCTCTGTGCCTTCCTTCTCCTCTCTCCCTCCCAGGAGCAAGAGACAAGAAGGTTTTGGGACACACTCTGTTGCTTGAAGCAGGAGAGCAGTGATCCTGGAGCCACTGTCCTACGTGGATCAGGCTGTGCTGACCAAGTTCACAAAGCAGGAGTTGAGGACTGCTGACACTGGAGGCTCCTTGCACTTGTCTGTCCCTGCAGAGACACACAAGGAGAGGGGACTGGGTCCAGTTCCTCACCCACACTGGGCTCTGGTGTGGGCACCTGCCAGCTCATTCATCTGCACGAAAAATGTGAGAGCCTCACAGCCAACACAAGGACAAAGGGACATGGAGCATCATCCCACAGGATCCCAGAGCTTCAGCTAGCAGCTGGGAAGCCAGAGAGGAGCACTCTGAAAAGGTGCAGCTGCTTGGGAAAGGACCTGCTGACCAACAGCCCTCAGGTGGCCTTGGTGCTCTTATCAGAGATGCTGTGAGTGATGTGGGCCAAGCATAGGGACAGAGCACAGGCACCCTTACTGCAAGCCAGGGCTGTGCCTGGCATCAGGCTCTAACACTCACCTGTGGGTTTGATGCTGCATGTCTGTCTGGGACAGGTATTATTCCTGGCCCCCAAGGCCTTGGCTGGGAGTAAGCCCCCCCCCC
>VZSE01001436.1:0-26548 GCA_013398275.1 Promerops cafer | reverse complement strand
CGTGCGGCCCCCCCCCCCCCCCCCCCCCCCCCCCATTATGGGCAAAACAGCGCAGGATGCAGCAGGATAATGGCAGCAAACGCCACATTGCCAGCAGCAGTGAGGGCTGGCACAGATATTCCAGCTACAGCAACCCAGCTGCCTGCCTGGGCTTGTCCCTCCCAGGAGTTCATCCTACTGATTTGGTGGGGTTTTGTCTGGCACTACGGAGAGTGGGGCTGATGTTCAGCTGTGATTTCTGCTCTCTCACAGTTCCTGCTCCTGCACCATGTGAAGGATGTTGTGTGGTCTCAGAACATGGGGTGCCTCAGCCTTCATGCCCAGCCTGGCTTTAAATTAAGGTGTTGAAGCTCTTGGAATAGTCCGGTCTCCTTCTGTACTCCTGCACTGGGATGAGTGACCAGGGGCAGGGCAGCTGGCTCAGGCCTCTCTGGTCCATCACAGGGCTCTTGCAGCAGGGCAAGGGCAAGATGGATCCTGTGGTCACTCTGTGCTCAAGTGTCACATCGAGTGGACATCTCCAGCCTGTCTTTACAGATGCTGTGCTCCTCTAGAGGTTTTGCTTTCTGCCTCCACTGGGGAAAGGGAGATTCTTTTCCAGGAGCCCCTGAGAGGCAGCACAAGGAGATGTTTAATGCAAGATCACAGCAAGGTGTTCAGGTCTGCCTCCTCACAACATGTGAAGGTTAAAAGCAGGCTCTCAGCTTTCCACTGCTAATGACAGAAAGTGCTTTGTGAGTGAGAGAGAGAGCACAATTAGGGATTAATGAGAAAGGAGCCTGTGGTTTTATTACCCATTGGACATCAGTCCCGTGGACGAACAAGAGAGGTTGCATTAGCTGCTTCCTGCTGAGTCTTTCCAGCAGGGAAGTCCTTAGCAGACTTTCTGCATCATTTAAGGACAGGAGGTAAAGGAGGGCACTGCAGGCAAGGCGTGCTGGGGCTCAGTGTCCTCTGCTGCAGGCTGGGACAGGCCCCAGATCTGTGGCACCACGGTGGGACTGTGGACCTTGGGGCAAAGACCTTGGGCTCTACTGTTGGCTCTGCCACTGCACAGTGGCATGTGTCACACACCTCCTGCATCCCAGGTGGTTCAGCAGGACTGGAGACATCTCCTCAAGTGGTGCCCAGTGGCAGCCACAGCATGTCAGGAGAGGCACAGTCCGAGTGCAAAAGCAGAGCTATTTGCTTGTGCAAAGGTCAGAGCAGATCCCACCGCGTTGGGATGAGCCTTCCGCCCTGCTTCAGCCTGAATCTAACAGTGAGGGAAGCTGGAAGAGATCAGATAAAGAGAGGAATAAAACCAGGGAGGTTAAACACCTTATCTTGAATTAGCTTCATCATTCCTAGCCGTTGCATAAAAGCTATTAAAGTTATTACAGGATGTGCTTTATGCTGGCACAGCAGGAACAACAAATATAAGTAGAGTGGGTCCTTCTCATAAATATCACTCAAGCTGTCTTGACAGCCCTCTGCCATCATAACGCTGCTTGCAGCCAGCCTGGCTTAGCGGTGCCAAACCATGGGTGCAGCTGATGGGAACAGCTCCTTGTGTCTCTAAATTATATAAGGCTTGCATCCTCAAGGAAAGAAACTTCCTGCTGTGGGGCAGACCTGCTTTCACTGTGTCCTCTCCATGGGGATCTTGCTGCAAGTGCCACAAGGAACCAGAGGCCGGGATTTAAAAACCATGGCACAAAAAGAAATCATCCCACTTGTGCATGCATTTGTCAAGTCTATTAATAATGTGCTTCACACTGTACTTTGAATGCTCTTTTTAATGATTACCCTGCATTTTGCCACTCAGCCATTGCAGTCTCATCTAAGTCCCAAAGTTATCAGACATTCATCTTGTAAGATCACAGCCCCACTCCACTGATATCTCACTCCACGATACCAAGACATGTTTATTGCCAAGCACATGGACTTCTCAAGCCTGACACAGCACACAAGTAGGTGCTTTTGCTGCTCTGTTAGCTAAGCCAGGTGCCTTTTCCAGTGACAGACCATTGCACCCCTCAGTATAAAGTCCTCCAGTTACCCCTCGTCTGCCAAATGCTCTGACACATCCAGTTAGGAAACGAAGCCAACTTTTAGCTCAGTGTATCCAAATCCTAATCCTCCCATTCTACCATGTCTCCCCGAGCAGAAGAGTGAATTAGAAAGGGGGGCTCTGTCCCACACACCTGCAGTGATGGGCAGAGCAGAGAGGTCGCCCTGAACCTGGACTACTTCCAGGGCCATCGACCCTCACTGAGTCACTCGTCAAGATGATGCAGCAGGAAGTCATTGAAAACACAAGACAATGGAAATAAAATAAAGAGTGAGGCATCCATTCACACCCTTGGCAGAGGCATTTCTGTTCCCGGTCCCCGCCTGCCTGCAAGGAGGATGGGTGCTGCTTATTAGACAGGTTATGTAATTGAAGTGGTCTATATTTATCAGGAGAGCATGGCATACACACCTCGAGGGTCAGAAGCCCAGCAGTTTGGAGCACATTAGCTCTGCTAATGAATCAGCAGGGAGAAGGACCTAAAAATATGACTCGGCTGCAGAAGGACATCATCGGGCGGCTCAGGGAGCCAAGGTCAAGAGGCCTTGATGTGCCTTTCCAGCTTTGGCTGGCGTGGTGATGCTGTGCTCAGATGGCCATTGCCTCAGAAAAGACAAAACCCACTCTGTGCTAAACTCCTTTCAAACTTTGGCTATGGTGTTGGATGTTGAGCTGTGCCTAAAGGAGAAGGGAGACCCCCCCAGTCCATGCCATAATTACTGTATTGTAAACTCAGCCTCCTTTTTTGCATCATTTTCCCTCTGAGCCTGAAACCTCAACACTCGTAGGATCTATCCTCCTTTTTAGGGCATAGAACCACTAAAAATGCTTGATTTCCTTCAGAGTCAGGGTAGTCCTTGGCTGGTTCCAGACATGGAGGCTGGTTTGTGCTCCCTCTTCTGAGCCCTGCTATGGGGGCTGGTCAGACACGAGCTTTGTGCCTGCTCCTCAGTGCTGGGGAAACTTGAGGAAGGCTATTCTTCATCATGCTAGGTGCCTAGCCTTCTGGAGCAGCTGTGCCACCCCACAGTCCCCCAGCTATCATCAGAGTGAGGAAGCTGCAGCACATCAGCAGTGGCCCACAGTCACCCTATATCAGACTGGAGACAACTGAGGTGAGCCGGCTGCTGGAGGGGTGTTTCTGCTGCTTTGCATGGATAGAGATGGTGAGTGAGAGTTATTTTTAGGGAACTGGAGAGGGTGGAAGGAAATAACAGATAGTTTTTGTTTTCTTGGTTTCTGCTATTGTGAGTGAATTTTTTTGCCTGTGGTGCCAGGGAGCTCAGCTCAGTGCCCTGGTTTACTCAGGGAGTAGACAAACAGTGGCCCTTACCCCATACTGTGTTCGTGCAGTGTCCACACTGTCATTTACTTTTATAAGATCCTGAATACTGTGTCCTTGACCAAATTCTGCCTTTTTGTAGATGCATTGGTGGACCTGCCTGCCCAGGGCAGAGAGCAGAGCCTGAGCACTCAGTCTGTCCCCTGAGACTGGCCATGGCCCCAACAGCTGTGCATTCCTGCCACATCCCCAGTAATGTTTTGGTCCTTGGCTTCACACGATTCTGATGAGCTCTGAGCCCTGCCGACCCCTTGACAGACACTAAAACTATAGAGGGGTAAATTTACCCCTCTATATCATTTATATCATTAGATTTATCAAAGCTGCTGACCCATCGGAGCCACGGCTGATGTCCCTCCCAGTGGGGTTTGAAGAGCAAACTTGATTCAAATGCTGCACTCCCAGGGGCTCCCTCTGATCCACCTGGAGCCTCCATGCTTTGTTATGGTTTGGAAAAGCTTGGTCAGAAAGTGCTTTCTCGTTGGTATTTTTGTGTGATTGTGAAGAACAGCTCTCCCCCATGGAAGTCAGGGTGGAAGTTACCTACAGGACCAGTACAGCTTCCCAACTGCTCCAGCTGGTATAAACCAAGCCTTGAGAGGAGGATCATGCCAAACTCTGAAGAGCAGCAGTGTCTTGGGGGCAGTACAGGAAGAGGTCAGAGAGAAGAGTTCAGAGGATGGAGGAATGCAGGCAGGTGCAGTCGCTGTGTCGGTGCTCCATGTGGGGCTCTGCAGTCAGGCACAAGCTGGGATCCTGTTCTCCACGCCTGGAGATGCTGGCAGCCCTGATGGCAAGCACAGGCCCCTGGAGAAGGACCAGGAGGTGAATGCCAGTGGTCACATCTGTGCTGTGAGCCCAGGGCACTGGTAAGGTATTCATTTGTGTTGTGCATAGTCTCAGTCCTACTTTTTCATCGTAAAACTTTGGTGTGTTTAACATAAACCACAGGAGGATGTTCTCCCATCACACTCTTACTTCTTGTCTGTGGAGTCTCTGTGGTCACTGCAAAGTCCACCCATTCCACTGGATCAGTCCTGGGCTCTCACTTGGTCAAGCACCTGGGTGCCACCTCCTCTCTGTTCCCAGCAATGTCACTGGCTGAGGCTCAGAGACCCAACCCACCACCACATGGATGCACCGGCTAGCATCCCTGGCTTCTCTGGGATCAGGCTCTGTCCCACAGCAAACAAGGAAAAGGACTGAATCAAACATAGCCGTGGGGCTGGTCTGCCCACTGCATATTTCCTGAGCAAGGTAATTTATTTGGAAGAGTTGGTCCTGGCAGAGGTGTTTGAGTACATTTTTCTGCTCCTGTCAGTCCTCTCTGCTGATAACTCAGCTGCCAGAGCAGCTCTTCCTCCCCTGGCCCCACATCTCCTGGACAGGCTCACAAGGCACATCCTTCTCCTGCAGTCACTGCCGAAATTGCTTTTTATTTTTAAACCCTGGGACACAAAAGCGCTACCTTTATCATTTGCCTGCAGTCCCAGCAGCTCCACATATCCTCATTAAATAACCACTGATCATCAGTGAATCTGACAGGCCCCAAAAGCAAGGGAGATCCAGATGTTTGGTGTGCCCATGGCTGGTCCACCTCCCTGTGGCTGCAAAATATGGGGGGATCTCCTCCCTGTGGGGTGGGGAGAAGGGCTGTCAGGAGCCCAAAGAAATGGTGAGCCTGTGCCTTTCCACTGGAATGTGGGGACAGGTGGCTGCAAGGACTGAGTTTATCCCAGCCCTGCCAGAATTTATATGGACAAACAATAACAATGGCTCTTAATAGGGGGCTATTGAGATGGAAAAGTGGCAAACTGGATTATGGCCTGTGCAATTTCATATTCCTCTTCTGAGACAGAATTTAAATAATCCTTTTTCTTAATTTATTTTTAATCTCTGTAGCACAAACCCTGAGGGAGGATGTCGCCAGAGCAGGAAGACTACCAGCCATTGGTCAGCTGAGGGTGAGGAGGTAGGTGTCCATGGGGCAATTTGGGTGCCAACCTGAACCCCAGATAGAGAAGATTTGAAGGGAGGGATGGATCATGCAGGGATATTGATGCAGCTCTCTGTCCAGGGCAAACCTCAGTCTGATCTGTCCTTAAATGTTCAAACTTTCAGAAGTGTTTGGACTTGATATGTGAAGCTTGTGTTTTGGTTGGGATTAGCTCCCAGCTGGTTTCTCCAGCCACCAGCCTTGATACAGTGTCTCCGAGGGGAAAGGCCACATTGCATTTTGGTAGAGATCATGCAAAGATTGGTACATGCAAAGAGGGAGTCCCTTTCATCCCCATCGGATGTGAAACATTCCAATGAACTCAGTGATGGGAAATCAGGAATCACACCTGAGACAGGTGACAGGAGAAAATACGGTCACTGGTGGTTGTTTAGGGCCAGGACTCTGCTTTCTGGAACAGGCTAGAGCTGGGCCTGCAGCAAATTTACAGCTTGACAAGGATACTCAGGAGTCCCTGCTGGGGTTCACTTCACCCTGAGACAAGAACCAGCTGACACATAAATGAACTGCGTTTTTCCCCAGCTTTCACAAAGGCTGGTGCTGGGCTCTGTAATTGCACAAAATTTTAGTACAGCTCCTGTCTCAACTAAATTTTTTCAGGCATCACTAATTAAATTGAATTTACTAGGATGACAAGTGTCTCTCTCTTCTTAGCCACAGATATTTTAACTGCAGCTCAGGCTCCAGCACAGCCTGTTTGGACCTGCTGTAAGACCCTCAGGCTTCCCTGGCTCAGGGGTGCTGCCTGGGTGCCTCTCCCAGTGTGAAAACCAAGGGGCAGACCAGGGATCAGCCCAGCATGGTTTTTATTTCTGCAAATAACTCAGATGGCCACAGATCTCTCTGTAGATCTTTTGTCCTCCTCTCTGTGCCTGGTGGGGAGAGTTAATAATAGATATTGGATGCTGCAAGAAGATGCAGAATTTAAATTAATTCCCCTTCCTTCTCAGTAATGAAAATATTTCTCCCCTAAGAATCCCTTGATTAATTGATCCAGCAATTGACAAATCAAGGATGGGAATGCATAAAATCCAGTAGAAAGAGATGAAAATAGCATTATGTACAATCTGATGCAGTCAGCGATGTCACGCAACCAAATGATGGCAGAAAAATGGAGCCTTGGGCTGGAAGAGCCTTTATTAAGATGTGGCATGGGTATTATTAAGTAAAAGAACATTGATTTTGTTTGAAAGATTTGGCCATCCATATTAAATATAATCTCCATCATGTAATCTTGGGAGTTGCTTTAAATGTCAGCATCACTTCACTACATCTGCTTGCTGGTGCTGCTGCTCCAAAATGAAGATGAAAACTTTGTTCTCCATCACCTATTGTGCCCCACTGGCAGCTTGATAGGCTGTGCCCATGCAGGGGAGCATCAGCATATGGGTTCCCCACAGGGAATACGGGTGTGCCAGAAAGGCCTGTGCATCTAAAGCATATGTGACTGTAACAAAACAAGTCATTTACTGAGGCAGAAGCAGCCAACACACAGGATATTTCAAAGCCAAAAATTGCTTTAAACTCTGGGCTTTCATATGAGACATGAATACCTGGCTAAATTCTTGGCAGCAATTAACCCATGTAGCTCTAATCAAAGTCCTTGGAAACTAAACCCCCTATCCCAAGTCCAGTCTGACAAATTCTGATAAAGACTTTTTTTTTTTTTCTGTCTCATAGATGTCCAGATCCAGCAACAGCAATGCCCTCTCAGGGCTGCCATGGGTGTGTGGGGGCTCACCAGAGAGAGGTGGCACTTTCTGATGTCCCCATAGGTCATCAGAGAAGCGGATGCTTCAAGACTGGGGAAAAGCACCATGGAACTCACAGCCCTGCAGCACAGCTGATGCCAGGGTCCTCACCCAGGTGAGTGTTTCCACAGAAAAATGGTGCACAGTACCACTGGCCCCAGCTGGGAGCATGGGCACGGTCCCAAAGAGCCAAATCTCACATCTCCCAAACCTCAGAGGAGGTTTCCCTGAGCCACAGTGTGGGAAGGAGGTGAGGAGGAGGATCTCTGATGGGAACATGAAGCCAAAACACAGCAATGGTTGGTAGGAGTGCTCTTTGCTGGCTGCCAGGGGCATCTGCAGTCAGAAATCCAGCCCAGCACATGAAAACACTCTTGCTGTCAGAGACAGAGAAGATTCTATGACGGGAGGGACCATGGGCTCAAAAGCAACTGGGAAAGCATCAATAGGACCAAGGGAGGATCGGAGATTTTGGATGCAGTTATTCCTGCCTCCCCACAGTTCAGTGGGCACAGAGAAAAGGCAGAGAAGGCAGTGGTGTGAGGAGCAGGTGCCTGAGCACATGGGCTGCATGGCTCTGTAAAGGAGCTCAACAAAAGGCATAAAAAAAAATTTCCTTGAAAATCAGAAGTGTCCAGACACAGCTGAAGGCACCGAGCCACTTGACTGAAATGGAGTCAATTTTCTCCTTCAAAGTGCAGCATATAAACTTTTTTATAGCCATGCACCAGCAGAGCTATTTTTATTCCCTGCCAGCTGTTGAAAGCCATTTCTGTGGCTCGCTCTCCATGCCCTTGCCCACCATCCCACAGTCACAATTTCATTGCCTGCTTGAACACTTGGGACCTGAATGACAAAGAAACAGAAAGTTATCACTCCACTCTGTCACTTCTTTGGGGCCAGGAAGGAATTCTGTACGGGTAAGAGCTGGCAGGAGATGGGGATGGGGGGAAATGGCAGCAGTCACATGTGGCAGGGCTCTCCCTGTCTCCCTCCAACAGGAGGTCTGCTCTGTGTATCACTTGTGGTTGTGGGGCCACAGCACCAATGAGCTATGCCTTCGTGTGTTGAGAAAAAAAACAGGGTCCAAGGGAAAAGCAGGCACACTGACAGAAGACTCTTTGGAGGCCCAGAAAACATCTCTGATGCCAAGCTCCTCAACACCATCCTGCTGGAGATTGTAGGGTTTGTAAGTAAGAGCCCTTGTGGTTTTGCCCTAATTTTATTTTTCTCCCAAGAGCCCCTTTTCAGGTAATGGGCTGTGCAAACCTTTGTTCTGACCAGCTTCTACCTGGCCTGGTGTGGGAACAAAACAAACCTTCCCATAGGTCCATTGACTATTTTTCCATCTCTGTTGTGACCATGAAACAAGAAATGAGGTAAAATCACTCTCAAGATAACCCTGGGCAAAGCCCACGTTGTCCTAAGGTAACTCTGAACTGTTAGGCTTGAAACAAAAGGGGCTTTCCCCCACATCTTTCCTCACAGTAACTGCAAAGAAGGAAAAGCATTACCTTTCCCTGTGGAAACAGACAGGATCACCTGCCTGTGACCTGTGTCACTACAGCTGTGACTCTATGGATCAAATATAGAGCTCAACATTTGGGGCACAGATGAGGCACAAACTCTAGCCTCCCCTCTCAACCAGTCCCAGAGGGTGTCTGAAGGAAATACAAACACAACCTGCCTTTGGGGGAGAAAAAAAAGGAGAGGAAGAAGAAGGAGAAAATGGAAATAAAATAGATTTGTGTTGATTGGGTGAATCCAGTCATTTTGAAAAGTCTCAGAGCACAAAGGTGAAAACATACATGGAAAGCAAATTGCAGGAGCTTTTGTGTGGTGCCAGCAATTTTCCTTCCCTTCACTGAGAAAGGAGCTGCCTGGATGTGTGGTGGTACAATCTGCTCTTTCAAATGGCTGATTCAAATACCAGCTAAACTACAAAGAGTTGTAGAGAGACATAAAGGACACATAATGACAATATTTTGTCATTCCTCCCTCAGATGGATGTGGAAAATAGGAAGGAGAAAAAATAATTACATTAGGGTTCAGATAGGATTTTGATAGCAGTTATTAAATGAAATGTAAAGGTTATTTTCAAACCAAACCCTGGATGCTGCTCCAAGCATGAGGAGATTGGCAAATTATCTGAATTTTTCCATTTTCTCAATATTGTTCCTATGGATGTGTTTACCACATAGTCTGGCATTGCAAACTTAAATTTAAAAAAAGGAAAGGAACAAGCATTTTGCTGGGTACCCAGGCAAAACACATACTGACAGAGCAAGGGCTGGATTTGATATTTCATTGCCAGGACACCTTGCTCTGGGATAAGAGTAGCAATGAGCGGGACTGGGATTTGGACTATATGAAACAGAGTATTCTGTTTCCGGTCTCAGCACTTCAAGCTCTTCAACCCTGAGTACAACCTGCAGCAGATATTTGGTATTCAGAGAAGGAAATGTGCCTGGTATTGTCCCAGCCTGACTGAAAAACATCTGTATTGATGCCTATTGACTTTGATGAGTTGGTCTTAGGCACAGGCAGCCAGAGAAGGCAGGCAGGCAGGAGGCTGGCAGGGCTTCTGGAGACATCCAGGCAGCCTTCATACCTGAATTCATAGGAAGCTCCTGCATGTCCAGTTTCTGGTTTTTAATCTGGCCAAGTTTACATTGGATCCAGCTGTGCCTAGATCTTGTCTGAGAAGAGGAAAGAAAAGGGCTTCTTGCTGCTCAAACCAGAAAAGTCAGTCTTGAAATCAGTCCACCAGCCCTAGCAAAGTGATCAACATTGCAGAGAGGAACCATCAGCCCAACCACCTCAGGGCTGACCTTCTCCCTTTTATCCCAGTATGCAGGGAGCACTTCCCACAGCGTTCAACACCAGCTGTTCCTTCTTCCATCACACTAGGCTGCAAACTTATTTTTGAACAGCCCCTCAGAGTTACTTGTTTCAGATCCTCCTCTCCAGCTGTGTCTTTATCTAGGACTTCTCCCTCTCTGCCATTATGTTTTATCTGTCAGGGCTGGTCCCATGTCACCTGTGAATAACTCACCTGACAGCTTGAGGTCATCTGTCATTTCATCTGCCTGGTGATCAAAAACCAATTGTGATCCCTCCAGTGTTTTAGGGGCCAGAACTGACTATTTGCACCTGCCTGGCAAGATTTTCTGCTCTAAAACCTTTCCATAATCTGCAGTGCTTGGGGCACTGGCAGCTGATGCTGGTTTTTGCAAATGAGCAGTGGTTCCCTTTGCAGAAGGTGAGAGTGGAGCAGGGCAGTAAAGGTGATTGATGGCCACAGTGGTTATTTTCCATAGTGGGGCAGAGACTGTGTTCAGTACCATCCCTTTCCTCTTGCTGCAATGTGGTTGTTGGTGTTGGTTTTTGCTGACCTGTGGTCTCAGTACTGAGGCCTGATTAACAATGTGCCCGCTTTCCTTTTCTTCTCTTCAAAGGCCTTTCTTCTCTTCCCATTTTTGAGGAGCTCAACACTGCAGGATCATAAAATCATGGAATGGTTTGGGTTGGAAGTGTCCTTAAAGATCCCAAGCTGAATCTAGACAGTGACACCAAGCTGAGATTACCTGCACAAGCTCCTGCTTGCTCATCCTTCCTGGGTAAGTGAGGCATCCTGTGGCATTCCAGTTGTCTTTAACATTGTCACCACATTATTTTTGGTGCTATTCACCATGAGCGTCATGCATAGTTGTAGTCATACTATTGCTGTGAGAGTCTGAGAAGCAGCATGTGCTGTCAGTGACACACCAGCAGCTCCCTCCCTTCCCAGATGGGGTATTTAGGTATTTACCCTCCCTTACAAGCTTCCCCTGGCTGCTGCCATTCCCTGGCAGTGGTGAGGGTAGAAGGATGCTGCCACCTCCCCCGGAGTGGGTTGCCCATCTGTATGCTGTGTGTGGCTGTCACAGATATCAGACATGGCATCATCTGAGAAATGCCAGAGGAAAATTCTGAACCACAAAGTATTAAGAGGAAAAGGTTATAGACCTCTCCCAGCAGCCCTGCATGCCTTGCCCAACTCAGAGACTGACTGCAGCACCCCCCGCCCACCACGCTGCTGAGCTCCTGCTTGATCCCACATTTTTCTGTCCCAGAATGTGTGCAGGGAGGACTGGCTGCACTCCTCGGAACTGTGCACTGAATGATGATGAAGTGAGATTGTCATGGCAACACGTGCAGATTTCCTGGTTGCATAGCAACCTGATGCAGGCTGATGTAAGCTGTGTGCTGGCTTCCTCTGCTGGCTGCACTCCTCTGATGTGTTTGGGAGATTTGTGGTGGTTTTAGTTGGGGTTTGTCATCGGTTGGGCATGCCATGACATCAGAACGATGAGGATGTTGTTTTGTGTGTGCACAGAGGGGAAGAAATGGAGATAATCTCCTCTGAGAGCCCTCATCCCGGGTGCTGTCTTGCTCAGGGCCACTCAATATGCACAGCTCGTTTTTAGAGGCTTGATAGTACTTAATCTTGTACTTACTGTAACTGCTTTGTGTAATACAGACTTGAGGAGACACAAAGATGCCTTTAAGTGATTTTGTCTCAAGCTATCCTTTTTGATTTTTGCATTAGTCTTGTCAAAGGTACAATATTTTTGGGCATGAAGCAGCTGTAAACAGGTCTGATTTTTTTACAACATGACAGCACATCAGAGCTGTAAGGGAAAGCTGTAGGCCTGATTTTTGTGCAGACCAGGTAGCTGCAGAGCTGGCTGACCCATTAGATGTTTCATGGGTCATCTGCAGTACAGCAAGACTAAATCCTTGTTCACAGTGACACTAAATCTCTGTATACAATGTGAAATGGCAAAAGCCTGCAACATCCTTCTGGCTTAAGGGTGTGTTTCTTTATATGGAGCAGAAAAATATCTTTACAGTGATGGGTGTGGCTTCAGTCTCTGCTGATGGCCAAATCAGGATCTACAGATGCCAGAGGTGTCTGCTAAAAGAGTCTCAGTTCAGTGACACTGAGGACCCAGTTAAGATGCAAGAGGTAGCTCATTAGAAGCTCATGTTGCATTAGTTGCCTCCTCGCTTTGGAAAATCACTTTGGAAAATCTGGTCCTCAGCCTTGGGAAGCAAATTAGCACTTTGATAGCCAGTGGCCTTACTGGAAGGTGTTAATTCAATTAACACAAAGTGCTTGGACTTTTGGACAGCTCTGCTCTGCTGCAGATCATGGGGAGGCAGCTCCTGTGAGCCACAGCACAAAGCAACCAGGGAAATGTGCTTGGAGAGGAGTGTCCAAGGGCCCTACTCCAGTCAGCACATGTGCAAATTAGGAGAAAAGATCTTGTAAGAAAAGCAAAGCTGCTCAGACTCCTCCATTGTCCTGGTAAGGTGAGAAAGAATCCCAGGCTGACATGGGGAGCTTTGTCTCTGGCATCTCTTCAGACTTTATGATGGGTTCTAAATCATGTGGACCCCTGTGGTGAACATCAGCTAGAATCTCATTTGGGAATAAAGAGCAACAGTACAAAGCAGGGGAAGCTGAATTAGAGCTGGGGAATCAACACCATTCAGCAAGTCCTTCCAGATCTACTGGACTATCCATTTCTGCCTGCTTAGCCCTTTGTTTGTCCTACATAGATCAATGGAAATGATGAAATACTTCTGGTGATGCTCCATATGGCCCAAGGAGAAAAGCAATGAGAGACAGCCTGGAAGAGGGAAGGGGCAGAAAGCCTTTAATGGGCCAGAATCTTCATTAGCAGGGTAACAGAGAGGGAGGGCAGTCCTGGAGGAGGCCGGGACCACCTCAGTCAGCCGCTCGCCCTTGCTGAGAGAAGGATGGATATAAGGGCCTCCTGCTTTTAGACTCGTGCTTGTATCTTTTTGTGCTCTATGGGCTAAGAGTGGGCACTCAGCAAATTATGCCATCCATGCCATCATTCATGAGCAGACAATGCCCTCAGTGGTTTGGGAGAGGTGGAGTATACAGGAAAAAAGTCCCCTGGCTCAGGCAGGAAATCCATGCATGTCCCAATAATTCCTAAATCTAAGAAGGGCCAATCATGATAAATAAATAAGTAAATAACATAATAAATAATAAAAAATGTTGCTGTCAGGTCTCATCAATATGGCACTGCCAATTCTGCAGTGAAGTGTTTCAAAAGAGCCAGAAGAGATTTGTTTCCCAGGTTTCTCATCATCAGGTCCAGGAGATGCACATGAAGAAATCTGTAAGGAGATTGAGCTGAAGGCTTTTATCATCCCAAAGACAGATGGAATGGCTGTATAAATCACTTCTCAAACATGCAGGTTGTTTTTTAGAGACAGCCATTTCCAAACAGCTCTTCCACATGATTGATGGTAGTAAAAAGGAATCCATCACTGTTTGGCTTCAGGCTTTTCACTCAAAACCATGTTTTATACTGTGTTTGCTCACAGAAGGAAAAAAAAATTACTTCAAAAAAGACTTTATTTATTTGCCAGTAAATCGTAGAGAACCTGAAAAATGAGCATACCAAATTGGTGGTGCTTTTCCCCAGGTCACCTGGATGTGAGTTCCCAAGGGCTGATGCCAGACAGGCAGTCAGCCCCAGTGGTCAAACAGTTACCCTGAAGTAGCCCCTTCTGGAATATGCATTTTTGATATCTTTAAGGGTTTATCACCACACAGAAAGTTCCTCCTGTGAAGCCTGTGTCTCCGTTTGGGAGGAAGTGAGTTTTTTGGGAAGTTTTAGTTAAACCAATCAGTGGTCAGATTTTGAATATTGACACCTGGTGTGACCACTGAAGACGTGAGTCACCTCTGAAGACACACGGGGTTAAAAGCAGAGATTTCCCAGAGTTCGCTCTCTTTCGCCCGTGGTAGCCCAGGGAGCGGCACCGTCTCTTCCCCGCCCGGCCACATGGCTGGGTGGGGAGGGGAGCCATGGAGGCCCAGGCTGAGGTAGGCCGGAGCCCCGGAGAGAGAGAGAAGGTGGAAGGGAATGGAACCGGGCCAGCTCCTGCAGGACCGAGGGGTGGAAAAAAGCACCGAGGTATCTTTTGTCCCCCCCCCCAACCCCAGAAGAGCGAGCGAGCCTGTGCCGGCAGAGGAGGCGGCAGGGGGGGTGATGCCCAGCATGTGGGAGTGCCACCGTGAGATCTCAGTGCCCTGAGGGCAGCGGAGCTCGGACTTTTAACCCTTTCCTGGGTGAAGGAAACTTTGTGAAACATTAGTCCTCCTGGCTGGTGGTTGGAGAGAGAAGAGAGACAGTCTGGGACCTGAGATGTTAAGAAGATGTGGAAAAGCTGAAGTGGGAGGAGATGATGGAGTGGCTTTTTTAGCTGGACTTTTCTTGTATAGCCATAGACTGAACCAAGCTACCTGTAATACATGAGACTGCATTTGGGTGGATGCTATAGCCTGAGCCAAGAGACTGACCTGCTGTAATGATATTATATAAAGGAGTGAACAGAGGAAGATGAAGAGGGCGTGGTGGTGCCTTCCATCTTCAGGGAGAAGAGCTCTGTTCTTGAGAAAACCCTCGGCCCCAGGGGATGAGAAAATGGGGGGGACTGTTGTCCCAAAAATGAGACACGGTTGGTTTTCAGCATTTGGCAAAGCATCCTTGAAAAAACCCTGAGCAGTTTCGGTCCATGGACGGTGGTGAGAGCACTGTACATGGAAGGAGCATGTCACGATGGCAGAGTTTCTCCGGGCGGTGCCATGTGTGTGACAAAGAAACATGGGGAGTTTCAGCCCTGTTTCGTGGGGAGGACTGTGGTACAAGAGAGACTCCTCTCTCCCCTGATGGACTGAGAATTGATTACTTGAGTGTTGGTAACTTGATCAGGACTCCAAGATTTTTTGTCTCACTGTGCTTTGGTGAATTTGGGTGGGAGGAGGAGGAATGGTTTAAAAGGTGTTCACTCTGTTTTCCTGGGTGTTTTTGATTTTAGTTTGTAGTTTAATAAAATTATTGTTTTGCTCTCTTTTTCTGAGTTTAAGCCTGCTCTGCTCTGTTCCTGGTCACATCTCACAGCAGTTAGTTAAAGAAAATACATTTTCATGAGGGCACTGGCATTGGGCCAGCACCAAAACCATGACAGCCTGTGTTTCTGGAACAAAAATCAGAAGAGTCTTTCTAGATGCCTGCTTGTCAAGTGCTGTGGAAGTGCCAAACTAAACAAAATTACTGTTGTCTTTTAAGACATGTGCCTAGGAGAGGCTGTGGCAGGCTTTTAAAAAGCCTTTTCAGTGTCATAGACCTTGATAGCACAGTTCTTCCTCCCCTCATCCCTTATCTATCACCTCTCTTTCCAACAACTCACATATGGAGAATCTTTCTCACTTTTTAAAAAATTTGTTCTCTTTTCCTTTTGGATATTGAAAATACTGCATTTATTATTTCTTTCCCATCCTGTCTTGTTCCATTTGGTCAAGTAATTTCTTTGAAGGGATACACCTGCAGCAGTATGTCCAGCTTCACTCACATGTCTGCCCTAGGCCCAAGGCTGTACAGCTCAGGTCAGGATAGTCAGGATACTTGGATTGCTCACGTGGGAGCATTTTCTCCCCAGTGCAACATTTTTGGCTGAAAACTGACTTCTTTGTTGCCAAAGAGGTGGCATTTCTGTGAGAAAGGCAGCTTTTCCATCAAAACTCTCAAACACCTGGAAACAATGTGGTAGAGGACATGATAGATTTGTTATCCCTTGGGAAGTTGTACAGATGCTTATGAACCCCTTTGGAGGCACCTGAATGGCACCTTACTGGCCAAACCTGCATCCATGTGGCAGTGGGAGGTCTGTCCCTGCAGCCTTCCTTGCTTGCATGCAGCCTTGGCCACCAGCAGGTCTCCAACGTGAGGCCATCAGGAGGGTTCTTCTCCTCTGCCTCCCACCATGGGCCTGCTACAACCACAGTGTTTGGGGAACTTTTGTGGTAAGAACAGGAATGAAGGTCGGTTTTACCAGAGCCATCACGAGGAAGAGCTTATCGCCTGTTTTAACAGTGCCAAAGTAGTGCAGGCATTGCACCAGCAAGGACTGGAAACATAAATTGGTTTGCAAACTGGCTTGATGCCAGCCACCAGTATTGGAATGGACACCAATTCTTGCAGGCTACAAACACAAGAGCTCTGTATGAAGCTTGGAGAATTTTAGTATTTTTAGTATTCTGCAAACACAAACAACTTATTTGGTTGGCAAATACCACCTCACCCTCAGGCTTTTTACCAGGCATAAAACCTGGGGGGTGTATCACAAAACTGCTGGAAGCTGCAAGGTTGTAAGAAAGCTTGAGTTGTTTAGAGCCCCTCTTTTGCTGGCTGTTGTGTTTGGGTAAATGGTTTATTATCTTCTACCTAATTGCTTTGGTTCCCAGCCCATTCACAGAAAATCTGGGAGCAGCAGCAGTCTGCCTTCCTCCCAGGAGTGGAAATATCAGTGCTGGCAGATGACATTTGCAGGGAGTTTTTTGAGGGAAGGGAAAAATCGTTCATTTTTTGCTTATGAAATATGGAGAAAAGTCTCTCTGTTTGCAGATTGATCTGTTTGCTTTAGTTTTGTCCCATTTGATTGATTTCTTGGAAATCAGACACAACTAGCTTTGTGGAGGAGACCTCTTCCATGCTCTTGGCATCAAACTTGTTCAAGAAAAGAGGGAATGCAATCTGGGATAATGACAGGCAGAGGCTTTTCTTAACTCTGCACTTGCCAGACCACCAGCCCTCACCATCTGTGCTGGACATGGCATTGCCCATGGGGGTGACTAAAGCTCCTTTGTTGTACTTCTTCCCATTTCCCTCTTGGGAAGGGCTACACATCCTAGAGACAGCCCTGCAGATGAAGTCTGACTCCTTCACACAGTGGCTGAGATGAGGGCATTAAGGATACCCGTGCCTCTTTCCAGCTATCTCACAGTCTGGGGTTGAAGAAGACATTTGAATTCTTCATTTTTATTTCTTTTTTTTTTCTCCTAAACACAACATGGGGATTATTCTGGCACTTGGGAGACACTGCCATTGCTATTGCTGTTATTATTGATATTGGTATTGGTGTTTGAACACCTTCAGGGATGGGGCATCCACAGCTTCCGTGGGTGGCCTGTTGCAGTGCCTCACCTCCCTCACAGTGGAGAATTTCTTCCTAATATCTTCCTCTTGCAGTTGAAAGATGTTCCTCCTTGTTCTGTTGCTACATACCCTTGTGGGGTGGTTTTGCACAGGGGGCACTTTTGGAAGTGATGCAGGGGAAGCTCTTGGCAGTTTCCTCTCCGTCTGACAAAAACAACCAATCAGTAATTAGCTTTGAGGATTGACACTTTGTTACACCAGTGAGAAAGTTCATACGCCTCTGTGAACCCCCATGTTAAAAACGAAGAAATCCCGGGAAAAGCTCTCTTGATTTCCGGCCAGGAAAGAGGTAACAGGGTGAGGAGTCGGGCAGGGTGGCCTGGCCGCAGGGCCGGGTGCCCCCTCCCTCTATCGGTTACCGGGAAGGGAGAGGGGGCTGCGCTGATAGAAACAGACCGGGCCGCTGCGATTGTTAACATCTTCGCCCCCTCCCCACCACCAGCCCGAGCCTAGCCCGTGCGGTCTGGTGGGGCCTGGCTTGGTCTGGCCCTGGCCCTGTGGGTGCTGGGCAGGAGAAGAGAATCCATCAGCCTCGGTCGTGCTCCTGTTGTGTCCAAGTGGCTGAGATCCTGGCCCTTCCCCCAGTGCGGCCGATCCTGACTCCGGCCACAGCTCCTGGAGCCCTCCGGGGTCAGGTGACCATCTGCAGGCCCTGGGCGAGATTTTAACCCTTTCAGTGCTTTGATCTTCCTTTGAGAGAGGGAACAGACCAAAAATGCCAGAATGTAAAGAGACAACATGAGATACTGAGTCAGTGACGAAGAAGCTGAATTCCAGAGGGGAAGGATGAGGAGATGCCTTGATCTTGAGGCTGAAATCTTCTTGCGAGGCTATGGAGAAAGACTTTCTTTTCCCTGTAACGCATGAAAGAACTGTGGGGAGGTGGCTCTTTACTTAGCAAAAGCCTCTATGTAATTCTATGAGAACTTTGAACAGACAGAGGGAGAGAGTGAAAGAGAAGAGTGATGAGGATTCTGTGCTCCCAGAGAAAAAGGAGATGACTTCTGCTCTCAGTGATGAAGATGGTTTTAAAAATAGATGCAGAGAACCTTTGCTTTGGAATAGTTCACCTTTAAACTAGTACCTAATAAGTTGACATGGCCCATACACACAGGTGTGGGAAGGCTGTGTGAAAATGGGAGGGACTTCTATGATTGCAGGTTTTCCCAGGCGGCTGCTATTCATGAGAGTTGGAAACCACAAGAGAATTTTCTTGTGGAAAAGTCTACATGACATTTGCAAGAGGGACTTCTCTGCCCAAGTGAACTGACGAAAGACTATTCTAAAGGTGGTAAACTGACTGTAACATTGAGTTTTGTTTCTTTACATTGTCAGTGGGAAAGAAAAGGTTGTAGTGGGAGGGGAAAGTTCTGAAGGGTTTGTTTTGATTTTTCTCATTTTTCTTTCTTTTAGTTCCTGTCAATAAACCTCTCTTTATACCCTTTTAAAGTTTTGAGCCTGTTTTGCCTTCCTCCTAATCCCATCTCACAGCAAGAAATGAGTAAATACATCCTAGTGAGTGCACCTGTGATTGGCCAACACTGAAACCACTACACTATTTGATGCATTAGCTGGGAAATTTCGAATTGGCAAACCTAAACCACTACACCTTGTAAAAAATCCCCTCTCCAGCTTTCTTGTAGGGCCCCTTGGCAACTTATTTCTTCCCAGCCCTGCTTCCCTGTCCTGGGAGATTCTGGGCTGCAAAACCCATCTCTGTCCTGGGCCTGTGGGGGCAGGGGAGGGTAGCAAAAGTGTTGTTCTGATCTGCTCAGCCCAAGGTCTGGCTGCAGACCTGGCTTCAAGGCTCAGGAGCTGTTTCTGTCTGCCCTAGAGGAGAAGGATAGGGCAGGTTTTGGTTACTACTGATAATGTAAGGCAGGATTTCTGCTGTGCACCCAAGCCTTGCTCTTCCTTCTCCTTGCCCTGGAGCAGCCATGGGTGTGCAGCCACTCACCTCTGCATCTGGATTTTTTCTGAGCAATCCTGTGTTTCACCAGAAGGCTGAAATTTTCAGCCCCACAAGTAAAACACAAGCAGGGGTAACCACAGGATGGGAGCCTTGTTTGGAGGTGGCCCCGGGTGTTTCCTGTGCTGCTGTCCCCATGGAATGTTGGTGTGAGCTGGGGCTGGCTGTGGGCCAGAGTGGATCACAGGGCCCCTCCAGCCCCTCAGAGCTGGCTCCTGTCAAAGAGCAAACTGAGGACAAGCAGTGGTGAAGCCACTGAAGCAGAGCAGGTCCATGGGAGCTGCAGCCTCCAGGTAAAACACAGCTGGGGCTGAGGAAACAGGAGACGATGGAAACAGCTAAATGCACTTGGCAGCCTTTTGAATCCCAGCAGACATGTTCTGCAATGTTCATAGTGAAAGAGAAAGGAATTATGCAGAAATAGGGAAGTAAGGAAATGGTCTGGGCTGCTGCTGAGCAGTGAGTCTGTCAGGGCGAATGACTGCCTTTCCCTGTGCCTTTCTGGACAGGTATTGCTGAACTAGTTCTCCAAAGGATGGCCTGGAATAGGTGTTGGCAAGATCTCCAGGCATTCCTTACTGTTGGAAAGACCTGCTCATTGTCCAGCATTTCATTGCTATTGGAAAGACCTTTCCATTATTCAACCCAACCATTTCTCCCTCCTTTAACCCACGCAGCCTTGGATCAATCCAATTTTCCTCTCAGGTAATTTTGTGAACACCAGTGGTGGTTGTCACTGTGGATGCTGGCAGCTGTCCCCTGGACACCCCTCTGTCCTCTTGAGTCAGGGGCTCGCTCTGTGGTGGCTTTGTGGCAGCTGTCAAGGCTGGACCATGATGGGGGGGAGAAAACAAAGCAAGAAAAAGAAATCAAAGCCAAAAAACAAGAGTGAGGACAAGTGGTAGCAATTTGCCTCCCAAGTTGCTCATTCCAAGCATGCTTGAACATTGCCTTTGCATAACATGTAGGGCTATAGTTGTCCATGATAGAGAAAGGCAGAGAGAAAGAAAATGTTTTTCCACTGAGGTCATTCTTGCTCAGTTTTTCCTCTAAGAAAATCAGTGTCCTCTCTAGTCTTTTCAATTCCCTTGCCCTCCACCCTGCAGAGTAAGCTTTGTTTCACATGGAAATGGCAGTTTCCTAATGTCAGTTTGCAGGAGGCGTTTGGCACTGCCAGGGCAGCCCGAGTCGTAGGTGGTGACAGGTTGGGTCTGCGACACATCCTGAGCCGTTTGGAATTTTAGGAGGTGGCAGACCACTCGGGGCCACAGGCCTCTGGACACGAAGGTTGGCCCTTTTCCCTGTGAAACAAAACTCACCCCGCCAGCATGTTGATGTCAGTTCGGAGGAGGCGTTTGGCACTCCAAGGGCAGCCTGAGTTCTTGGTGGGGGCAGCTTTGGTCTGTAGAGAAATGGGGTCCCCCCTCCTAACCCTCACCTCCTCCCCTTTAGCCCCCCTACTGCTGTGTCCCCTTCTCCACCCCACACCCCTACTGGAACTTCCAGCCCGCCCCTGCTCTATCACTCACTCCGTCCTTCTCTCCGCCCCTGCCACGCCCCCTGCCCCACCCTGGCCACACCCAACGCTTCACCTGTGACTCCCCCACAGCAGCAGGTGGGAGCCCGAACTTTTGCAGGACAGTGCAGCCCTCGCACCAGGACAACTTCCAAATATAAAAGGCAGAGGCAATGTCTGTAGACTGCAGGGTGTCTCAAAGGGGCTGGGGCCTGAGGGGAGGGAGGCTGGAGGGTGGCACAGAGGGTGGGGGCAGCTGAGAGGCAGAAGGGGGGCTTTAGGATCAAAGGGGGGGACTCCAGAGTGTCACACAGAAAGTGAGAGGCTGCAGTGGGGGAGCTTGAGGGTGACACAAAGAGGCTGAGGGGCAGGGGGTGCCTTGAGGGGCAGGGGCAGAGGTAGACTTGAGGGTGACAGGTGCAGCAGCCCTCACCCCACCCCTAAGCTCACCCTAAACAGCACCCCTAAAAACATCATCTTTCCCCAACAGCAGCACAAGGCAGCAGCTTTAATGCTGGGACAACCCCAGAACCCTCCCAGCAGGACAAGACCCCCTGCAAAAAGGTAGGGATGACATCTGTGGGCTAGAGAGTGACAAGTAGGGTTTGGGGGCTGAACAGGTTTTTTAGTGGTTTTTTTTAGGGTTTTTTCAGGGCTTTTTAGGATATTTTAGGGATTTTTGGGGGGGAGTTTTTTAGGAATTTTCTGGGAATGTTTAGGATACTTTCAGGGCTTTTTCAAGGCTTTTAAAATATTTTTTTAGGGTATTTTAAGGGCTTTTTTAGTACTGCTTAGAATTTTTTAGGGTTTTTGGGGGTATTCATGGGGCTTTTTTAGGACTATTGAGGGTATGTTGAGGACTTTTTTAGGACTAGGGTATTTTTAGGGTTTTTGGGGGTATTCATGGGGCTTTTTTAGGACTATTGAGGGTATGTTGAGGACTTTTTTAGGACTAGGGTATTTTTAGGGTTTTTGAGGGAATTTTTAGGTTTTTTTAGGGTCGTATCAGGGCATTTTAAGGATTTTTGGGTATTTTTATAGCTCTTTTAGGACTATGTAGGGTATTTCAGGGATTTTTTTATGGTTCTTCGGGGATTTTTAGGGGTGGTTTAGGGGTTTTTTTTAAGTTATGGTATTTTTAATGTATTTTAAAGGTATTCTGAGGTTATTTTTAGGGTTTTGTGGGGGTTTTAGGACACTTTGAAGATTAGGGGGTTTTTAGGGATTTAGCGATTTTTTAGGGGTTTTTTAGGGATTTTTTAGTGTTTTTTAGGGTCTGTTCAGGGCATGACATAGAGGCTGAGGGGCAGCTTGAGGATAATGTGAAGGCTTGAGGATGACAGAGGCTGGGAGCTGAGGGAGGAACAGGGAGAGGGGACTGTGGGTGACACACAGAGATGCTGAGGGTGGCAGGGGTAGCTGGAGGGTGACACAGAGAAGCTGGGGGCTGAGGGGAAAAGGAGAGGGATTAAGAGTGACACACAGGAGCTGAGGGGCAACTGAGAGAGGGCTTGAGGGACAAAGTGGGAGGCTTGCGTGTGACACACAGAGACTGAGGGTTGAGGGGTAAAGGGAGAGGGCTTGAGGGCTGGACAGTCCAGTGGAGATAGAGGGAACAGCTTAGGATGCAAGTTAGGATACAGGTGCACCACCCCTCACCCCAGCCCTAACCTCACCCTAAACAGCACCCCTGACAACACCCTTTTAAACCAACAGCGGCACAACACAGCAACCCTGACAGCGGGAAAACACCGGAATGCTCCAAGTGGGACAAGACACCAACCCTCACACCAGGACAACATCAGAGCCCTCAGAGGAGAACAAGACCAACTGCAAAAAGGTAGGGATGACATCTGTGGGCAAGAGAGAAAGAGGGAGAGTTCAGAGGCTCAGCAGGTTCTTTTGAGGTTTTTTCCAGGACTCTTAAGAATATTTGGGGGATTATTGAAGGTTTTTTAGGAATTTTCTGGGAATTATTAGGGGATTGTTAGGGATTTTTCAGGGCAATTTCAGGATTCTTTAGCATATTTTGAAGATTATGGTCAGGGTCAGACGGGACACCCTCTGAAAACACAAAGTTTTAGGACTGCAGTGGAATGCTTTGGAAGGGGGCCAGTAGGGGCACAGTAGGTTGGGTCGCACACTGCCAGTCCAAGGCCCAGCGAAGCTGTTGCACTTAGGGTCAGATGCTGGCAGATTTGGTCTGGGAGAAATCCTGCTCCCTTTGGAATTTTAGGAGGCAAAAGGCCACTTGGGGCCACAGGCCCCTGGACAAAGCTCATGCCCCTGGACACAAACGCCGGCCCTTTTCTGTGGGAAACAAAAGTATGGCCCCCAGTTTCCTAATGTCAGTTTGCAGGAGGCGTTAGGCACTGCCAGGGCAGCCCGAGTTGTAGATGGTGGCAGGTTGGGTCTCGGAGATGTCCTGCGCCATTCAGAATTTTTGGTGGTGACAGCCTGCTCAGGGCCACAGGCCCCTGGACACGAATGCCAGCCCTTTTCCATGGGAAACGAAACTCACTTTGCCAGCGTGTTGACATCAGTTCAGAGGAGGCATTTGGCACTCCAAGGGCAGCCTGAGTTCTTGGTGGGGGAAGCTTTGTTCTAGGAGAAATCCTGAGCCATTCAGAACTGTAGGAGGCAGAAGGCCACTCAGGGCGACAGGCCTCTAGACACAAACGCTGTCCCTTTTTGCTGTCAAACAACATTCATCCCCCAGTGTGTTTATGTCATCTCAGAGGAGCCAACTTCCATGGCCAGCTAGGGTCCTCGTTGCTGGCCACTTTGGATTGGGAGAAATCCAGCAAAGTTTGCCAATTTTGATGTAGCCACCCCACAGATGGCCTATGCGACTGGCCGCAAATGGTGGTCATTTTCCATGAGAAGAAGAACGCATTTCCCCAGGGTCTGGGTGTCACCTCAGAGGTGGTCTTTGGGGCTCCAAGGGAAGGCAGGGTCCTAGTTGGAAGCATCTTTCATTTTGGAGAAATCCAGCAAGGTTTGCAAATTTTGACATTGGCACCTCGCTGTCAGCCATTGCGAGTGGCCACAAACGGCAGCCATTTTCCATGGGAAAAAGAACTCCTCTACATTATAGGGTCATCTCAGAAGTGGCGTATGGGGCTTTAAGGGCAGGTGGGATCCATGTGGCCTCTAGCTTTGGTTTGGGAGAAATCCAGAAAAATTTGCAAATTTTAATGTCAGCACCACACGGGGGGCCAGTGTGAGTGGCAAAAAATGGCGACAATTTTCCATGTGAAAAAAAAATCTTTTCCCCAGGGTTTGGGTGTCACCTCAGAGGTGTCGTTTGGGGCTCCAAGGGCATGAAGAGTCCTAGTTGTTGGCAGCTTTGGTTTGGGAGAAATGAAGAAAAGTTTGCAAATTCTGACGTCAGCACCCTACTGTCAGCCTTTGTGAGCGGCCGCAAATGGCTGCCATTTTCCCAAGAAAAAAGCTCTTTTCCCCAGGGTCTGGGTGTCACCTCAGAGGTGGTGTTTTGGTCTCCAAGGGTATGCAGGGTCCTAGTTTCTGGCAGCTTTGGTTTTGGAGAAATGTAGCAAAGATTGCAAATTTTGACATTGGCACCCCTCTGTGAGTTAGGGAAAATTAGAAGTTTCGAGTTTAGTTAGAAAAAGGAATAAGTTACAGGATGTTAAGGAGCTCNCCCCAGCCCTAACCTCACCCTAAACAGCACCCCTGACAACACCCTTTTAAACCAACAGCGGCACAACACAGCAACCCTGACAGCGGGAAAACACCGGAATGCTCCAAGTGGGACAAGACACCAACCCTCACACCAGGACAACATCAGAGCCCTCAGAGGAGAACAAGACCAACTGCAAAAAGGTAGGGATGACATCTGTGGGCAAGAGAGAAAGAGGGAGAGTTCAGAGGCTCAGCAGGTTCTTTTGAGGTTTTTTCCAGGACTCTTAAGAATATTTGGGGGATTATTGAAGGTTTTTTAGGAATTTTCTGGGAATTATTAGGGGATTGTTAGGGATTTTTCAGGGCAATTTCAGGATTCTTTAGCATATTTTGAAGATTATGGTCAGGGTCAGACGGGACACCCTCTGAAAACACAAAGTTTTAGGACTGCAGTGGAATGCTTTGGAAGGGGGCCAGTAGGGGCACAGTAGGTTGGGTCGCACACTGCCAGTCCAAGGCCCAGCGAAGCTGTTGCACTTAGGGTCAGATGCTGGCAGATTTGGTCTGGGAGAAATCCTGCTCCCTTTGGAATTTTAGGAGGCAAAAGGCCACTTGGGGCCACAGGCCCCTGGACAAAGCTCATGCCCCTGGACACAAACGCCGGCCCTTTTCTGTGGGAAACAAAAGTATGGCCCCCAGTTTCCTAATGTCAGTTTGCAGGAGGCGTTAGGCACTGCCAGGGCAGCCCGAGTTGTAGATGGTGGCAGGTTGGGTCTCGGAGATGTCCTGCGCCATTCAGAATTTTTGGTGGTGACAGCCTGCTCGGGGCCACAGGCCCCTGGACACGAATGCCAGCCCTTTTCCATGGGAAACGAAACTCACTTTGCCAGCGTGTTGACATCAGTTCAGAGGAGGCATTTGGCACTCCAAGGGCAGCCTGAGTTCTTGGTGGGGGAAGCTTTGTTCTAGGAGAAATCCTGAGCCATTCAGAACTGTAGGAGGCAGAAGGCCACTCAGGGCGACAGGCCTCTAGACACAAACGCTGTCCCTTTTTGCTGTCAAACAACATTCATCCCCCAGTGTGTTTATGTCATCTCAGAGGAGCCAACTTCCATGGCCAGCTAGGGTCCTCGTTGCTGGCCACTTTGGATTGGGAGAAATCCAGCAAAGTTTGCCAATTTTGATGTAGCCACCCCACAGATGGCCTATGCGACTGGCCGCAAATGGTGGTCATTTTCCATGAGAAGAAGAACGCATTTCCCCAGGGTCTGGGTGTCACCTCAGAGGTGGTCTTTGGGGCTCCAAGGGAAGGCAGGGTCCTAGTTGGAAGCATCTTTCATTTTGGAGAAATCCAGCAAGGTTTGCAAATTTTGACATTGGCACCTCGCTGTCAGCCATTGCGAGTGGCCACAAACGGCAGCCATTTTCCATGGGAAAAAGAACTCCTCTACATTATAGGGTCATCTCAGAAGTGGCGTATGGGGCTTTAAGGGCAGGTGGGATCCATGTGGCCTCTAGCTTTGGTTTGGGAGAAATCCAGAAAAATTTGCAAATTTTAATGTCAGCACCACACGGGGGGCCAGTGTGAGTGGCAAAAAATGGCGACAATTTTCCATGTGAAAAAAAAATCTTTTCCCCAGGGTTTGGGTGTCACCTCAGAGGTGTCGTTTGGGGCTCCAAGGGCATGAAGAGTCCTAGTTGTTGGCAGCTTTGGTTTGGGAGAAATGAAGAAAAGTTTGCAAATTCTGACGTCAGCACCCTACTGTCAGCCTTTGTGAGCGGCCGCAAATGGCTGCCATTTTCCCAAGAAAAAAGCTCTTTTCCCCAGGGTCTGGGTGTCACCTCAGAGGTGTCGTTTGGGGCTCCAAGGGCATGAAGAGTCCTAGTTGTTGGCAGCTTTGGTTTGGGAGAAATGAAGAAAAGTTTGCAAATTCTGACGTCAGCACCCTACTGTCAGCCTTTGTGAGCGGCCGCAAATGGCTGCCATTTTCCCAAGAAAAAAGCTCTTTTCCCCAGGGTCTGGGTGTCACCTCAGAGGTGGTGTTTTGGTCTCCAAGGGTATGCAGGGTCCTAGTTTCTGGCAGCTTTGGTTTTGGAGAAATGTAGCAAAGATTGCAAATTTTGACATTGGCACCCCTCTGTGAGTTAGGGAAAATTAGAAGTTTCGAGT
>VZSE01001432.1:0-10375 GCA_013398275.1 Promerops cafer | reverse complement strand
GGAGGGGGCGCCCCCGGCCCGCGCTGAGCCGCCGTCGGGGGTCCCGGGGGGGCCGCCCCGGCCGGTCCCCGCTGACCCTCCCTGCCCAGCCGTCCCCAGCCCCGAGAGCGCCGGGCGATGCCTGAAGCTGCGCGTCACCGTCTGCTGCCGAGGCACCAGTGAGTCCGGCTGGGGGGGCTGTGCCCCAAAACTCTGCCCCCGCGGCAGACCAGTCCCCACTGCGGGGTACCGGAGCCTCGGGGGCGACTCCACGTAACCCAGGGGAGCCGGTCCCTGACAACAGTGGGGTTTTTTTTCAGCGCCAGAGCCGGTGACAGAGGTGCCCAATTCGCAGCCCCGAGGGCGCGGGGGCCCCGAGGGTGAGTACTGGGGAGGGGCTGGGAGGCCGGGGACCGGCTCTCCCTGACCACTGCTTCTTTAATGGCAGATGTGGTGCCTGCCCGGGGCACCGCGGTCCCATCACAGCCCTGCAACCCATGCCTGATGCTCGTGCTCCTGGCCCTGCTCTGGATCTGACCCCGGCGCTGCCCGTGGCGGGGGGATGGGCTCCTCTGCCCCATCGCCGCTTCCAGACTCTTCCTCACAGCCAACCCCCCAAGCCCGTGGGGCAGCCCCAGGCCATGACCCGCCTGCTGGACCTCCGCAAAGCCGAGCTGGGGCCGGGAGCTCCGGGCTGGAAGGTGAGGGGCAGCGGGGGCTCCGGGGAGGTGGGTGAGCACCCACCTGCTGCCCTGAAGCATCCCTGGACGGGGCTCTCTCCCTCTCAGGGCCGCCGCTTGCCACCGGCACCGCCGCACATCGGGATTGCCACGAGTCTGCGCGCTGGGATTGCCACACCCTGGCACTGCCCCACCGGCCACCTGCCCCGGTGCTGGGGTCCCCTCAGCGAACGCCTGCTCTGCCCCACAGCCGTCTCCTCATCTCGTGCCTTTCCCCACGGACCCCCGCCCCTGGGGCCCAGGGACCCCCAACCCCGGAGCGGGGCAGCAGCTCCGATGGCGGCATCCGCCGCTGCTGTGTCCTCCTCCAGCGAGGACACACTGATCTGTCTTCTGGGAAGACGCCTTCCTCCGTGCCCTCGGTTTGGTTTTAACCCCTGGTAGTGACTGAGCAATACAATATTTGCAAGATCGCTGCGCCCTGGGTGTGCGGCCCCCGCCGTCCCCCTGCCTGTGCCCCCCATCCCTGCAACGGTGCCAGGGCGGCTCCTCCAGGGTGTCCCTGCCCCTCGCTCCCTGCACAGCCTTTATGGCCAAGGGCTTAATTGCAGCAGTTTGATATTGAGTCGTCAGCTCCTGTCACCGGAGAGCTTTAATTACAGACAAGCTGCCGGTAATTAACACCTGGTGGTGGGGTGAGCACTGGGACAGGGGGTGAGGGGGCAGTGGGCTTGGGGGTCACTCACCCAACGCCCCTCAGCCAGGCACCCTGGTCCCTCTTGCCACCTTTGGGTGTGGTTGAGGTGCCCACGGGGCAGCCACTGTCCACTCTGTCCATCTCTCCATGTGCTGTGCACCCCATAAGATGCACCCCTCAAGGTGGGGGTTGTGGGGAGCTGCAGGGTTCCCCCCTTCCCGAGCGGAAGGCCGCTGTGGTGGCCGATCCCGTGGCACAGCCAGGTCCCTGTCAGAGCCATGGCTCTGGCGCAGCCACATGCCCCAGGCTTGCCAACTGGCAGGAGAGCTCCCTGACGCTCTTGGTCCCCCACCCCACGAGCACAGCCCCCCACTTGCCCTCCTGTGGGGCTCAAGAAGGGCCCAGCTGCCCCCGGGGCTGCCTGCAGCGGGGCCCCCCAGCCCCTCGCCGCGCAGGCGTTGCCGGCCGCCTGCCGCAGTAGTGCCGGGCACGTCAGACAGGTTTTATGGCTTCTGGGAGAAAGAAGCTGCTTGGCAAGAGGCTGAGCGAAAGCATCGACCGTGCCTCTCCCCTCCCCCCGCTCCGCTGCCTGCCCTTCCCCCACTGCACCCTGCACCCCATCCTGCACCCTGCCCTGCACCCCAGCCCTGCAGGGAGGGGTGCCCCATCCCCATGGGGGACACAGAGGCTGCCTAGTGCAGAGGGGGGCATGTCCTGTAGGACCCTCCCCCCAGGAGGGGGTGAGGCCATCTGGGGGACATCATAGCCAAGGGACCCCTGTGTAGGATGCTGGGTGGGGCATCACCCAAAGTACCCGCCTGCGGGGATGCTGGGGGGCAACAGTGCTGGTAGGGCCAGTGTGTGGGGATGTCAGGGGTGGTGGTGACTTGTGGGACTGCCATGCTGGGATGATCGGGGAAAACCATGCCCTGTGGGATCCCCATGTGGGGATGCTGGGTGGGGGCACCCCCCAAAGGACCCCCATACAAGGATGCTGGGGGACAGTTGTGCTCTGCAGGACCCCTGTGCAGGGATGTTGGTGGGCTGTGCCTTGCAGGAGCCCATGCAGGGATTCCAGAGGGGGCTGCCCATTGTACGGCCCCTTCCCCAGACCCTCAGGGATTCCCAGAGAAGGCCAAGGGGTCCCTGTGGGACCCCTGGGGTGGGCGCTAGGTCTGGGCGTAGCAGGGCCCTGTCCTTGAGCCGGCGTTGCTTGGTATGCAGGAGCTGCCACCAGCTTCAAATCCCATCGACTTCCAATGAGCAATGCCATCAATAACGGCTAATTGATGGCGCGGCCGCTCCAAATCAGATTCCCCGTCCCCTGAATCCAATTGATGGCTCCGCACCCCGCAGCCGCCGCGGCAGAAATTGAATCTATTCAAGGAATGGGCTCCATTAGCCCATCCCTTCTGTCTCGCCATCCCCCTGCCTCGGGCCCCCCCCTCCCCCCCCCGCCCCCCCCAGTGCCACCCACACCAGCCGGGATGCCGGGGTGCCATGGGGAGAAGTGTGGGGTAAGGATGTCAGGTGCCCCAGGTGGGTGGGAGTTAAACCTTCAGAAACTGAGAAGGAAAAATTTGTCAGCTGGAATAGCAAGTGATGGGAAGTGGTAATAGGCAGTACTGAGATGGAGAGCAGGATAAAGAGCCACGTCGTGCCAGGGGCTGGGAGCCGCAGCAGGCAACGAGCGGGGAACACAGCCTGGCCATGCCCACGCCGTGCCCTGGCTCACTGTCACGACAGGGACCACGGATGCACGGATGAGCCTGCTGGGCACAGTCCCTTTAGCTCTGTGCTGTTCCCAGCAGCTTCCACCCCTGGCACCAGATCCCTCACCCAGCCACGGTGCCCCCACCCAACCCTGCCGTGACAGGGGCTTCAGTGTGCCCCAAACAACCCTCATCACCCCAGCTGAGGATAAGGTCAGGTATGGCTGCTGTCCCGGGGTAATCCCAGGACACACAGGGGACACGGGGCACGGTGCCCAGCCCCGAGGGCTGGGAGGGAGGAGCACGGCCCCCCCAGGGTGGTGGGGCCCATCCCCGCCTGTTTCCTATGGGCGAAGGGCAACGGCGGCAGCGCCCACCCGAGAGCTGTCGAGAGCATCCCGGAGATGGGAAATGGCTCCGTGTCACCATGGAAACGGGGCCACTGGCTCGACACGCCGAGGGGACACGTGTGCTGAGGGGACACGCATGCTGAGCCCTGAGGAGCAGGGCACTGGGAATGTCAGACAGTGGGCACGAGAGACTGGACACCAGGCGCTGGCCACAGGCTCCCCAGGACTCTGAGGGCGAACCACAGAGCCCCTCACCCACCTCGGAGCAGCTCCCTCATTGCCCGGCAGTCGTGGGCATTCTGAGGGATGCCACCTCTGTGTGATGCCTCCCCGGCGTGATGCCACCATGGCCGGGCAGCTCCACACCAGCACACCAGTGCTGAGCACAGGGTGCAGGGGCCGGAGCGGCTGTTCCCCGAGCAGCTGCCTGATGATGCGCATCGTCAAGGTTATAATTTAGCAAAACACTCAGCGGGGGCTTGGAGGGAGCTGGCCCGCGCCGGTTAATTAACCGGAGCTGCACGCACCGAGCCCGCTCCTGCCATAGCAATGAGGGTGCGGGCACCGGGCTGGCGCGGCACAGGCGTGCAGGGGCTGTCGCATCCCACCTGCATCCCGGGGGGCTGAGTGAGCAGCTGGCCAGCCCCAGCTGCCAGGTGGGAGCAGCAGGCACTGATGTTTGTGTCCGCTCCAGAGCCCAGAGTGGCGGTCGGTGTAGTGGGGACGGTCACTGGGGTGTGAGACAGCCGGGCACCGGTGGGTGTGCACATGCAGGGGTGTAGGCACAGATGCCGCCTGTGCCATCACCATCCTGGGCCAGGGTGGCTGTTTGTCCATGCCTGTGTCCATCTGTTCTGTCACGCCTGTGCCCTTGCACGTGCTGGAGTGCACCCCCAGTGTGATGTAATCCTGCTGGACAATAATCCTGCTGTGTCAGGACAGGGATGGGCAGGAGCTGCCCTTGCCGCCAGCGCTGCTTGGACTTGCTGCAGACTGAGGGCCTGCGTGGTCCCCATGCTGGGGCACTCTCTGGATCCCTGGGGAGAATGATTAGGACTTCAATGTGTGGGTGCAAATGACACGGGTCACCACCCAGGGCAGCCAGACAGTGGGGGCAGAGGCTGGGGTAGGTGCCCACCCAGGGCAGCACGTCCCAAGGGTGCCTGAGTGGATGCTGAGGTGCTCTGTGCCAGGGCATCACCAGGCTCACACCACCTGTGCTGCCGTCCGGCCTCTCTGGGCACGTGTCCACTGGGAGGATGCTGTGGGGATGCTGGAGATGGAGCCCTGGAGTGTCTTGGGCCCTGCTTCCCACATCCACCGATTTGCCCTGTGCTCCTCTGATCCTCAGGCTGCTAACGAGCTTCCCTGGCAAAGAGCTCGTTAGCCACGGCAGAGCCTGGTGCTGCCTGACCAGCCCCTGGCTCCACTGGGCGCAGGGCTGGTGTTCCCTGCTCTGGCACAGTCAGCTCCTCGGGTCCCTGCGGTCCCAGGGACAGGGACAGGACAGGCCAGCCCCAGCAGGTGGCAGGAGGGCTGGCTGGTGTGGCCAGCATGTAGCCAGAGGCAAGTGCAGCACAGGCGGGTCGATGCTCTGAATTATTGAGCGCAGGAGCACGAAGTGGCTGCGACAGCAACACCCTGCATGGGGGGCATGGGGCCGTGCTCACACCCAGGCACGGGGCCCCACCTAGCCCAGATGGAGCAACTGGACACTGCCAGGCTGCAGGAACACTGCACCCACCCGGCGTCCTCTGCCAGCCCCTCGGGTGGTGGGTGCCAGCAGCACAGGGCACCCCACACCTGCCAGCACCTCTTGGTGCTCTCCTGGCTATCCACAGTGGTGCCAGCAGCACCTCCTGCTCTGTCCCCTGGCCAGCACCCAGCTCCCAGCACCGCAGCATCACCTGGCCAGCAGCACAGGCCTGGGGCGACTGCAGCCAGTGGAGGGAACCCCCATTTTCGCTGTGCCCCCTGCCCCTCTCATGAGCCATTTCCAAGCGATGCATTATTGAAGCCCCCCCGTGCCATCGCTCACGGCCGGCGTGACGGCAGGCGCCGCATCAGCCCTGATGAATATTTCAGGCCCTGAAATCTCCTGCGCCTGCACGCTTAGCCCCAGTCCCCCCCTGCCCCCCCAGCCTACTGGCTCCTTTGTTTCCCTGCGCTTCTGCCCAGCACCGAGGCCACGGCACAGCAGGGGCACGGTGTCACCCTGCCCTTCTCCCTGGGACCGTCACCTGTGGCCGTGGCCCCTGCCTGGAGTGGGATGGGGATGGGCTGTTCCTGAGGGGCAGGTGGGCAGTGCTGGTGGCCCATCGCCGGGGCAGAGCCAGAGCGTGCCCACACTGCCAGGCTCAGTGCCAGCTGGGGGTTCCTAGGATGGCTCCTGTGTTCCCTAGGACAGCTGTGCCTGTCCCCAGCCCTCATTTGGGCCCGAGGGACTGCAGGTCCTCTGGCACCATCACCTGCAGGATCAGGGCAGAAGAATGGGGACAGCCTAGAGCACAGCACATTGTGGATCTGTCCCTGGCACCCCCAGCCTGGCATCTCCCAGTTCACTGCCACCTCTGCCAGTGCTCCCAGATGCTGACTGTGGCGTGATCTATGTACAGTGGGAGCAGGATATCGATGCTGCTTGTCACTCCTGCATCAGATTAACATCACCTAGACACCACCAGACACTTCACAGGGGACACCAGGGTGGCATGGCCAGGATGAGCAGAGCGTGTTCCAGGGCCAGTAGGGAGCCAGGTGCTGGCAGCCGCAAACCCACCTCTGTGTCCTTGTCCCTTCCCCAGGGAGCTGTGGCTGCGGTGGGGCCATGTGCCAGCCCGCACCCTGCCCGCCCTACCCAAGCCTCCCACCTGGCGTGGCCTCACACCCTCCAGCACATCCATGCCGTGGTCATGTCACAGCAGCAGCGGCTGGGAGCAAGCTTGGGGCTGCCACCGGCGGGTGATATTGGAGTGATCTTGAGGCCAGGAGGGAGGTTTGCCATGCGGGAGGAGAGGAGAGGAGCCGGCTGAGTCACCCGGTGCCGGCTGCTGACTCAGGCGCTTCCTGCCAGGTAACCTCCGCCGCCGGCGTGGGGGCCGCTGGGACAAGGGATGTGGCACAGGGGACAGCCGGGGCCGCGGCACTGCCCGGAACACCAGTCCAGCGCCCAGGGTGGGCTGAAGTGGGAGTGTGCATGGCTGTGCTGCACCATGTGGTGACCCGTTCCTACCTGGGATCACCTGCATGCCACGACACCGTCGGGACCGTGGCTGCTGGCCGTGGGAGCCACGAGGAGCTGGTGGCTCGCACCTCCCCCCCGGCACCTCTGGGTGCCCACACACCCAGGGCGGGTGAGATCTGGCACAGTGGAGCCTGCTGGAGCCAGGGTTCCGGCAAGCAGGCGTCTGGCGCCCAGGGCAGGAACCCTGCAGCTTCCTCCCGCCGGGCAGCGGGAGCAGCCCCAGCGCGGGGGTGGGAGGGCGGTGGGGCTGGGAACCACGCACGGCTTCATCCAGTGGCTCCACGAGGAAGCTGATTTCCTCTGACGGCCCTGGCACTGCCGCCTGGCACCGCTGCTCCCTCACTGGTGGCCGGTTCTGCGGTGGCAACTAACCCTCCTCTGCAAGCCCACGAAATCCCGCTCCACACAAGTTAACTCAGGCCGCTGAGGTGCTAATTAACGAGTCGTTCCCGTGTCCCTCTGCGCAGCAGGGCTCGCATCTGGTCCCTCTGGTAAGAGGCTGCCTGCCTGTGGCTCACCAGGGAGTTGGCCGGGTGGCTGGTGGCATGGCCACCCATCTTCACCTCCCCCGTGTCCATGCTGCCAGCACGCCCAAGACCAGACCCAGGATGTCCCCCAGGATTCCTCCAGAGCTGGGTCTTCCCCCTTCTCCCTGGGAAGTGGGAAGGCTCAGACCCTGTGCCCTCCCTGAGGCGATGCCCGCCCGGTGCTCGTCAAGGCCCTGGCGCAGCGCAGCCATCCGTGAGGCTTCATTCAAATTTAACGACTGACACGGGATATAAAAGGGAAGGGGCAGGGAGGAGCAGGGCTGGGAGCCGGTGGGCACACGGTGCGTGCTGAGCGTGCCCCAGCCGTGCCAGCCTGGCAGGACAGACCCATGCCCAAACACCGGCACGGGGCTGTGAGGGACTGCCCCAAACGCTGCCAGGAGAAGCTGGCAGGAGCCAGGACAGTTCATCTCCACATGGCCATGCCAGCACTGGCAGCTACCTGCTCCTCGGCCCAGGCCATCCGCCCTGCGTGCCTTTGGCATGTTCTTGCCGTGTCTGGCTGGACACGTGCCGGCACCTGGCTCCCGCGGGCGGGTCGGGAGCCCTGAGCTCAGCGCGTTGGGCCCCGGTAGGTGTGGCTGGTGAATATTTCATGCCCGCGTTCACCGAGCCCTTTCTTGGTTACACTCCTGCCTCCTCCCCGCACTCTCACCATGTTTATTTATTTAATGAATTATTTATCAGCTCCCCCTCTCGCTCGGCTGGGCGCTGCCCCCCCAATCCCCCAGCCCAGCTCCCAGCCCGGCGCGATGATTTATTGAATGCCGGCTCTGCTCTGCGGTTGCGACATTCTGTCACAGGAAGCCGCGGTTAAATATTAACCAAGGCGGGCGAAGCGGGTCCCCTGCCCCGCCGGGCACGCGCTCCAGCCCCTCGGTGCTCGTGGATGGCAGGTGGGGGGCTTTCCCCACTGCTTCGACGCCAAAGGCTGCTGGTCCTCAGTGTGACAGGCACGGGGTGGAGGAGACGCAGGGGCATGGAAAGAGCGGCGAAGCGGGGCTGCTCCGTGCCCTAGCTCTCCTGGATAGCACAAGGCCTCACGTCCTCCCGAGAGCGAAGCCCCCTGGGTGTGCCCCCCCCAGCCAGCCCACCACAGACACCACATCCCGTCGGGGCAAAACCCAGCCAAGCCCCCTCCCTGTGCCGGTTCCAGGAGTGGTTCCTGGTGGGTGCTGACACCTGCACACGAGCGCACAGCGTGATGCTCCGGGGCTGTGTTCTGCCACCCGCGTGCCTTTGTCCCCACCGGAGCACTCGGTGCCTGCCTCCGTGGCCCCGCACGCGGGTGTGCCGTGGCGGGGGGACCCCCGTGGTGAGCGCGGCGTAGCGCGGGTGCTGACGGCGGTGCGTGCGTTGCCATGAGCGGGGGGTTTCCATGTGGAGGTGGGTGTTGCCATGGGTTTGCCGAGCCAAAGCGTTTCCATGGTGGCAGCGCGGTGCTGTGGGTCCTCCCAGAGGTGTGCAGCACCCCGGGATGCCGCCGCTGCCGCCGCCACCACACCCCAGCACCTGAGTGCCCCAGCCCCTGCAGCCCCCCCAGCACTCCCCCGCTCCCGCCCCCAGGCAGCCAGAGCCCTTTTCCACGTGTTGTGTTTTCTTCACTTCACTTCTTCAGATGAATAATTAATAGAGGCTTTTTTTGGTCCTCCGGGCCCTTCCGCTGGCCCCCTCCCCCTTCCCGGCAGGGCTCCGGCAGGGGCTTGGGCTCCCAGTGCCACCAGTATGGATGGGGAATGGGGGCTGGGGCACAGCCCTGCCATGGGCATCACAGCACTGGGTCTCCCACAGTGTTGAGTGGGACCAGGGGCCCTGCCCATCATCATCTTTGTCCCCTTCCATGGACTGGGGCCCTGGCCAAAGGGACCCTGAGAAGAAATAGGGTGGCTCTCCTCCCACACTGAGCTCCTCCCAAAACTCTGGGGAGCCAGGAGACCTCCCAAGGCTCAGCACGGAGGCACCTACACTGTGGCACCTGCCCAAGCATGAGAGTCACCAGGCCCACTGGTGACTTGGGGACACCACATTCGGCACCGTACCACCCTGGGAACGCTCACCACGCCAGCGAGATAGCTCCTGGCAGGAGCAGCTCAGGCCGGCTCAGCAAGCCCAGCCACCGTTTTGGGAGCCTCCTGGTTTCATTCACAAGCTCCTCAGCCTGCCAAAGCTCCAGGTGATGCGCGACGCCGGCACTGCTGGGGCAGAGGCCGCTGGGCCAGTGCTGGTGCTGTGCACGCGCTCGGCGTGGCCCCGCGTGGGAGCTGGGGGCGAGCTGTGTGTGCCTGGTGAGCCGCATGTGCCCGCACCGGTGCGAGCGTGCCCGCGTGTGCACACGTGTGCCAGGGTGCCAATCGCCTGGCACTCGGCTCTGCCGGGCGGTGCTGCTCGGCAGTTGCTAAGGGATCTCGCTGAGGACGGGCAGTGGGAGCTGGCACTCAGCTGAATCCCCACATGGGCGGCGGGGACCAGCACCCAGGGGAGCACTCACAGCCCCGGGGGCTCCCCTCAGGGACCTCCACCCCACAAACCCTTGGGGTGTGGGAAGAAGAAGGGCCTGGCCGTGTGGGTGGGCGCTTGGCCAAGTGCAGGCTCCTGAGGGAGGTCAGGGCCGGCGGCAGAGCCTGGCACAGTTCCACATTCTTCGGTAGCCAGGCTGTCCTGGTACACGGGCACACACCCTCCCACCCACTCCTGTGCCTCCAGGGCGGCCGAACCCCTCTGTGAATACCTGTGACCCCCATGGCACTGGCAGCAGCAGCATGAGGACCCTCTGGGGTCCTGAGCCCCCACCCACAGCCCCCTCAGCAACACAGACCCACAGGGGCTGCTGCCCCAAGGCCCAGAGCTCCCAGCCGGGAGACCCTAATAGCGGTGGGTCCTGCTCTGATGCCCCCACCTGTGGGTGTCCCAGAGAGATCCCAGTGGCACCTGATCCCGCAGGGACAGGTATGGGTGCACCTACATGTGGGTCCCCCCACAGGGGTCCCAGTGAGACCCCACTGTCAGCAGGACCTTACACAGGTGCCCCCACCCATGGGGGTCCTGGTGACATTCCGGTGGCACCTGGTCCTCCTGGGACGCGGCCCCGGTGTTTCCACCCGCGGGGACCCGCAGCCCGAGCCCGGTGCCGGTGCCGAGCCGGTGCCGGGGCGGGCGAGCCCGGGGCGG
>VZSE01001431.1:27579-49490 GCA_013398275.1 Promerops cafer | reverse complement strand
CCCGCCACTCCGCCCTGAGGGGCTCGCGCCTCGTCGCCGTGAGGGGCTCGCTCCAGGCCGCCCTGAAGAGCTCGCGCCACTCCACCCTGAGGGGGCTCGCGCCACTTCGCCGTGAGGGGCTCGCGCCATTCCATCCTGAGGGGGCTCCCGCCACTCCGCCCTGAAGAGCTCGCGCCACTCCGCCATGAGGGGCTCGAATCACTTCACCCTGAAGAGCTCGCGCCACTCCGCCATGAGGGGCTCGCGCCATTCCATCCTGAGGGGGCTCACGCCTCGTCCCCATGAGGGGCTCGCATCACTCCACCCTGAAGAGCTCCCTCCACTCCGCCCTGAAGAGCTCCCTCCACTCCGCCCTGAGGGGGCTCCCGCCACTCCGCCCTGAGGGGGCTCGCGCCCCGGGCCGGCCCCGCTGGGGCTCTGGCCCAGCCCCGGCCCCTCAGAGGTCCCGCGAAGTTTCGCGCCTTCGCCTCCGCGCCACGGATGAGGCGCCGCGAGGGGCTCCAGCCCCCTCAGCGCCCTCGGCATCAGCAAACTCTGTGAGGGGTTTCAGCGCCTCAGCCGTGATCAGACCCTCGAAGGCTCTCAGCCCGTTCACCCTCAGCATCCCGCAAAAAAAGGTAGGTTTGAATTATTCCTTTTCCAAAGTTTTTTGGGTGCTGAGCCCGCAATGGGGCTGCTGCACAAGCAGGTGGTGGAAGTGAAAGTAAAGAGAATGGGGAAAGGCAGAGGGAGGGGGAATGATATTTATATCATGGAATGGTTTGGGTTGGAAGGATCTGTCACTGGACCAGAATGCTCCAAGCCCCATCCAACCTAGCCTTGAACACTTCCAGGGATGCTGCCTTCAAATTAATGATGGATTTGGTTAATAACGGGATGTGAGGTTTTATTTGGAAATTAAATAGGAAAAGGGCTAACCCAACTGCCACCCTGGCCCCGGTATTATTCATTTTCCAGTTTTAATCCTCTGGATTTTATACTGTGCCCATATGTCCTGTTTTCAGCACGCCACAGGAATTCTGTGTGCGCAATTGGCTGAGCAGGGGGGCCTTTGGCCACCTCAGAACTCACAGGAAGAAGACTCGGGAAATTTTATCACACTTTCCTTCCCTGGAAGTGTCCAAGGCCAGTCCGGATAGGGCTTGGACAAGTGGTCAAGGGGGCTGGAACTGGACAATCCTTAAAATCCCAAACCATTCCCTGATTCTATGGTGACTGTGAAAATAAGTTGATTAATGTTATGGAGCTGCAGTAGCTGATGCCATGAATGAATCCTTGTTCTCCGGAGCTGTCACATTGGGGTTTGTGATAAAACACAAGTGGGACAGAGTTGCACTTAATAAATTTTATAGGATAAACCCTGAAATCACCAAAGTGTTTGATTCTCCACTTCCCGAAAATAAACAAGTGGGAAAACAGAGCAAGAAAAACCTTGTAATTTCCATGAAGTTTCTCCCTTTGTGCTTCCTTGTTATGGTGTCAACATGAGGCTAGTTCAAGTTAGAGGGGAATGTAAACTTGCTAATTTCAGTAGAGCCTAACAAAGAATGTGTTTCATTCATGGCCTCAGAAATACTGCAGATTTCCATGGAAAGGTACTCCTGGAGGTGGAAAAATATTCTTCTTTACTTGTCTGAATTCCGATTAAAATTTGGTTTGTTTTCTAATTCCCTAATGAAATAGGATGTTTGATTTCAATTAAAGTGAAATGTCATCATTTTCGGTTGTACTAATGGATATGGAATACTGAGGTCCATTAGGGAGAAAACAGTGGATTTGGGAAAAGGCCAAGAGGTGCAGGGGATGTAAAGAGATTTTCCATGTATTTTCAATTTTTGTAATGGGCATATGTAGGTCATTATGGAAATCCGTGGGTTGTGATGACAGGAATACAGAGAATACAATAAGGCAACCTCTTATCAAGATTTCAGCAGAAATTGTTCATATTTCCTAAATCTGGAAAAATGTTTGGACGGGGCTTAGAGTAACCTGGGCTAGTGGAAGGTGTCCCTGCTCGTGGCAGGGGGATGATCCTTAAAATCCCTGGCTCCAAGCCTCTTCCAGCCCAGCCTTGAACAATTCCAGGGCTGGGGCATCCACAGCTTCTCTGGGAATATCATTTGGAGTGAGCCTCTGGGAGAGTTTATGAGATTTAACAGTTTATTCCCGTATTGTATTCTCTAAATTATTGAGTGTTCTTTGAAGTCTCTCCACTGTTGGCAAAAACTTGTTGTTGTTGTTGTTGTTGTTATAAATTCTTTTGTATCTCATTTTAAATCTTATTTCTGTTGTTACTGTTTGTTATTGAGCCTGGACCCGTCGATGGTGGGGGACCCTTGGGCTGAGTCCCGTGCGCTGCCATCCGCCGCTTGTCCTTATAATTGAATTAAAAGCTGCTGTAAAAAATAACTGGGAATAAGAAAAGGAGAGGGATGAAGAAGGAAATAATTGGGGGAATACATGGCTGGATTAGTTATTGTCCCAATTAGCTGCCTGAATTAGCTCCTTGACAAGGAACACAGAGGGAAGAATAAAGGGCTATCGGTGACAAGGGCAGTTTTTAGGGAAGCTGCTCCTCTAAGTGTATTATGATTGCAATATAAAGAGCTGCAGGTTTCAGTTAAATGGATTTTGATTCTGCTTATTTTTCTAACAGTAGATTTGTTTCACTTCCATATTAATCTCCTTTTATTAAACCATAGAAATCCCAACCTTTGTTTTTCTGGGAGCAGCCTAGGACGTAATCTAACTTTACAAACAAATACAAGTATTTATGCTTAGTAAAGAGGTTGAGGTTGGATTTAAATCCTGCAAGCTGGACACACAATTATGTCATTTCCAGGTCTAGGAGAAGTTGATTATTTGGAACGAACATGAGGAAGGAAATTGTACTTGAACTAATTTTCATGGCAAACTGGTTTCAATGTTTTGGAGGAAAACAAATTCCTTTTTAAAGTAATGGCTTTAAGCTGTGCCAGGGGAGGTTCAGGTTGGGCACCAGGAGGAATTCCTGCATGGAAGGGGCTGCCCAGGTGGAGTCCCCATTCCTGGGAGTGTCCAAGGGACAGGGAACACCTGGATGTGGCACTCAGTACTCTGGGCTGGTGACAAGGGGGGGATCGGGCACAGCCTGGGCTCCATGAACCTGGAGCTCTTTTCCAACCTCACTGACTCTGATTTTATAAATTTGGAGTTAGCTCTTTCTCTGTCCACTCAGGAGGAGGACAGATGACGTGAAGTGAAACGAATGTCCATTGTGACTCGGGGATGGGAAGAGGCTGGGTGCGAAGTCACCCGCAGGAGCTGTGGCTGCCCCGTCCTCGGAGTGCTCAGGGCCAGGCTGGGCCGGGCTTGGAGCAGCCTGGGCTGGTGGAACTCCCCAGCAGAGTCTGGCTGGAGCTTCCAGACATTCCAGGCGGAGCATGGGAGACACAGCCGCGTGTCTGCACTGTCCCTGGGCCGCCTCCCACACGGGAGATGGGAACGCGGGCAGGGCCACACGATCCCCCTCCCTTAGGAAGAGCTGCAAGTGCAGCCTCAGAACCTCTGACTGCAATGTCCCCTCGCACCTTATCGGGCACTAAACGTAGTAAGTAAATAGCCAGTAACAGTTTAGAAGCAGTCATGGAAATGTGTGGAGTTGTCCCTAAAAGCTCCTGGTCCCCAGCAGGAATTCTCGGGCCTTGCTCAGCTCCATTGATTATGTTGTCTGTAGAGAGGGAGCTGAAAAGGTTGCAAAGAAATGAGGGATTAGGGAAAAAGAAGTCAGGGATTTACAGCAGCTGAGTATCCAAGTCTGTAATAAATGAGGATCATTTCTAAGATACCTCAGCTGTCATGGAGCTGCCCTCCTGTCCTGTCCCTGCTTGGGAGGGACACGGCCCCGCGCCTGTCACTGGGTGCTGTGTGCCTGCACTGGGAAAGGTGCAGCAGCCAGCAGATCCGTAGGATGGGCCTTTCCAGGTCTGGTCTGAGGCTCCAGAGGAAATATCTGATATTCCTGAGCTTCATTCGAGTCCATCCAAAGCTAAGATGCCTCCAGCTGGCATCTCCCGGCACTCGAGGCTGGTTCTTGCCTGCAGTCACCGCCTGAGAAAGCCTCTCCCTGCTGGGTACACAGCGATCCTGCAAAGCGGCAGGAATGCCTGCCATCGGCTCAGGTCCTTCCCGGGTGTTACAGCTCCTGCACCCAGAAACGCAGGCAGCCTGCAACGTCACATGCCTCAGGCTGGGGCTGGCTGGGTGAAGTCTGGCTGGCTCAGGGGAGCTGTGCTGGGGACACGCTGGGGCCGAGGTCACCCAGAGCACCTCGGGCTGTCACTGCATCCCTGAAAGTGTGCCAGCATGGGCTGGACAGGGCTCGGAGCACTCTGGTAGAGCGGAAGGAACGAGATGAGCTTTACAGTCCTTCCAACCCAAACCGTTCTGGGATTCTGAGATTTTGATTTCATCACCAGGAAGCACGAGGGAGGTGAGGGGTCGAGGGGGGGAAGAGGAGTGAGGCAGGGCGGGGAAAGTAAAGGCATGTTTCCCGCATGGATAACTCCCTAACAATCTGCTGGAGGAGGGATTTGGTCCTCTCCTGAAACCCCAAACCAGCCTCATTTGGATTTGCCAAGCACCTGTGAAAGAACGCAGCTGCAAGGCCCTGGGAAAACAATGGGAACTGTGACAGTTCATTAATACAAGGCAGCCCCGAGATTTATTTGGGAAAGCCATTGATACAGAATTCCACTGGAGGACTCAGTGGCATTCCCGAGGTATGCCAGGGAGCAGCTAGCTAGGCTTGTGCATGTGTGTACATGATGTAAACCCCAGTTTGGGAACTGGGACAACCTACTGGGTCTGTCAGCAAAACAAATGGAGGAGGACTGATTGCTTCAGCATTTCCTTCCCTTATTTTTTATTCCATATTCATTTGATAGCTTGAGGTTTTTCCTTGTTTTCTAGGGGTTTTTTTTGTAGTTTGCTCTGGCTATTTTTTTCTGGTGAAGCAAGGGTTTGGAAAGTGCAGGCAGCATTTCAAACTGTGATCTGCACAGATGGGAATGAAGGAACATTCTCCAGGCGAAAATTGTTCTCGGAGACATTTGGATTGAGCAGGATTTGTCTGTGTGCGGGGTGGAACATCCTGATTTCCAACAGGAGGGCGCTTGGGCAGCACAGGGGTGCTGGGGACAGAGCAGGGGACACCTCCCACCAGGCACTGCCCAGCCCAATGGATCCAACCCGTTCTCCCATGGCAGAAGCATAGTGCAAGGCACAATAATCCATGGAAAGGGTTGTCCCATGGAAAAATACTCAGGATCAGGCCGCTGAGGGGGTTTGGTGGTGGTGTGTCCTTACAAACCTTGCTGCTTTTAATGAGTTTGAGGTGTGTGCGTGCAGCCCGGCGCTTGATGAAGAGTTTCTGTCACCACAGGCAGCAGTTACAAATGACAGGGTGGGCAGGGATGGGCTGGGCAAATCCAAAACAATTTGCTTTGCATAGATTAGCAGCTCCTAAAGAGATCCCACATTCATCTGGGAGAGGTTTTCAGGGTGCAGTGTCAGAGAGAGGCTTTGCTGCCCACGTCTTGTGTTTTTCCCCACTTCCCTCCTCTCTTCCCTCCTCCTCCTCCTTTTCGTTTCCAAACTGAATTTCCCGATTTCCAGATGCAACTGCAATATAACATGGAAATAAAAGCAGGCAGTTAAATTATCGGAGCCCATAATCTCTCCCAAAGAAAATGGGGGGATCATCCAACTCCATTTTCCTGCTTATGGGTCCCTGTTGCTGTACTAGTGGTAAATACACGAGGAGCTCAGCTCATCAAATTTTTAAGCACGGGATGCACAAAGGAAGCTCCAGAGTGTCTGGAAAAGCTCGTGGCATCGGTCAAAGGCAGCTCTTGGGGCTGAGGCGTTGCCAGCTCCCCATTCATCATCACTTCCCTTCCATCCCTGCATTCCTTTTGTTCTCTAAACCCTAAATTTCCACGGTTTAATTTTCCTCCTCTCCTGCAATGGCTTTGCAAATGCTTAGCCTTAAGTAATAGTCAGTAAAGGCGAATTACCTTAAATCAAGCAAGGGTTATCTAATTTAGAAAATAGGAAATAGAGAGAAAATCAAACTAAATGAAATGCAAACAGGATAATTCATATCTAATCCATGGGCTTGCTCAACAGGAGGAGTCTTTTAGTTGTGCTCAGTTGAGTGCCCGTTCTTAGCACAACTCACAGGTCTTTGAGCCCAAACCAACAACCTCTTTAGGCCCTGCACTCCCAAAATCCTAAGAAAATGGGATTTCTCATGGCCATTTTTGCTTTCATTGTAGCACCTCCAGCTGAGCTGCTCCTTCCTCAGTTTCCCTCAGTGCTTTTGTTGGCACACATCCACTTACCTGTGCTTTTTATAAGCACATGGGGACGGGATAGCACCAGGGCAGACCTTCCTTTGACGTCTAGGCAAGAGTCCATAGAATCCCACAGTGGCTTGTGTTGGGAGGGATTTGAAGATCACCTCCTTCCACCCAGGGACACCTTCCAGTACCCCAGGCTGCTCCAAGCCCCGTCCAAGCTGGCCTTGGACACTGCCAGGGATGCCACAGCTTCTCTGGGCACTCTGTTCCAGGGCCTTCCCCCCCTCCCAGGGAAGAATTTCTTCCCAGTATCCCATCCAAACCTCCCCAGTTTCCCCACCCTTTAGTTCTCTTCCCTGCCTTTTTATTAATATGCAATGCACCGCCGTCCCCCGGATTAATGAAGCTTATTACAGGATCCTGCCAGAAAGCTTTCCAACTTCCTTCCAATTAGCACTCGGTGCTTCAGAGGAATCCTCGCAGTACGGGGAGGTGTTTGGCAATTGCACAGCACCTTTTTTTCAGGCAACTTCACTTAAGATGTCCTTGTTAGATTAAAGACTCCTCAGATGCTGATTACCCCCTCCGGGTGGGTTCTTCATTGTTCTCCACACTCAGGAGTTGGTTTATATCTTTTATTTAGGTTACAGCTTACAGGGATCGCCTTGTTTATTATGGAATCATGGAATGGTTTGGGTTGGAAGGGATTTTAAGGATCATGCCATTGCGCCCCCTGCCATGGGCAGGGACACCTTCCACTAACCCAGGTTGCTCCAAGCCCTGTCCAGCCTGGCCTGGGACACTGTCAGGGAAGGGGAATCCACTCAGATAAGGGAATTTTAGATTGGCACATGAGAAAATGCACTGGGAGCTCCCGTTGCCACCCTGCAGGATGGATCCTGGCAGGGACTGGCTCCAAAACAAAGGAGAACATTCCCAGCAGAGCAGCAGCACCGTCTCACCTGCTGCTGAGCTGCTCCTGTGTGTGCTCTGGAGAGCTTTCCCTGAGACTTCCAGTGGGAAATGCAGGACAGCCATCCCTGTGATCCACTCCGGCGATGGTGTTTCCTGCACCTAATTCCTGGTTAATTATCCACGGCCAGCTCGGACAGGGCTTGGGGCAACCTGGGATAGTGGAAGGCATCCCTGCTGCCCATGGCAGGGGCTGGAATGGGATGATCCTTAAAATCCCTTCCAACCCAAACCATTCCAGAATTCATTCTGGGATTCCAGAACCTTCTCTGCCCCAAAGCCTGTAGCCAGGATTTTTGGTCCCGTTTCCATGCCAGTGATTCCCAAGTGACACTTTGTACCTGGTGGTAAAATGAGGGCAGTACTGGGGTATGCTTTCCTTGGATGGAGGCCCCTGGGAAGCTCCTCAGTGCAAGGTGGGAGCACAGCCCTGCTCCCAGGTTTTGTTCCCCTTCTCCCAGTGTTCCCACAGATTCTGAAGAATTCCCAGTGATTGCTTTTCCAGGGAAACACTAACAATGAGAATCTTTCAAATTTAGCAACACAATTTGGGCAAACGAGCAAACTATTGGGGAGGCTTCATTCCACTGTGGCAATTAAGGAAAAGGAATATCAGCAGGTCACATCTTGCTTCCGGTGCAACGGGAATTATTTTGCCATGGAGTTTGGAAGAAGCAGGATTGGGGTTGTACTTGGTATTTAAAGCAAACAAACCTATCTATTAAATGAGACTGTGGAATGGGGCACGAAAGTAAAACCGAGACCGTTAAATTACAGATAAAGGGGGAAGAGTCCAAATTTTCCCAAATGTTCTCATTTTTCGTCTTTTTCCTAACGACCGTCGTTATATTTTGATGTGGTTAATAATACAGCAGAGGTTAAATGAAACATGAAAAAGGGCTGTACATTAAAATTGAGATAACTCTTCCTTCAGTGAAGTGGAACCCAGCAGATGTAGCTGCACACTGTAATTGCTGCCTGTTTCCTGTCACTCTGATTAAGTTGCATTGTCCCTGCTCCAAGTGTAGGAATCAGTGGCTTCCCATAGGGCACAGCATGGGACAACTGGCTTCGGCAGGCAAATGAGACTGTGCACCTCCTGCTTGTCCTGGTAATGGTATAGACACACAATATCCATTGATGACTCCTAAAATCAATAGGCTGTGCAGTGGGAGAGGCTCCGGGGCTTCCATGGGAGAGGCACTCCAGTCAAGGGCTGGGATTTTGGGAACGGTTCAATTCCCCAGTTCAGGAGGCCAAATAAGCCCAGTGCCTGGCTGCTGTGTTCATTCTGCTTCTCAGGAGTTACTCTGCACCTTCTAGTGTTGTTGTTCTCCCCGTTCCAAAGCCACGGGATCCCAGAATCATGGAATGGGGCAGCTTGGAAGGGAACTTTAGCACCATCCAGTTGCACCCCTCTGCAGGGCCACCTTCCACTGGACCAGGTTGCTTCAAGCCCTGTCCAGCCTGGCGCTCCTTGGGCACCCCTGTCCCTTTGCAAGCCTGAATCCCAGCGTAGAGGAATATTTGGAGCTTCAGGGCAGTGTGGGCTGATGCCAGAGGGACCTGGGGTGCCCTGGTGTGATTCCAAACCCAGGGAATACTTCCCTTCCTGACAGTTTTTTGGTGGCTGATGAACTGGAATGTTTTGCATCCTGAGTCATCCAATGAGCACCAACTGGGCAGGAGGGCTGTGGATTTTGATGTGGGACTGAGGCATCTCTCCCCTTCAAGGCTGTGGCTGCCTCTGGATCCCTGGCAGTGTCCAAGGCCAGGATGGATGGAGGTTGGAGCACCCTGGCATAGTGGAAGATGTCCCTGCCCATGGCAGGCAGGGGGATGAGATGGGCTTTAAGGTCCCTCCCAGCCCAACCCATTCTGGGATACCAGGATTCTATAAAATCCCGTTTTGGCTGCTTAATCCCCAGTTGGATCTGGGGCCTTGCTTTCTAAAAATGGAAATTAATATTAAAAGTCATTCCTTAACACATGTTTATTTTCTAATTTATAGAATGTACCTATTACACTCTCCAGACACATGTGCTTGATTATAATGATTATCATATGTATTTTCCAAGGCACTCATCACCATAATATCAAATGTCATTAGAGAAATTAGGGAAGAGCAGCAGCATTCCTTCCAAGGAAAAGCCAGTTTCCTCCTTTCCCACCACAGTAGTGAGAGTGCAGAATCTCAGCTGATTTTCTGCCACTTTTATTTCAGCTCGACACAAAACAGCCAAATCCCTGGGGAAATGTGCAGCGTGCACCTGAAGCCAAAAGCTCTGTGAAAATCCCATGTACAAATGTCCTGGAACTGTGCAGGGAAGCACACTCCAAAATCGGGGCTGGCCACCGAGCCCTGCTTTTCCCCCCTGTCCCCAGCCAGCACAGGCACTCACAGCACATCCTGGTTATTGGCAGCAGCCCAGGGACGGGGAAAACACAAGGACCAGCAGATCCTGAGCTCAGGCTCAGGGTCACAAACCCTGACTTGAATCCTGGTTGCTGCTCCCAGGGGCACTTTTTTCCTAATTTAAAGATTTCCTGATGAAAATTCTGACTTCTGGAGCAAAACCCGATTTCAAGCCTTGGGAGGAGATAAGCGAGGTGCCAGGGGATTTACGTAATGCTCCACGTGTCTTCCCAGAGGTGGGAGAAACGGATCTGGATTGGTTTAGGAGAGCCCAGGGGTTTTTATTTCAATATTTACTTCTTTAAGCTCCAGCAGAGGAGGGAAACAGCTGGAGATGACACAGACATCCCACTATTCCAGACCTGGCTGGTTTGTCTGGAAGACACGTGTTGGGTTTCAAGCCTGTGTGTGTCCAAGAGCAGGAAGGGGGGCTGTTCCGGGGGGAGGCTCCCAGCTCCTTCCAGGGAAGGGGCCGGGAAGTGATGGACTGGAGCATGGAGTGATCCATGGAGTCGGAGCACGGGAAGGTGCAATTGGATGTGTCAGTGCCCTGACAGCTACACTGTTCCCTCTCTTTATTCCTAATTAATTAGAAATAAGCATTGCCTGGCTTGTTCTTCCAGAACAGCATCACCTTCCCACATCCCGAGGTTTTCAACCCGGCTTCCAGCAGCTCCTAGGGATTTAAGGTCTTGGCTTTGGCCGCTGCTCAGCAGAAGAGTCCCTTAAATCCAGTCTGTGTCATGGGGGTGAAGCAGCAGCAGGGAGCTGCCTTTGGATTGCTGACTCCGACTAAATCCTTGGGTTTTTTCTTCCTTTGCGTCATTTCTGTGATTATTTTTGTGCTTCATATGCTCAAAAATCCCTGGGGAATAGGAAAAAAAAAAAATCTCTCTTTTTTTTTTTCATATTTTTGCTTTGCAAGTCACTTTGTAAAGAAGCACTTTGGTGTCTTCAGAAGGTTTGAAACCCACCTGTTTCCTGGGAGGAGAGGCGGGAGCGGCCAGCACGGTGGATCCCAGTGGGAACTTCAGGGGAAATGAAATATATTGGCCCCACACCTGGGAAGAGGGATTTTGAGCAGGATTTTCAGTCTCAAAGCAAAGATTTATTTTGCTTGTAGAAAGGGAGCTGGGAGAACAGAGTGTTCCTCCTGCTCTGGCAGGGATTCTGCTCTGCCTCCGTGCATCCCGGTCATGCCAGCAATGCTCCAGGGAAGGACTTACCTTGGAAAAGAAGGACCAAACCAGGGGGAGAGGCACTGGTGGGGCTTGGGAGGACACTTGAACACTCCTAAGGTCACTTGGATAATCTAATCCTACTCAGGATGATATCTAGCTCCGGCAGGAACTCTTGGAAGGCTTTAAACAACATCCATCTTCATTATTTCCCACCCTCGTGTCTGTATGATTGATTCCTGCTAAATTTGGTTTAATTGCTCAGAAGGTCTTAAGGAATGACATTTGGAGAGAGCCAAATGGGATGTCTGAGCTCCCCCTGCTGCTCTGCCGCACGCAGCCACCCAGCACCCAGCACCCGCTGGTGCTCGGGGCCGGAAGGCTCCGGCATCAACACCGGCAGCTCCTCCCCGCGTGGGGAACCACGCGCGGCTCTGGCTGAGGCTGTCCGATCGCTAGTGGGGGTCATGGACACGGGAAGCGCCCCAAATCCCAGATCTTTTGGAGATCTTTTGGGTTCAGCCTTTCAGTCCACGTGCATACCCAAGGCTGGCTGGAAAGGCCTGAGGCTGGGGGTGGTTCCCGGCAGATCCATCGCCCAGCTCGGCGCTTCCGAGCTCCTTGGGCGCAGCCAGGGCAGGAGGGGTCAGTGGGCACGGCCCCGCTTCCGTGGCTTCTCCTCGTCAGGAATGTGATCAGCTCTCCCTGCTGACTGAGGTAGCAAATCAGGGCACTTCCTTGGGGCAGGAATCATGCAATCCCAGACTGCTTTGCCTTGGAAGGGACCTTAAAGCTCGTCTCATTCCAACCCCTGCCATCCCAGGATGCTCCAAACCCCAGTGTCCAGCCTGGCCTTGGGCACTGCCAGGGATCCAGGGACAGCCACAGCTTCTCTGGCACCCTGTGCCAGGGCCTGCCCACCCTCCCAGCCAGGAATTTCTTCACAAAATCCCATCTAACCCGATTGTCCTGGATGGAGGAGAGGGGAGAGGGAAGGGCAAGCTGGAAGTAAATCTATATTTGTGCCCAAAAGATCAATAAACAGGGAGAAAGCCCCGGCAGCCAGCGGATGGTGGAGCAAATCCGACATTAACTACTCATTATTTACACTCTGCCATCGCCACGAGCCGGTGCGTGGCCACAAAAGCTGCAGCAAGATCCCCATTTCCAAGCAGAGTTTTAATTATTTGTAAAAGCCTTCAATTGTTCACCAGATAATGTCATGGATTGGTCCTCCCAGTGTGAAGTGCAACCGTCCAGAACCCCCACAGTATTATAAATAGGCTTCGGAGCCGGGATTGATTGATGTTTGGCATAAAATCTATTCCTCGGAGCATGTGTATTCCTTCTGTTCACCAGTTTCATACAAATATACTTGGGCTGATTTTTTATTCAAATCTCCAATTTATGTCGGGTTTCAACTGTTAAATATTTAAAGGCTTTTTCATCTTTTTTTCCGTATCCCTCTTTTCCGCGCGAGGTAGGGAAATCTTGCGCCGAACACAAACAAGACTCGGAGATTTAGCGCGTTCCTGGGGGGGAGAGAAAAGCTTTATTAATTATATTGAGACTCAAATAATAGTCTTCCCTGACACTAATGTTCCATCAGTTCCAACCACAAGGATCCTATGGGATAGCTTTAGAGCCCTTATCAGGATCGAGATTACGGCATTTATGGCTCCATAGAAGGAGGAATTTAATGAACGGCACTCGGAGTTTGGAGAGAGGGTCGGAGCCGGGGCGATAGCGAGGGATAAGAACCACAGCCACGAGGAGTTATTCCAGGGGAGTGCCTGGCTCTCCGGAAGGAAACATCAAATAAAACTGAGTCTGGTGTACTTCTTCCAGAATTCCCATACATATTCCAGGTTCCTCGGCTGGAGGATTCGTCCTTGCTCCACCTTGGCTGCCTCTGACAGCCGCACTCTCCGAGGAGTCGTGTCTTTGGCACGTCTCTCTTCCCAAGTCTTATTTAAGTTTGCACTTATCAAACCAATACTCGGAAATAACTTTATTGCGGAATTTTTCTGACATCAGGACTTTTATTCCGTCCGCCCTTTTTTCCCCATGGATTTCACTCTCCTCACCCTGGTGGCTGTGATTAATTCATTTATTCATGCCAGTGGAAGAGTGGGAGTCAGGAGGCCAGACCCAATTATGTCTTATTTATTATTTTGTGTATTAGAGTAAAATCTGGAGACATGGATGAAGCAATGGATGTATATTCCTCCTACCATTAGAAATTGTAATTCCTGGTAAAAAACCCATGCTTACCTGTTGCTCGAGCACCCAAATGGCCCTAAATTGATTTGGGGGTGCCTGTGGGGTTGGTGAGGGAAGGGAATAAAGAGATCACAGGGCAGGAATGTGCAGGAATGTTAGGGAGGAAATCAGACTGCAGGATCTCAAAGTCTCACCTAAAATCTACTTTAGCATTCAGATTATTCACCTGTATTTTAGAAGTGCTGTGAATTCCAGCAGAGCTGGAAAAGGTTCCCTTTTGATGGATATCAGATTTCCAATAGGTTTTTGCCTCCCAGTTTGTTACCCTGGCTAAACTGGTGCCTTATTTAGTGCCCCAAGCACTGATACAATTTAATTGTACCTGTTGTGATTTCCCAGGATCTGTTTCTCTCTGGGTGTGAAACCTGCACGAGGTCAGGCACCAAAAGCAGGGGAAAGGGATGTTCCAGTGCTCAGTGGAAGCTTAAACTAGGAATTAATTTATCTCTGGTAGCACTTGACAAAGCTCAGCTCCTGATGCCTCAGCCTTTATAGTCACATCTGTTAGTTTAGAGCATTTATTGGAGGAGCCTTGACAAAGACAAAAACAGATGATGGAAATCTCATCTGTCAAAACTGTTATTAAAGCTGGGAACAGTGTGAGGTTTGGTTTAAATTGAAAGCATCATTTATATTTTATCCAACATTTCGCAAACAATAACACTGGGGAAGGATTTGGGGGGCCCTCAGAGAAGCACAGCTCGTTAGGGTGCCCTGCTCAGTGTGCTGCTCGGGGCCGAGCAGGGGACGCCGCCCGGCACCTCCGTGGGACCCGGGAGCTGGAAAATCACCTGTGCACAAAGGCACCGATATCAATCACCAGGGACAGGCAATCTCAAACAGCCGGGAAGCACCGATGGCAGGGGAACGGGAAACGGGGAATGGGAATGGGGAATGGGGAATGGGGAATGGGGAATGGGAATGGGGAATGGGAAATGGGAAAGGAAACAGGGAATGGGGAATGGGAAACGGGGAATGGGAATGGGGAATGGGGATGGGGAATGGAAATGGGAAATGGGAAATGGGAAAGGAAATGGGGAATGGGAAATGTAAATGGGAAAGGGAAATGGGAAGGGGAAAGGAAATGGGAAAGGAAATGGAAATGGGAAACAGGAAACAGGAAATGGGAAAGGAAATGGGGAATGGGAAGGGGAAAAGGAAATGGGGAAGGGAGATGGGAAAGGGAAATGTGAAACGGGAAACAGGAAATGGGAAAGGGAATAGGAAATGGGAAATGAGAAAGGGAAAAGGAAATGGGAAACCAGAAACAGGAAATGGAAAAGGAAAATGGGAAATGGGAAACAGGAAATGAGAAAGGGAAATGGGAAACAGGAAACGGGAAAGGGAAATGGGGAAAGGGAAATGGGAAGTGGGAAATGGGAAATGAGAAAGGGAAATGGGAAATGGGAAACAGGAAATGGGAAATGAGAAAGGGAAATGGGAAATGGGAAACAGGAAATGGGAAATGAGAAAGGGAAACAGGAGATGGGAAAGGGAAATGGGAATTGGGGAAAGGGAAATGGGAAACGGGAGATGGGAAAAGGAAAAGGCAGGCTCTCAGCCACCCCTGTTGGAGCTGCTTGCAGACAATCCCAGAATATTGTGGTGTGGAGGGACCCTAAAGCCCATCTCGTTCCAACCAGGAGCTTCCCACTGGAGCAGGTCGCTCCAGGCCCCATCCAAGCTGGCCCTGGCACAGGTGCCCAGAGCAGCTGTGGCTGCCCCTGGATCCCTGGAAGTGCCCAAAGCCAGGCTGGACAGGGCTTGGAGCAGCCTGGGACAGTGGAAGAGATCCCATTGACATCCCAAATCCCATCTTTCCTGCAGGATTCCTAGCTGGGGTTTAAGTGAGTCAGAAGAAGGTTCACAGAATAAGTTTTACATGGCAGAAAATGAAGCACGGCCCATTTCCAAAGCCAGCAAGTGACTCCGTAGAGCATCCGAATCCCTGGGCTGCCATTGCAAACACTGATGGCTGAATTAAACTAATGATGGGGAGATCTCTGAGGAGCCAGCCTGGCAAGTGGGAATGGTGTTTTCCAAACATTCAGCATTAACCTAACTCTGCTCCATTGAAGTAAAACCCTGGCTGAGTTCAGTGGGAGCAGAGTGGTTCCATCCCTGCAGGAAGAGCTGAGATTCCCTGGGAGCCCTTCCCGAGGGTTGTGCTCTGTGCTCCAAGAGCCACCAGCAGCCCTCAGGTACTCCAAAACCCCTGAGATCCAGCTGTTCCTGGGGGGTTTCCTTGTATTGTTTTCCATTAACTCGACAAGGGCTTCCATTGGAATCTTTTATCTAACCTTATTCCAAGATTGGGAATTTATATTCAAAATACTTCCAGGTCCAAGGTGCTCTGTTTGCCACTTGGCAACTGGAAATCTGATTTTTCCCACAATTTAGGTCTTACAACTGTCTTTATTCCACCCTGATCCAGTAATTTGGGGTTGTTACAGTAGCACTTCATGGATTTGTAGGATTTGTGGGATTTGGGATAGCTGACATTTCCTGAGGATACATGTACATATGTATCCCATCCCACCACATCCTTCTCCATCCCTGGAAGTGTTCTAGGCCAGGCTGGATGGGGCTTGGGGCAACCTGGGATTGTGGAAGGGGGTGGAATGAAAGGATCCTTAAGGTCCCTTCCCACCCAAACCATTCTGGGTTCCTGTGATTTTCCAAAGGCGTGGTGCCCCTGGGAGCAGCTGGGAGGACTCTCACGGCCATATTTCACCCAGATTTGGGGTCCCGGCCCAGCTGGTGCGTTCCCCCCTGGTGGGAGGCAGCAGCATCCCCACATTCCCTTTCCTCAGTTCCCTCCTGAGCTGCTCCCCGTGCCTGCAGGCGCATCCGTGTGCCGCACTCCCCTGGCTCTGGAGGCTGCAGCAGGCCCAGGAATGCCGGAGAGCCTGGCTGCCTGCCGGCTGTCTGCAGCTCCCAGGGGAGACAGGACTTTCCCCGGGAGCACGGGCACGGAACGCATCTCTGCTGCTCTGGTACTTCCCGTCAGCGGCGCGTCCCGTCGGAGGCTGTGCTCTGAGCCCTATTTTGGGAAGCAGGCTATCAATCCCAGCAGCACATCCCTGCCTGCCAGGCACTACCTTGCCTCCGGAGCAGGCAGAGCCCGTGTTCCCTCTCCGTAAATCCCATCCAACTTCAGTGCTCAACTTCGGGTTTCTTGGGATGGGCTCTGGCTGCCTCCTACTCGTGCCTTTCTATCCTTAGCAGGATTCACAGGCTTTCAGCTCCCTCACACTTCTCGCTCTCTAATCTTAGCGCCGCTGCCAGCTTTAGAGAGGCTTCGAGCTCCAGGGTCTCTCACTTGTGTGCAGGCTCTTTCTGGGACACAGCCAAGTAGGTGAAAAACTCGGGAAGGGGGAAGGGGAGAGCTGGGACTGCTCTCAGATGTTGCAGGCTGGAGCTAAACCTGTCTCGGGATCTGTTGGCATTTTTTTTGGTGCTTTCCTGAGATGTTCAAAAGGGTCTGGTCAGGAGGAGATGGCAACTCCTGCCTCGGTGACTCCGGAACCCCTGGGCATTGTGTTCCTTGTTCTCGGGGATTTTCACCACACGTTGGATAAAGATCCACTCTAGCACATTCCCTGTGTTTGGGAGCTGGCTCGGTGCTGCCGGCTTGGCTGATTCCGTAAGCCACAAGCTGCTCCTCTGTCAAGTGTCTCCTGCTTTGTCTCTATTTGCTCCCAAGGGTGTCTGCGGAGGTTGGATCAACTTTCCAGAGCGAAACAGCTCTTCCCCAAATAAAGCCTTCCAAGGTGGCTGCTCTGCCACATGTTCCCTGCAGACCCACTGAGGGGGAAACCATGACTGCATTTACCCTGTAACCAGAGAAACAGAATTGTTCAAGGCCAGGTTGGAGCTGCCTGGGGTAGTGGAAAGGTGTCCCTCCCATGGCAGGGCATGGAGTGAGAAGTTCCTCAGGTCCCTGCCAGCCCAAGCCATTGGGCACGGCTCAGCCCAGCTGCCCTGACTGCAGTGAGGAATCCCAGCTGGAGGTGGGTGCAGGAAGGGTGGCACCGTCACCGCCACCATCACCAAAGGCCAGGGAAAGCTTCCCGGGCTTCGGCAGAGCCGCCGTTCCTCGCTGAGCTCTGGAGTACAGTTGTTTGCTGTCTTCTGAATTGCCACATATCCTTGTTCCCATGGCTGGGATGACGTTTGCCCAGCATGATTCATGCTGTCAATTCCTGCCTGGAGCTGGATCCAGGAGTTTATTTTGGGATGCATACCTACCCGGAGGATGGAGATGCAGGGAAAACACTGCTCTGCCAACTGCAAAGGCAGGAACAGTTTGGCTTTCCCAGGGTCAGGAGCCAAAGGAGGGGTCAAGAACAGGTGGAATTTCTGCTCCAGGTTGAGCAGCCCACAGATATACCCATGTTTTTACATCCACAGGAGGCTGGAAGTTGCAACACTGACCAAATAAATGCTGTAAGAGCTCTGTCTCTCCAAAATAAACTGATCCCATGGTGTCCTTGGTGGATAGTCAGAGTCAACCCTCAGGAGCTTCCTGTGGTGCAGGCAAATATTATCCTGCTTTTCCAGAGAAGGAGACCAGGACAGCGGTCCTGGTTCTGAAATCCATGTCCTGCCTTTCAGTCTTTAACTGAAATGCTTAGGGATGGGATGATCCATTGGGGTGGAAGCTCTGCTCCTTGCTGAAAATCAGGATACATACAGAGTGGCGTGGCTGGAGACACCAGACACTCAGAGGGAGCACTGGGCAGTATTTTATAATCATATTCCAAAGGATAAATCCCAGCAAACAGAAATAAAATATTTTGTTGTTCATTTCCCCATCTCAATAAAAGGTGGTAATTAAATTAAAATAATACCAAATTAACTTTGTTGTGTTTATGCAGGAGCTCAACTGCTCCTAAACTCCATGGCCTGGGAGGAAATGCCTTGTTCAGCCTCATTTTCAGTGTATTTGACTCATGAAAACTCCATCTAACCTTGGTTTTGGAATAATAAAATCCCCCTGGAATATTTATTAATGTGAAATGTGCAGCTCCATGCTTGCTGAAAGAGCCATTGTGAACTGGGGTTTGCAGAACAGTCCGAGGTCTGCAAGCAGAGCTGGAGCAAGTGGAATATTTGCCTGGATTTGGCAAGGAGGAATATTGTAAAGAATTCAGGGAGTGGAATTTGATTCCCCATTTTCCTGGGCTCGGTGGCACATGGCCCTTCTGGGGTTGTTTTCTTTGGGTTGGCTGCCTCTGTTATGTAATGGTTCTTTTTGCTAATTAAGCACCAAGGCCAGCCTGGAATTAAGCAGAGAGGAAGTCGGGGTAATGGAAAAGAGGGAGCGCAGACCCTGCTGGCTTACATCATCCCATTCCTGCCAACAAACTCGGCTCTGCTGAGGGCAGCAGAGGGAGGGGGAGACCAGAAGGTCTCTTGTTGTTGACCCTTTTGTACGGACCCGTTCCTTTGGAAAATGTGCATGGAATCACAGAACCGTGGAACAGCTTGGGTTGGAAGGGACCCCAAAGCTCATCCAGTTCCACCCACAACTTCCACCATCCCAGGTTGCTCCAAGCCCAGTCCAACCCGGCCTTGGACGCTCCCAGGGATCCAGGGGCAGCCACAGCTTCCCTGGGAACCTTTTCCAGGGCCTTCGCACCCTCACCATTGGAACCCTCTTCCTTAAATCCAGGTAAATCCCCCTTTGTGGAGTTTCAAACCCCTGTCCTATCCTATCCCAGCTTCCTGAGTGCTCCCAAAGCTGAGGTCCAGGGAAGGCAGTGGTAGGGAAGGCCCAGCTTCCTTCCCTCTGTACCTGTATTTTTCCATGGGGAGCTCCTCAGGTGAGCACGGGAGCCGAGTGTTACTGTTTATTAGGCACATACATTCCATAATTACTTGGCAAATAGGATCATTATATCTGGAGTTACGGAGCACTTCAAACATTAATTGCCACCTAACTTGCAGATTTCAGCTCTGATACACAAACCTAATCATCACTCATTAAGTATTAAAGAAGAGAGCACTGCAAATATATTAAATTACTGCAGATCACTGATTAAACCAAATCCTTGGGAATTCCTAAAAGCCTCCTGAGGCACTGGGATTCACTTCCAAGTGACCATTGGGAATTTAGGCTTCGAACACAACTGAATGGCTGAATGGAATTGTGGAATCGCTGAGTGATTTGGGTTTAAGGGACCTTAAATCCCATCCCATTCCACTCCGTGCCATGAGCAGGGACACCTTCCACCACCCCAGGTTGCTCCAAGCCCCTGTCCCAGCCAGGCCACTGGAGCCATCCCAAGTCCTGCATGCTGCTGCCAGTTTGGATGAGTCCTGGCTCAAAGACAGGCTGGAATCTTCCTTCTTCCCTCCAAACTTCACAAGAGTTTTCCCCCCGCCCTCTCCCTGCTGTACTCTGGTGGTAACTCTGCCATCCTGAAGGCAACCCAGTGACACAGAGCAGCTTTCCCTGCCAGAGGAAATGCCAAAGAGGGAGAGGAGCTGACACCCACAGGGCACTGCCAGGAGAACTTGGCACCGGGGGCCTGCAGCTGCCGAAGCCTCCCTCGGAGTGGCCACAATCAGCTCCCGCTCCGGAGCGAGCGCCGAGGAGGCGGCGGCGCGGGGCATGTGGCGCACAATCAGCGCTGCAATCAGAGGCACGGGGCCGTGCCAGCTGCTCGCTCCGCGCCCGTCCCGCTGCCAAGGGCACAAAGAGGAGGGACGCAGCCACAAAGGCCGGCAGCTTGCGGGGCCCGGCACGGCCGAGCGGGGCCGTGTGTGCGGGGCCGGGGGGCTCCGGGCCCCTTCCCGCCCCTTGCCAGCTCTGTCAGCCCCGGAGAGCTGCTGCTGCTTTCCAAAGGGCACCTGGTGCCAGGGAAAAGCGGGCTCTGAGTGCCCGGCTGGCCGCGAGCGGGGCGCTGCGGCAGTGGTTGCGGTGCGGAGCCGCCGCGCAGCAGAAGGAGGGTTATGGAGTGCAGATGTCAAGAGGCACTGCCTGCTTTTAACGGGCAGGGAAGGGCATAATGACCATTGGAATGTGTCAAAACGGGGACAACTTCCCAGCAGCTACAGCTCAGTCGGTTTCCGGGGCGGATGGTTCTCTGTAGCTTTTTGGGAATGGATTTCGGGATGGGCAAACGCAGAAGGGAAATAGGGAGAAGGAAAGGACGTGTCTGGCCACCTCCCCTGATGCTCTGCAATCACCTTCCCAAACTTTCTGCCCAAAAAATAGCCTGAAAGGACTTGGAGAGGTCCCCAAGCCCACCCTCATTCCCAGCTCCACGTTGGTTCATGTCCAAGCCCTATTGCAACACATGGACAATGACCATCATTTCATGGAGAGCTTCATTATGGGGAGCACAGCTGATCATTTCCTGGTTTCATCTTGAATATTTAGAGGAAATTCCAGGGGTCAACCTGATTTTCCTCTCTTTTTCATCCTTTTTTAGCCTGCCTTTGAACACTTACAGGGATGGGGCAGGCACAGCTTCTCTGGGAAACCTGGGCCAGTGCCTCAGAAATCTTTGTGTTAGAGTTTTCTGTTGATACTTCACCGTTTCCTTCCCAAAAATGCTCCCACAGACCCTGCTAGCAGCTGATTCCTTTGTAATAAGTAGCTCCAGGTGCTCCAGCGGATGCTTTGGAAGATGTTGCCTTGTTGCGGCTCTGTTCAGACATTTCCAGCTTTGACAAACGGCCCAAACTCCACAGATTTTACGTTCTCCCCCTTTTCTGTTTCCAATGTCACTTTGAGCAGGCGAACATTCCGTGAAAAACAACCTCCAACCACGTGCCGGCCGTAAGGCAGCCCCTCCACATCCATCCCACCCTTCTCTTTTATGGCATTGACTCCATTTGCTCCAGTGCCCGGGCCGGGGACGCGGAGCCAGAGCGGGGAGGGAGCGATCCCACCTGTCCAAGCGTTTCTGTCGCTTTTCCAGGAGTTTACGGCAGCCTGGCTGCCCGTGGAGCCGCCGTGCAGATGGCTGCATCCTGCAAACGCCTCTTCCAGAGGGCTGGGAGCAGCATTCGTCTTCCCCATCACCCGCTCCCCTGCCATGGAAAGCCCCCGGTGTGGTCCAGGGGAAAACAGCATCACGAGGAGCTGACTCTTCTGGGAATCATGGCATATCCAGAGTTGGGAGGGACCCACGAGGATCATCCCCTCCTGATCTTGTGCAGGACCAGAATCTTGGAGGGCTTTTCCTGCAGTGAAATATCTTTGTTGAAGTCCAGGGAACAGGGGACAGGGCAAGAGGAAGCTGCAGCAGGGGAGGTTTAGGTTGGATATTCGGGAACATCTCTTCATGGAAAACAGCAATTTTGGCTATAGCCCCCAAAGACTTTGCCATGTGAAGTTACACTGGAACTGGGAGTTGGAATCTGAGGAATGGGGTTTTGGGGAGTCAGGACCGATGGCTGGATTCTGTGGGATGGGGTTTTTGGGGAGTCAGGAGCACTGGCTGCAGTCTGTGGGATGGGTTTTTGGGAGTCAGGACCGATGGCTGCAATTTGAGGGATGGGGTTTTTGGGGAGTCAGGAGCACTGGCTGCAATCTGAGGGATGGGGTTTTTGGGAGTCAGGAGCACTGGCTGCAATCTGAGGGATGGGGTTTTTGGGAGTCAGGAGCGCTGGCTGCAATCTGTGGGATGGGTTTTGGGGGAGTCAGGAGCACTGGCTGCAATCTGAGGGATGGGGTTTTTGGGAGGTCGGGGCCACTGGCTGCAA
>VZSE01001431.1:0-27515 GCA_013398275.1 Promerops cafer | reverse complement strand
CTGGCTGCAATCTGAGGGATGGGGTTTTTGGGAGTCAGGAGCGCTGGCTGCAATCTGTGGGATGGGTTTTGGGGGAGTCAGGAGCACTGGCTGCAATCTGAGGGATGGGGTTTTTGGGAGTCAGGAGCGCTGGCTGCAATCTGTGGGATGGGGTTTGGGGGAGTCAGGAGCACTGGCTGCAATCTGTGGGATGGGGTTTTTGGGAGAAGGCTGCAGTGCTGTGCTGCAGAGCCCCTTCCATCCCTGCTGCAGCGGGCTCCTGCTGCAGCCACCTGTTAGTGCTGTGCTGAAGAGCACAGGAGAGTTTGGGAGCTGAGGAGCCTCCCATCATCCCAAACACCAGCACCACAGGCGGCTCTGGCTGCAAATCCAGGCGATGTTCCGCCAGCCCGAGCCCATTCCATAAACCACACCAGCTCCTGAATATTTCATGGAGCAGCACAATCCGCAGCGCTCCATCCTCCATAGCTCCTTCCCGGAGCCTCTCCTCTCCTCCCAGCGCTGCTTTTCATTTGCCAGGAATGATTATCCCTCCTTTTGGTGAGGAACAGAGCTGGAAGGCCCAGCCCAGTGCTTGGCTTTATGAGCAGCCTCGGCACTGGCATCGGAGCTGTCGGCTCCGAGGATCCTAATTAATCTGTGGTCCCTCTTCTGGCTGTTTCTGCAGGAACAGAGCAAAAATCATTTCGGGTTATGGAGCAAGACTGCCCGGGGGGGATTCTTATTGGGTTTGGGATCATTTTGGTGAAAGGATTCCATTTGAGGTCAGGGCCAGGCTCGGCTGTGGGTGCTCCAGGGCTGTTGGAATGTGGGGTTTGGGTGCTCAGAGCCCTCTGAAGGAGCTGCCAGGGCTGTGCCACCCCACAGCATCTCCTGGCTATTCCCGGGCAGCCGTGTCTGCATCCCAGGCTCTCCACCTCCCCTCCTCACCTGCCATTCCCACTTCATTTTCCTTCTGGCTGCCGAGTTGAGCCTGGCTTGGGGAGCCTTTCCATGGGATTAGCACTTTCTTCCCGTTCCCGTTTCTCAGCTGGTTCCCAAATACCCACAAGGAAGTTTCTCTCCACTGGGACTGCAGAGATCCAGTTTGGATCTGCACACTGGATACCCTGAGGCTCCCACTGGGCCGTCTCCCAGCCCGTGACTCGGATTAGTTGATCTTTACTAATATTTGCAGTAGGAGCAGCATTTCACTGAGATTAACAAACTTATTGGCAGCTTTGGAGTTTGTAAATGAAGGGAAAGGCTTGGGAAAAGGGGACTGGGGATGATACACAGGGAAATGTAGTTGGGAAAATTTATCCTCTTCATTAAAAGCCACTAAGACCTTCATCTCTGGTATTTAATATACCAAATTCAATATTCTCAACAGAGTTTGCATATAAAAAATAGCAATATCATCTTTTGAAAGAAAGGAGGGAGGGAGGAGGGAAAGTTTGAGCTAAGCCACACACATTAATAGCTTCCCCCGCTTCCCAAATCCAGCCTCTGGGAAATATTTGCCAGGGAAGAACAAACTCCTTGCAAGAGCTGAAGGATTTTCTCCCCATGTAAGCTGTGTTTTCCTTCCACACATAATCACAGAATGATTTGGGTTGGAAGGGACCATAAAGATCAGCTCATTCCAACACCTGAATCAGGATTTCCTGGGAAGGAAAAACTAAGAATCCTTTGGAAAAGCTCCGTTGCCCTTAGGTGAGAGTTTTGAAAACTCTGGGGCTATAAATGAAGAAAAAGCTTGAATAATAAAACCCACACCACCTAAAATCAAATTAACTTGAGCGGGTCAATACGTTTCTGCTGCTGGATGCTGGAAACGAGGGAGGAAGGGGGGAAAGAGATGTGGGATTTTTATGTCCTTCTCATTCAGCTGCTTAAAAAGTCTGGAAAAAATCTCCACACAATGCCCACAAAATAGAAATATGGCCTTTACTTCTTGGAAGTTTCCTCCAAACTGCTTCTACTCCTGATTTCCTTATGTGCATCCACCTATTTACCCATTAGGAAATTTCAGGAATCACGAGGGGTTGTGGGAAGCAGCTGATGGCCCAGGGAGAATCTCCTGCCCTGGCTGCAGGCTGTGCCACCTTCCACCCCGCAAGTGCCCAAGGGTGGGAGGTGTGCCAGGCTGGGCAGGGCACCGAGCAGCCTGGGCTAGTGCAAGGTGGCCGTGCTGGGATTCTGGGATCCCCTGTGCCGTGCTCCCTCGCTGCCCCGTGTTCTTCCCAGCTCCTGGGATGGTTTTCCAGCAGCCGCCCCCACCGAGCTGCTCTCACACAGCCAGAGCTGAGCGGTGCGGGCACATCCCAGCCCCTCCATCCTCCCCAGCCCCTCATCCCAAGCGCCTGGAGCTGCTCCCACTGGCACCATTCCCACCCCTGAGGGGCTGGCGAGGGCACAGCATGGCCTGGCCAGTTTAGAATTCCTCATTTCCCAGCTTTAGAGCCCCATTTTGCGGCAGAACCGCCCCTGGCGCGGAACGCGGAGACTGAGCCTCCGCCGCCACCTGAACGGGAGGTTCCCGGCCATCCCAGGCGTCGGCATCCAGCTCCTTTCTCCTGGAGGCCCCGCGGTGCCCACGGGTGCCCTCCCAGAGGAGGGGGCCACGGTGGCCCCAGCCCCGCGGCCGGCTGGCAGCGCGGTGCCAGCGGCCCCGGCTCGGGAGCGGGCCGCTAAACAAGATATACTCGGGATGTCAAACCTTGGCTGCACGCATCTCAGCCAATCACTCCCAAATAAATTAACCATGGCACTGCCTAATAGGATCCACCTGCTTTCTTCCCGCGCCGTTCCAGCCCCTACCTGAACCCCCCTTTGATTAAATGTCAAAAGCCTGCCTTGTGCCTGCAGATTGCACTGAAGGCGGATAACAGAAAGGTTCCTCCTGTGACTCCATAAAACTGAAATAAATTCCACTGGCATCTTGTAAATTTTTATTTTCTACAATGACTGCAGGCCCCATCTGCGACCCAGCTGTTATTAGAAGGGAAAGCGTTGGCCCTTCTGCATTACAAAACAGCATAGAACAGTAATTGCCAGTGGAAGAGATTAAGTGTAGACACTAAAAATGTTTACTCGCAATGAATATGCATAACGATGGGTAGGAAACAGCCCTGGAAGATTAAAAAGAGAGAAGGGTTTGTTTACAAGGCTGGGAAAAAAAAAAGAGGGGAATGTCAGTTGGCCCCAAGCCTGAAATAGGAACGAAAAACCTTTGGGCAAGGCATTAGGGAGAAAAACAGATGGTTTGTGAACCTTTTATTAGATAGAAAAATCATTAATCAAGCCCAGGCTGGAAATGGCAGGGTTTTGGGTAGTTCAGAGCCGAGTTTATTTTTTCTTAAAGCGACAGCGCGGCGCTCCCGGCGCTCCCAGCCTGCTCCGGCAGCGCTGGGAGCACATCCCGCTCCAGGTCCGCGCTCCCACCGCGCTGCCTGCCGAGGAAATCCCTCAGTAGGGTTTCACATTTCAGCACCTGTTTCGCCCCGCTCGGAAAAAAAGACGCAAAAGGAGAAGCAGTGGGGGGAAGCGCAGCCTGGGTTATTTTTTCATGGTTGTTGCGACTGGCGGCTGAGAGGGGGGAGAAATTTAGGGAATACAGCATTCCGCAGGCAGCCTCAGGAATAAAAAGGCGTTCAGCAGCCTCGGGGGGACAGCCCCCCGCCTCCAACAGCTCCCGCTCCCCCTGATTTTGGGGCTAAAACACTAAAGAGAATTCATTTTGCTGCGTAGAAATAACACTGAGCCGCATGGAAAGAGGGGACGGGGTCTGGTCACCCCCTCTCCTGCCGGGAGGGGTCTGTGCCATAGGATGCCACCATTCCACGCTGGAATCCGGGGCTTTGTTCACTTGGTTCTGCTCTTCCCAGCTCCTCGGCAGCCTCCGAGCAGGGAATTTCTCGGGCATGAAGAGCTCGAGGCACTTCGGGCGTGTCCCGACGTGCGGGGGCACCTCGGGGGGGCACCTCGGGGTCCGCGGCGTGCTGGGATGGCAGCGTGAGGAGGGGGAGCAGGATAACGGGAGCACGGCTCTGCTGCCCCAGGGGGGCACCGAGAGCGGGCAACCTGGCACGCGGGGACACGTCCCCGGGGTGGAGCAGGGTGGCAGCGCTGGATCAGCACAGGGACACCTGGAGTCCCTCCAGCCCTGTCCCCGAGCTGTCCCTCCGGCGTCCTCGTCCCGCTGAGCATCCCAGGTGCCCTCGAGCAAGCGGGATCGGTGTCCTCAAGTGCATCCCGTGTCCTTGGGATGCTGTCATCCTCAGCATGGCATTCCAGGGAAAGTAATTCCTAATTTTTTTATGCATCAGACATTAGGAGTGACAGGAGGTAAATGAAAACCGATTAAAATTGTCCAGTTTTCAACTGGCTTTGAGTAGCATGGATTGGGAGCTATGTCAGAATCCTAATTTTCACTTTCTGGTGGTGCTTGTGGTGTTAGAAATGTGGGATAAATACGCAGATTCCCATGGAATTACCTGGAATTTGTGTTTACAGCACTGAGATCTCAGTTTGGGCTGGGAGCAGTTGAGAAATGAAAAAATGCAAAGCTGGAAACCTTTCTCAAAACATGGAAGTCAATAAGACAACATTAGGAATGAGCCACAACATTTTTCACGGCAAACTCAGGCCCCGAAATAAAGCCAAAATCCTTCTTTGGGGAATAAAAGGGAACAGCTTCTTCCTCCAATGTCTTTTGTACCACAGAGGAGCTGCCCACACATTTCCTAATTCTCCGACTAATAGCTGGGAGATGAACTTCCTAAAACATATGAGCTCCATCAGAGCCGAGGGAGGGAGGGAGGGAGAGGGAGGGAAAGGGAGGGAAAGGGGGAGAAGGGAGCGGGGGGAAGTACAAACTGATCTTTGTAAGAAAGAGTAGCTGGGATTGCAAGCCTTGCATATGTTACAGCACATCATTAATAACAGTGATCAAAAGCACGGGAACATCTCGGCAGCTGCAGCGAATTATTGGAGAAATTGGAATTTTCAAATGAGCTCACACTTAAGGGGAAAAAAGGGGGGAAGAAAACCCCCAAGGGCACTGGGGTCAGGTCACTGTGCAGAGCCGCGGGATAGTCCCAGGAGGTATGGAAAGGGCTGGAGGAAAATCAAATTCTGGGCAGTATTTAGGAAAATCGCAGGGGGAGGACCCCAGATGTGCTTAGAGCAGCGTGGAGGGACTGGATGGAGCGGAGTGGGCAGCGTGAGCAGCACTGGCTGGACACGCAGGAGTTCTCCCTGCTGCGGAGCCTGTGCAGCGGGGCTGGGAACAGGCTGGGATCAGCCCCGCGAGTGTCCCAGGCCAGGCTGGCCACGGCCTGGAGCAACCTGCTCCGGCTGAAGGCGTCCCTGCCCCCGCATGGAGCGGGCTGACCCGTGAGGTCCCTTCCGCCCCGGACCGTTCCATGCCAGAGGTGCCACCCCCAGCCCGGCCCGGCCTCGCTCCCTGCCCTGCAGCTCCCGGGAGATGGGGGCAAAGGGCTGCTCATCTCGCCGGGGATAACTGGCTTCTCCTCTGATAAGAACTGGTGCGCATCCACGCGTTTGTATCCCCCGGTGAACAGGGAGCGGGAGGGGTGCTGTGCTCGGGGAACATCCACCACAATGCATGTTTTATAACGGCGTTGCGCAAAGGCCGGAGCCGGGCCAAGCTCGGCCCTCCCGCCGGAAGAATTCCGTTCAGGACGAGATAAAGCCTTCCTGGGAAGCTGTGCATCCTGGGAGCGGCTCGGCACCGCCGGGACCCCCGGGTCCAGCCATTCCCCAGCACGGCCGGGTCACCGCTGCCCCGTGTCCCCAGCTGCGGCAGGGTGGGACGGGCCTTTCCGCGGAGAAATCATTCCCGATATCCAGCCCAAGCCTGAGCTGGGCTCCGCTGGCTGCAGGGCCCGATCCCGCCGGCTTCCTGCAGCCTTTGGAATTAATTGGCTGCTTTGCCCACGGGTGGGACCTGCTGTGGAGAGAGCAGCGCTCAGCAGGAGCTGAAGGTGACGCGAGGAAACTCTTTAAAGATCGAGGTTTGATCTCGAAATAAAAGCCTTGCTCCCAAACGCCTTCCCGAGCCCCCTCCCTTCCTTTCCAAGCCATGTTTTTCTAATTCCAAGCAGCTCCGACGGCTCGGGTTACACATCTGCCTCCTGCGTGTGATGTTGCAGCAGTAAAAGTACAGGTGTTTGGGCTTTAAAGGAACCATTTCCAAAAGGAGCTCCGGCTGGGCCTCCCGCTCCCCCTGTTCGCAGCTGGCCCCGCTCCCGGCGCTCCCGGCGCGGCGGCGCGAGGGTTAAACGGCAGAGAAGGGCCGCTCGTGACTTCCGTGCTCTTCCATCTGCTGGGAACCCTGAAACCCATTTGGAAATGAATTTTTTACTCGGAACGCGCGCTGCCGCGTGCAGCCGTCCCCGCACCCCGCACAGACAGCTTGCGCTGCGCTCCCACATGTCTCCAGCGACGGGCTGGGCTCCGGCTGATTGCAAAGGCAGGAGAGTGCGATCATTAAGTATGTATGGCCATCCTGCCCGCGTGCGCTCTTCCCGCACTTTATTCCATAATTATCATCACATTAGGTTGGTAAATAATGTTGACACATGGTTCCCGAACAGCTGGAGAGTGTCCGTCTGACACCCGCACCATCCCAGCTCAGCTCCTCGGAAAAGCAGGACGGCTCCAGCCGCCGAGCTGCCGGCTCCGCTCCCTCGCCAGGCGCGTGCGGGATCCCTGGCACCGAGGGGAAATCTCTCCTTCCCACAAAATCCCTCCAATAATCCACGGCTCTGATCTGGGAGCGGGGCAAGGCGCTCATTAATCATACAAGTGCGGAGCACTGATTTGCAGATGAATCTAATTAGACCTCATTTGTTTCAGGTGAAAGCCACGCTATTCCCGCCGCTATTCCCGGCCCGGCACAAGCGGCTCCGCGTAGGAGTCGGGATCAATGACGGGACTGACTTTGCGGAGCGCGCGCCGCTCCCGTCCCGGCTCTGTCACCGTTGCCATTTCAAATCCAAACACTGCTTTTAAGGGATGTCTTGCTCAGCCTGGACATCGGCATGACTCCTGGCACCCAGGAGCCGAGGCCGGCATCGCCGGGTATTTCAGGAAAACCTTGCAACCCCTTCGGAGTCCCCTCGAGAGAGGGCAGGGAAAGGGCAAATCCGGTGGGTTGGAGCTCTGAAGAAAGGCTTTGCTTTAGGAATTTTGGTGAATTAATTTCTGCAATGAAAGTTTGCAGTGGGTGGAACAGGCAAAATGACCAATTCCTGCCACAGGGCCCTGGGGCTGCTCTTTGTTCCTCAGTGTCCCGGCAGGACAGCGGGAATGGCTCCATGCTGCCCAAGGTGGGCATTTGCACCCTTCCAGAGGGCAGCTGCCCCTTCCCAGCACAGGGACAGCCTGCCTTTCACCAGGAGCATCGCTCCGGGACTGGAACATCCCTGGGAACGCCGCTGTCCCAGGGGATGGCAGCACAGGCCTCAGCAAACTCCATTATTGACACTTCTGGTGTTCATTCCGGGGGGAAGAAAGGGGGAAAAGGAGATGATGCTTCCAAGTGAATAATTTCTATCTTTAGCCAGAAATTGCCCTTTTGGTCCAGCAGCTGCATCCTTTGGAGTAGCCACTGGATTAAAGGACAAACCTGGGTATTTAACTGACAAGGCAAAAAAAATGTTAATCCTGCTTGCAGGATACGGAGAGAAAAAACCTGCTGGGAAAAAAACCTGGCTTCCGTTTTCTTTTCCTCGGCGTGGAGGTAAATCTGAGGGAATGGGAATATTGCGAGGCCCATAATCTTATTTACATTCGGAGCATGACTCCAGCTCCCAGTACATTGCAGACATCTGTCAGACAAACAGACACGACTCCGCAAAGATATTTCAAATGCTCTTCCCTTAAAAGCTAGGAAGCTGTTTGGGGATTTTGGCAGGATAGCTGGGATCTGACATGTCTTTTTTTCCGGCTTTTTTTCCCATTTGTTCTTTTTTTTTCCCCTGAAGCAGATGATTTCTTTGGCTTCCTATGAGCGAGCTTAAGGAATTGGGTTTGCTGAAGTATTTGTTATGAAAATTGAAGTGCTAACTCCTGGCCTGAGCTAATTTGTCGGGAATTTTCACTTGGAAGGCTCTCCTCTGCCCATGCCATGCGCCTTCAGGTGTATTTTAAGGAATTTTCTCCCTTAGAAATGAATATAACCTGACTCAGGTCACTCATGTGGCAGAACACAAACCGACTGTAGGTGTTCCTGTTTCATCTGAGGGGCACAATGCAGGATTTCAGGGATAAAACTGCTGTGAGCCCCAGGTCAGCAAGCTGAGGATAATGAGCATTCCCTAAAGACCATCAGCATTTCCTAAAGACATTCAGCATTTCCTAAAGATAATCAGCATTTTCCTAAAGATAACCAGGACTGCGCCGCGTTGCCGAGCTCCGCTCCCAGCCTGTTTTCAGCTGCTCGACACAATATTGCTGCATAATTTGGAGTGTCTTTGGAGTGTCTCCTCTCCGGTTTTTTGGATGCGAGACTTAGCAACAGGGAAAGGTGCTAAAGAGAGACAAAACTTGTGTGGGTGGCTGGAGATTAGCCATTTGGAATTCTCTCCTTTGCTTTGTGCCACAAGCTGTTTGCCTGTTCCCACTCCAAGCCCGTCCTCGGGTGCGGTGCCGCCGCCTCGGTGTTCCGTGCCCCTGATCCCATTGTCCCTGCTGCCACCTCTGCTCCTGCCCGCTGAAGCTGTGTGGCCTCACTGTCCCCACCGTGGCCTTCTCCAGCTGCGTGGTGGCTGTGGCACATCCCGGTGTCCCACGGGATGGCCCTGGCACATCTCCCCCGGAGTCCCTCCCCCAGGGATAGAATCATGGGATTGTTAAGGTTGGAAAAGAGCTTTAAGACCATCAGTCACCCGTGTCCTCATGTGCCACATCCCTGGGTTTTCCAAACGCTTCCAGGGATGGGAACTCCACCAGCCAGGGCTAGAAACCCTTTCCATGGTGGAATTTCCCTAATTCCACCCTAAAGCTCCCCTGGCACAGCCTGAGGCCTTTCCGTCTGTTCTGGTCCTCGGGAGACGAGGCCCATCCCGCCTGGCTGCTGCGAGGGAGAAGCGGGGAGCGAGTGCTCTCCGTCAGGGGCTCCCCTGGGAGCCAGCACCCAAATCCAGGCCAACACCGTGGCCCAGGCCTCTGGAATTCCTTCCTTGCACCGCTGTGAAACCCGGAGCTGCTCGTAGTAAGCACCGTTAAATATTCCCTTCCTTCCCAAAGCCACATATGAAGGGAAACACGACCAAACAGGGAGTGTATGGAAATCATTGATTCACAATATTGAAATTCCAGCTTACCTCCAATTAGCCGGCTTCCCAATATTTGAACAGAAGACCATTTTAATGCAATTATAAACACATTTTCGGCATCGGAATTCTGTGCATAATTAGCTCCCTATTAAAGTATTTATGGAGCCCTTTTTCCATCCGAAACAGCGAAAGCCAGAGCATTTTATTCCTTACTGTTACAATAATTAACTATGCAAGGAGAACAGCATATTAATAGAGGATAATTTGTTTACATTGAAAAGAAAATTGTGCTAGATTAGCATAGCAAAAGACTATTTCCATATCCAGGCAGGAATGTTCAGGCCTAATAGCAATTTCCAGTGTCGTTAAGGAATATTATTAATAAAGTAATACAGTGTAATTCCCTTTGCCCCCGCCATATTTCACAATGTCCTTAATTACGGCTAATTCCGGCGGGACTCATTTGGGGGTTATTAAGCCGGAGACATGGGAATCTTAAATACAACCTTTGGTAATGAGGAGGCTGCGAAGTTCCTGGGAATCGGGAATGCCGAGGAGACCGGAGGGACGGAGGGAAGGGACGGGCAGCCGAGCTGCTGGGAGGATCCTGGAAAACAAGGACTGCTTGGAGCAGGGTGGGACTGACAAACTCGCTCTGGGGATGGGGCTTCCTGCACCTAATTCCAGGATTCTGGGCATGGCGTTCCCAGGAAGTCAACAGAATTCCCTCAGAGCACCAGAGATGGGTTTTCCTTCCGTCAACAGCCAGGATGTTTCCTGCTCCCACATCTGGGTGCATGGCAATGCCCTGACTTCACAGGGATGCCAGGCCCAGAATCCGGGAATGGTTTAGGTCAGAAAGGACCGTACAGCTCATCCCATCCCACCCTCTGCCACGGCAGGGACACCTTCCACTATCCCAGGGTGCTCCAAGTTCCATCCAGGACCTGGATCCATCCAGCGTCCTGGCCTTGCACACTGCCAGGGATGGGATAACTAACAATGATCCATCCAAAAATCATCTATCCAAATGAATTCTTTTTGGGAAGCTAAAAATTTACCAAAGAGGGGGGAGAAGTGTCCGGAGAGCCCAGCAGAAAAGACGGTGTGCCCTGGTTTGCTCCAGCCAAGCACTAAAAAGCAGGGAAGAGAAGGAGCTGAGAGCTGCAGCTCGCAGATGGTTAATATTCACATGGAACTGGCAGCCAGGCTCCGGAGCATCCGCTCGGAGCAGCTGAGCCCCGAACCCGCCGGGCCCCCGCACAGGGATCGCAGGCTGTACCCGGAGCTGGCAGCCTCGGCTCAGCCCCTTCCACCTGCGCAGAGCCCTGGGCAAGCGGGAGAGGGCTGCCGGGCTGGGGCTGTGCTCAGCAGCACTGGCTGTGCGAGCTGGGAAGAGGGGAGGGACACTGGCATCCCTGTGACCCCACCTTTTGGAGCCAGCCCTAGGATAAGGGGGAATGAATGGCCTGAAGAATTCCTGCCCCGTATCCCACGTACGCTGCCCTCTGGCAGTTTGAAGCTTTCCCCTTGTCCTATCCCTCCATCCTCCAGCCCTTCCCGCTTTCCCAAATCAACAACTCTTCCCCCTGAGGAATTCCGAGGCCAATTTCTTTCCTTCGTCTCTTTTGCCATGTGCCCCGTCGCTCGGAATGAGCAAGGTGTTCCTTCAGTGCAATTTTTTTGGGAAGAGCTTGGCGCCTGTTTCTGTCTGGCACGACACAGCACAGGCTGTTGGGAGCTCGGGAGAGGGAGGCTGGATGTGGGATGCAAGTGTTTCCGTCCTGGAAGAACACAGATTCAAATGACTCCTGTGGTTTAGGATTTCTTTTGATGGGGAGACAAATAGTGCAAGGTCTGGGAAACGTTGGCTTTTTATTTGGATTATCCCTGCTCAAACACCCACAGGAATCCTCCTGGCTATCCCTGTCCAATCTGCCCTCACACAGCTCCCCACACTTCCACCGTGCCCTATAACCTGGGCCCAGCGGGACGAGGGGCTGAGAGACACTTCTGTATTCCCAGCAGCACAGAAGGGAGCAGGGAAAGGACTGGAAAATGCTGCTGGGAATACGGAAGCGTCTCTCAGCCTCTCTCAGAGGATTTGTGATGCAGCATTCCATAGTTGGATTTTTCCCCCATTTCTCCAAGAGATGCTTTGAGCTCTGCCCCTCCCTCCTGGTGCCAGGGAAAAGGTGGCAGCAGCACTTCCCAAATGACATTTTCCAAAGGCTCGGGAAGAGCGGCGCTGTCACATGGCGGCGAGTGGCCGGCAGCAGCTCTCCATCCCTACGGCTTTTATCCCCAAAAGCAGACAGGCACAATTCTCAATGCACAATTCAAGTGCACGTTGGAATCACTTATCCCAAATCCCCGCCCGGGTCCCAAGCCAGCTCCACCTCGGACGTGCCGATCCCCACAAACAGCAACAATAAAGCCTCTGTCTTTTTGCAGGATGTTTGTCATCTCTTGATCCCGTGCCAAGAAAACACGGAATTCTGGGAGAGCAAACCTCCCAAACTGATCCCTGCTCTCCACAGCAAGTGCTTAGCAAGTGGATTCCAGAAAGATCCGTGCTGCAAAAGGGACAGGGCAGGACGTTCAGCTCGCTGGAGAGAAACAGGTAAATAAACTTCAAACAGCAGCAGCTGCAGCAGCCCAGGAATTCCCTCCTTACAGGAATTTTGAACGAAATGAAAGCTGTAAAAGTGGGCTAAAATGGAAAATGCCGTGTAAAATACCAGATCAGTATAGAGAAACTCCATCGTGTTGCACTCCAGCCCCAGGGGATGTGGTCCTGCCCTTCTGTCCCAGCAGAATTCCCCATTTTTCTCAGCAGAATTCCCTATTGCTGGCCAGGTGGGAAATCATTCCTTTCAAACCCACCCCCCTGAATAAAAGTGCCCCTTCCCCTCCCTACAAGGGCAGATTCCTACATGAAATCCCTGACATTGCATCCCAAGGAAAGGTAAGGCTCCCTGGCACCCGCTCCCTGCCACATGTCCTTGGAGAGGCTCCCAGAATTCCCTGGGGGGGTGACAGCCGCTGCTGGCACAGCCCTTAATCCTGGAAAAATCCCATTCCCAGTGCCTGGGAATGCATCCCTCAGCCGGGAATCACGGGGGGGACTCACCCTCTGGCCCTCGCCCTGCCACAGACTCCCTGGAGCTGCCCCCAGGGTGGGCACACAGCCCCCGGCATCTCCCAGGACGCTGAGATTACAGCCCAGATCATCCCAGGCTCCTAGAAAGCTGCTTCTCCGGGGCAGGCGGAGGAAAACAAAGTCAGCAGCGGCCGTAAATCCTCAGGAAGCCGTAAATTAAAATTAAGGAGTTCAAATATGATCTGAAATCATTTAATCCGGGTGATGGATGTCCCTCCTCTGACGCCGTTATTTACGGACGCTCCCGTTTATTGCTCCTTGGACTTTTTTAATTACTGGGCTCCCCAAATTCAATTACCGACCCCAGCAGATATTCCGGGCAATGGAATTGTAAATAAAAGAGACCCAATTAATAATGTGCTTAGTCCAGCAAAGCTAAATCAAACCTGGAAACTTGCTCCAGGGAGGAAAAGTCCTCGGGAAGATCCTGAGGGATGGATGGATGGATGGATGGATGGATGGATGGATGGATGGATGGATGGATGGACGGATGGATGGAAGGGGAGAGCCCAGGTGATGCTGGGATGGTTGGACACTCCCCAGTTCCAGCCACAGCCTTACAGGGGTTACTGGTTGTGGATTTCTCTATCAAAAACTATTAGGGAGAACAGGGAATATGGGAAGCAGGTTTCCACTTGAAGCCAGGCATGTTTCATCCCAAATATTTTGTGTTTTCACCTCGTTCTGTCAACAAACTTTGCTATGACTGAAAACTCAGGAATGTTGTTCCACCAATATTTCTGTTTGTAAATTTCTTATCCTCTCTGGAACTACACAGCCGGAGGCTGTAGATGAATAAACCCCATGGGATAGGATGTGACTCCAAGAGGAAACCTGGATATCATGCTTGAAAATGGGAGTAATATTATTTTTTTCAGAGTTGTATTCACAAAAAGGGCAGAATTTAATACCACAGGGGAAAATACAATCCCAAATTCCTGGATACTGCCACACAGCAGGGACTTGGGCAAACCTGGAAGCGTGAAAGATGGGAATGTTTGCTTGGCAGAACCAGGACAGGGAGTGTTCCCTCCCAGCCTGGCTTTGCCATTCCCACTCTTGAAAGGGATTTCTTCTGTTTCCTATTTCCAGCCTAATTCCCGAGGGATAAACCTGAGCAGGGAAGGGCTGAGGTTTGCCAGGGTGACACAGGACAGAGCTGAGCAGGGAAGGGCTGAGGTTTGCCAGGAGGAGATGGGATAAACCTGAGCAGGGAAGGGCTGAGGTTTGCCAGGATGAGACCTCAGCATTTCACAGCACCCTTTCCCTCTGCTGCTCATCCAGGTGCCCAAATCCCTGAATTCCTCATGCAGCAGGATGGGAGGGAGTCAGGCTGGGCAGCCTGGGTGCCTTTCCATACTTCCCTTTATTAATGGGAGTCACCTGGCTGAATCCCAGCGTGATTCTCACCACAGCGGAGCAGCTTCATTAGGAGAGGAACTTCATTAACAGCTCCTAACTAATGGCTATCATTAAGCCAAGCCTGCTCCAAAAGGGGGTGACACCAGGACCCTGCCAGGGAGAACAGATGGAGCCCAAGGGGCACAGTCAGCAGAGGCAGCGGCGCTCCCGGCCGCACACCCGAGATGGATGAAGGGCACATTGCAGAGGGCCTGGCCGCAGGTGCTGCAGCTGGACCTCGGGAAGGACAAGGCAAGGGCTGCAGGGAGGGTGGGCTCCAGCCCCCCTCAGGGAAAATAGCTTGGAAGGATCTTAGGGATTGTCTCATCCCAGCCCCTGCCATGGCAGGGACACCTTCCACCGTCCCAGGTTATTCCAGCCTGGCCTGGGACACTGCCAGGGATCCAGGGGCAGCCCCAGCTGCTCTGGGCACCCTGTGCCAGGCCTGCCCACCCTCCCATCAGGAATTCCTTCCCAGTATCACATCTATGGCAGTGGGAGCCATTGCCTGTGTCCTGTCCCTGCAGGCCTTGTCCCCAGTCCCTCTGCAGCTCTCCTGGAGCCCCTTTAGGCCCTGCCAGGGGCTCTGAGCTCTCCCTGGAGCCTTCTCTTGTGCAGGTGAACATTCCCAGTTTTCCCAGCCTGGCTCCAGAGCAGAGGGGCTCCAGCCCTGGAGCAGCTCCGTGGCCTCCTCCAGACTCACTCCAGCTGGACCCAAGCTCCTCCTGCCCTGGATGCCCACCTTAAATCCCAAAACTTAAAGCAAAATCTCTTCCCTTGCGTGTTGCGTCCCATAAACCCAGGTGTTTCCAAGGAAAAAAACCCACAAAAGTGACTTTGGAAAAGAGTTTCAGGATGTCTGAGGGCAGCCAGGGGGGTTATGGCAGAATTTTCTTTGTGTTTCCATAAAAACCATTCCAGATGGTGCTGTAGAGGAATTCCCACCCGGACCAGGTGCAGGATAGTCTGGACTTGTTTTGCAGGATAGAGGGAAAAACTTGTTGCAGGAAAAAAACAACTCCAAATGAAGGATTCCTTGACCAAAAAATGAAATTACAAAGGTGCTGCCTGGCTGGAAAAAGGAATTAAAGCTTATTTACACTGGAAAAAGGAGGAATTAGTGCAGTTCAATCCCTGTGCCAGGCCGGGAGTGAGGGATGAGGGGAAATAGAGACAATAGGGATTTATTATTAAATTAAAATCACTTAATTACTGCAAATGTTAAATATGCACTTTTCTGGCATTTCAGGGATGTTTTTCCCTCAAATTGCAATGAATTGTCCACTTGGAATTCCCCCTCCTCCGGCAGCGGGTAAATGTCAGCCCTAAATTAAAGTTAACTGGGATCTGCTCCACCTCAGAAAAAAAGATTTAATTAGAATCAATAAAGCACCTTTTATTGGAGTTTTCCAAACACTCGGAACCTGAAACCTTCAGAGGTTTTCACGGGCTGGGGTCAAAGGGGAGCACCTGGAAGAGGAGCCCCGGGAATGGCGGCACCCAGCGCCTCTCTCCGGGAGCGGGATGAAATCCATAAATCCCCCTGATGCAGCCCAGATGAGCGACGCATCCCCGCTCCTCTGCTCCTGCTGGGGCTTTTTGGACGGGCTCCATCCCAGCTGGGAGGTAAAAACGCTGCCTTTCGCTCCCAATTCAATGCCTGTTCTTAACTCCAGTGTGTCCCCACTCGGAAGGGATGAATTCCCAAATATATCCGTGAGCAAGGCTCTGCTCAGACACTGCCGCATCCCTGCGAGCGCTTGGGGCAGATGTTGCTGCCCACTGGGGATGGGCTGCAAACCCCTCCCAGCCCAGCCCCACGGGGATTCCACGATTCCAGGGCTCTGTGAGTCGGCAGCTTGTTCCCATTTCCAGTTTCATTCCCCTGAGGCGCACGAGTCCCGTGCCCCCAATCAGCACGGCGGGCAAGCGATGATTTTAGAGGCCTTTTTCCAGTGCGTGCGCTCGGATCAAGATGGAAAATGCATTTCATATCCCCCGACTCCCTAAAAGAGAGACAAAAGCCTCGGCAGTGTCAGATTGCTGGGAATTAGTTGTAATTTGATTAGGAATCTCCCAGCAGGCTCCCAAGTACACAGAGATCAGGGGGAATTAATGCCGTGATCAATTAGATCGGAATTGTTCGGCCGGCACCGAGCAATACCACGGGCTCGGATTTTCAGGGAGTTCTTCCCTTAATCCTCTTGTTCTGCAGTTCCTTAGGAGGAGGCACAAAAGCTCCTAAATTAGGACAAGGCGATATTGCACGTCGGGGGAAAATCCCGCTGCGGATTATGGAGACATCCGGGGGGGGATTCTCCTCCAGCTCAGCCCAGGGGAGGGAGCAGATCCCAAATTCCTCCCACAGGAGCTACACTCCCTCACAGCCCCACTGAAACAGCTCCTCCGCTCCTGACTAATTGTCTGGCCTCATCCCTGTGGGATTCCAGATTATTGGAGGCAAATTCAATTAATTTTCTTTGTCTGAGTCAGAATTTTCTACATTTTCAATTAAATTCTCCTTTCCAGGTAGAAATCCATAAATTCACAACATTTCCCAGTGGCTGGGGCTGGAGTCCAGAAGGGCTTTCCCTGGTGCCACACGAGGCCACATGATCCCACTGGATCCGCACCAGGAGCATCCCAAATCCCAGCACCAGCCCCCCTGGCAATCCCACCCAGTCCCCCTGGGCCACTGGAACAACTCCAGAGCTGATTTGTAACTGGGAAAAGAGGACCCCCCTTCCATGCATAACTCCATCAGCTGCTCCTGCAGAAGTGCTGGGACTTTCCCCAGGATTTACCGTGCCACTTTCCCCTTGGCAGGAGCGGGCCGGGAGCGGCGGGCACGGCAGGAATGCTCATCCACAGATGGAGGCAGCCCCAGCTGGGATCCGCCGGGAAGCGCTGCGCAGCCCCGCACGGCGGCAGGAGCCCGGGGCAGCAGCCACGGCAAGGAGGCACCGCAAGGTGGGACTTGTCTTCCAGTGTCCTACACGAGCAAGCCGTAAATAATTCATGGCCATTTGTTATTCCATGAGTAATTCCGAGCCAGGCCAAAAGCAGGCGGCTGGAGCCCCGAGGAATTTCCCTCCGAACCACTACACGTGTCAGGCTGGGAGCCGGGGGATGAATATTTTAAGGACAGCCACGTCTTTTTCCCATTTTTCCCTGGTTGTGCCGCCAGGACTAACCCAAAGTGCTGATTTACACTTTGGGAAGCACTGTGACACTTGCTCCCAGCTGGAAAAAACAGTCGCAATGTGTTTAAAATTCCTCAGGAAATGGGATTTCCCTACCTCTTCCTATTTTTGGATGCTCTGCTCTGCTTTTCGAGATTCCCTCTCTGATGTTTTATATTTCCTGAGCTGCCATCCCGGATTATCAATCCCAGGATGGAATTTGCCACTTCACGCCTGGTCCAAAGCCCATCTCCAGCTCTCTGGAATTGTTACAGCACAAGTGGTGAGCAGCGCAGACCCTCCTCGTACAAAGAGGTGGAATTTTGGCAGGACACAAGCAAACAGCCCCAGGTGTGCCAGGGAGCCTCAGGCTGGACCTCAGGAGGAATCTCCCCAGGGAAAGGATCCTTGGCATGGGCTGTCCCAGGAGCTTTGGAGGTGTCCAAGGGTGGCAGTCAGGGACAAGGCGGGGATTGGTCCCGGCTTGGACTCCGCGATCCCGGAGGTGTTTCCAAGCTCTGATCCCGGGATTCTACAATTCCACCCGGAGGAGGTTCCCTGAGGAACACCTGGGCTGAGGTCTGGCCCAAGCCCCAGCTGCCCATCCCTTTCCCAGGTAATTCCCCGCAGGGGGAGCCAGCCCCAGCCACCTCTCCTTCCTTTGTGTCCCTCAGTTGTTGCTGTGCATATTGAGCCATTCCAGCAGGAAATTGCATTTGCATCTTGTGTGGCACAAGCATGTTGTGAATATCATAAAAACACATATGGTCATAAAGGCTGGGAGAGAAGGCGATAAAAGTGACATTTAGGGAACAGCTTTGGGAAAGGCAAAACATGTTCAGGGAGCTGCTTCGGTGCAGCTCCTCCCTGCGAGAGATTCTGGGCTCTCACTTTAGAAGCTTTTGCAGCAAACTTCTTAATTTTGTGACAAACTTCTTAATTTTTTGTGCAACCTTCTTTTTGTACAAGCTTCTTCTTTTCTAATCTTCCTTAATTTTTTGGTGCGAACTTCCTAAATTTCATTCTACAAAGTTAGTTTTTATTCAAGCTTCTTCTTTTTTCCCCCCAAACTTCCTAATTTTTTTTTCCTAATTACTTTTGTACAAACTTCCTAATTAATGTATTAACCCACTCATTTCAAACTTGAGACATTTTCCTTTGCTTTCTGAGCCTTGAAACTCCTGGAATATCCTGGAAGAAACTCAGGAGCCCACCAGCCTTTCCCAAGTGGCATTTCCCATGTGTTTCCCAGGTGTGGGACAGATTCCATGGCAGTTTTAAGTGCAACTCTTGAATTTTGAATAGCTTGGGCTATTGGATGGAACAATATTTTGGGATGCTTCGAAATGGGATTTCCTCACTTGGACTTTCATCAGGAGGTTCATTGTGGAGGTGGGAATAGCCCTGAATTCAGCCTTTTCCTGCCTGAGTTGGGTTTTTACTGGAATTCTGGATAGCAGAAGTCTGTGGACATCATGAAATATTAACTTTTAACAAGGAAAAATAAATAACTGGGAAAAGATTTTCATGACAGGTCAGGGGTGCTGGATGGAAAAGCAGGAAGTCTTTCCCACAAATAAAGCTCACATAAAACTACTCCCGAATTTTTTCCCTGTCAAGGCACTCCCCAGGTCAGGGTTAAGAGCTGCCCATCAGGGACAGCCATGGATCATCCCAGAACTGCCAGCAGGGTGGTTCAGCACAGCCAGGTCCATCCCCACCCCCCTGGAGCTGCTCTTCCAGCCCTCCTGGTCCACGGGCAGGATCCCTGCGAGTCCTTGCCGTGTGCTCCCAGCAGGGAATTCATTCCAATTTTCCAGGGCTGTAAACTGCAACCCTTTTATCTGGAGCCTTTAGCAGGCTCTGTGACAGCAGATCCGATGGGAGCGTGCTATGCCATAAATCCTCCCAAAATGTTCTTTTCCTCAGAAACGACGGGGCTGATTCATGCTCCAAAGGCGGATTTTCAGCTCCTGCCAAGTCGCCATGGCTCCCTTCTGCTTGGAATGATCGGGAGAAGTGTCTACCAAGGGAAGGAGCTCTGCATCACATGGGGAGGAGGAGGAGGAGGAGGAGGAAGCCTTACAGGCAGCTCCAAATCTCCTGGTTTCCCAGAGGGTTTCACTTCCATGCAGCTGTGGGCTGTGCTTCCAGCTGCTCCGCGTGGAGACTTCCAAGGGTGCCTGGATTTCACTGTGCTCCATGCACAGGAGCTTCCTTTCCCTGTTTTCACAGGGGTTGTGCAAGCTGGGAACGGGCACCTCTGGACCCCGCCGTGTCCCTGTCCCCGCCGTGTCCCCACGCTGGCCCCGCTCAGGGATTCCTGCTGCGCTCCCAGGGGGTGTCCAGCCTAGAGAAGGGAAGGATCCAGGGACACAGAGCCCTTCCCAGTGCTTAAAGGGGCTCCAGGAGCGCCGGAGAGGGGTCTGGGCTCCTCCCGTTTCACCGAGCCATTCCAAGGTCACGGTCACTGCCCCATCCCTCCTGTCCTGCGCTAGGAATTCCGGGACAAGGTGCATCCCTGCGTTATTCCCCCCGCTGGCTTCCGTCCCTCGGCTGGAGCGAGGATGCGATTCCCCCCCGCACTCCCCTGGCCCCCCGCCGAGCAGCCGGCGCTGCGGAGAGACTTGGGAAAGAGGGGGAGCCCGCAGGGTTCGGGAATTCACAGCCTGACAAAGTTGTGACTTGCAGAAGCACGAGGTAAGAGGGGGAAGCAGCCTCCCTCCCCGCGCCAGCCGCCTTTTCCCGGCAGCTCCCATCCCGGTGTAATTCTTCCCCCTAGTTTCCAGTCATGGAATAGTTGCCATTAAAGCCGGAGCTGCTGCACAGCGCCGGAGAAGCCGGGCTGGAGAAGGACCCGGAGGAGAGGAGGAAGGCTGGAAGACGGGGCAGAGATGCCACAGATGTCCCCGGAGCTACGTGCATCCCTCCACCGCTCCGGGATTCACTTCCAGCTGCTCAATGGAAGCAATTGTTGCTTCTCCCCGAAGAGAAGCAGCCCCGTGAGCCCCCAGCGAGCGGCCTCTCCCAGCTCCGGGCCCTCCACCCCTGCGGGAGCAGGCGGGAGAGGGGCAGGAGCAGCCCGGAGCTGGGCAACAGCTCCGGGAAAACAAAAGGATTTGCCGCGGGGCTCAGAGCTGGAGCTCCAGGCAGGACCTGCGGCAGCACTGAGCCCCCGCTGGCCAGAGCCACTCGGACCCCACGGAGTCACTCAGCCTCCTGCACCCCACATCGCACTGTGCAGCCTGCCTTGTGCTTCCACACTCTTCTCAGATACGAGAAGCTGCCCCTCCCTGACTTCACACAGGTGTCACATTTGTTGCCGAGCAGCCGTAATTTTGGGCAGAGTGTTTGTACTGCAGATGGAAACCCGTCATTCCCGGCGCCTCCCTTCCCACTTAATTACTGCAGCCACTGGGGCTGCGGCTTTCACGGCTCCGGTTAAATTACGGTGCTCCTCCGATTCAAACTAAGGCGGACCAAACACTCCGTAAGCACCGACAACTTCCCCCTTTGACTCTCAAATTCCAGCAGGCTCCAAGCTCGTTCCTTCCAGCATAATAAGCCATCCAAAGGAGGGAATGATGCAGGAAGTGGAATATTAAGTCCCTGTTTTAGCAAATCACCTTCTCCTGAGGAGTTTGGGAGCGGGATAGGTGTTGTTTGAAAACTAGCATGGATTAAGGGGGAAGGAGGAAGAGCCAGAGCTGGAGAGGGGCTGGGGGTGATGCTCCACTGGAAGGAGATGCTCCACTGGAAGGAGATGCTCCCCTGGGCTGAGATGCTCCGTTGGAAGGAGACACCATCCCGCTATCCACAAACCCTGGCTGGGCTGCAGACCAGGAGCTGGGTTTGGTTCGTGTTCCTCTTCCCACTGAGGCAGGAATCAGATGGAATGTGCTACACTAAACCCCCCGGAGGGCAGCAAACCCAGAGCCTGTGGATCTAATTTATGTCCACGGGGATTCCTGGGGGTGTGAGCTCCAGGCAGGATCTGGGTGACTGAAGGGATGAGGGTGAGAGGCTCCTCCGTGCCCTTTCCCTGTGCCCACGTCCACGGCACTGCAGAGAATCCGAGCCCATCCCTGTGGCACAGCCACATCCATTTTTAAACCAGGCCTTCTGTGCTCTCCGTTCTCCAGCTCCGTGGCTCCAAACGGAGTGAAAGATGTTCCCAGCTTAGTGGGATTAAAAAACAAAGTCCTGCCCAAATACCCTGGCAGGCACATCCCTAAAACCGCCTGCCACGGGCAGTGCTGGAATGGCGCTGGGATTCAAGGGAAACAAGGCCACGGAACGGAGCTGGAAGCACACAGCGACCCCGAGCCATGGTTTCAGGAGTGTCACAAATGCACCGAGAGGGAAGCTCCCGCCGCACATGGAGAGGCAGATGTGCACGGGGATGGTGGGGGCGGGATGGCCACGGGCAGGAAGATGGAGATCTGGGACTCCAGAGCTGCTGCTGGGCTCTTTCCATGCTCAGTAGGTTCCCAGTGCCTTTTGCTGCTGCTCATAAGCAAAAGTCTCTCGGTTGCCGTTCCAGGATTGCAAATTGGAATCAGAGAAAGAGGAACGGGATGAAAATGAGATGAGGAAAAAAGAGAGAATTGGTGCTTTGGAAGCCTGTTCAAGTGTCTGATCTCCTGTGCTGTTTGTGCTGAGAGAATAAATCCATGCTGCATTCCAGGCTAGGCCAGTGGGGAGGGGAGTACCCCCCTTCCCCGGGCAGGGAATCGTTAAGGATGGAAAAGATTTCCCCATGGAAAGGGTGCTCAGGCCTTGGCAGGGGCTTGCCCAGGGAGGTTTGGAGTGCCCATCCCTGGAGGTGTCCAAGGAAGGGCTGGAGGTGGCACTCGGAGCTCTGGGCTGGGGACAAGGTGGGGACCGGGCACAGCTTGGACAAGATGGTCCTGGAGCTCTTTTCCAGCTGAAATGCCACCAGGATTCTGGGATCCTCATGTGCAGCCCTCATCCGAAGAACAGGCACTGGGTTCAAGCAGTTCATGTGATCTTTGGGGAAGGTTCCAATGTTGTCTTTGAGGGACTGTGAATTCCTGTTGTGTTTTGTTTGTTTTGCTCTTTCCCAGAGCAATATTGTTTTTCCCTGGTGTCTCAGGAACTTCTTCTGGCCATCTGCAGCATTCCCATTCCCGCTTATCTGCCAAAGCCCTTTGGATTTCCTTAGGGCCAGCAAGAACGTCCCCCAGCAGGCACAACTGCCAGCCAGATTTGCTTGCTGCTCCTCGGGAAAAGCCCGGGGAAGCAGCGCTCCCGGGACGGCGGGGCTCGGCAGGGGAAGGAAGCGCGGGGAGCGAGGCTCCATCCCAGCCCCATCCCCACAAGGCTCTTTCAGAGGCTCATAATGAAGCCATTGAGAACACGGAGTTATTTGGAAAACTCCCGAGCTGGGAGGAATCTGCGCCTGTTGGGGTTGAGTCACGCCTTGGCAGCGGCCACCCCTGCACAGATTTCCTTTTCTTTAAGCGCACTTTTCTTTTCCAGATCCAGAGACAAGGGACCTTTATCAGCTTTAACTTCATCTCCGCCCCAGAAAAGCTGCACCCTGCCCAGTCCTGCCAGAGGAAACTTCCAGAAGGTCTTCATCTGGGGGCTTGGAGCTCCCAGTGGCTGCACTCTCATCCCAGCTGGAACTTTGTCCCCAGGCCTGCGTATCTCCAGCCTGAAATTACTTGGCTGCAGCTTCCCCCGTGGATGTCAGTGCCTTCCTGCCTGCAGGACTGAGGGATCCATTCCAGTCTCTCCATTGGCAGGTGTGTGAAAGCCTCTGGTTTCTCGTACCTTTTCCTGTGCTTTCTGATCAAAGAACAGGTTTTCCTTACAGAATTCTGGTGCTCTGGTGCTGCCCACTGGAGAACACACCACACATTCCTTGACCCCTCACTGTCCACACTTGGGTCCTGCCCAGCCTGGATGGAGCAGAGGGGAAAAAGGCTCCTTCCAAAGCACCCTCAGGGGTCCCGCAGCCCCCAGCTCCCCGTCTGCCTGGGGCATCTCCCACCGCTACTCCACAGCCATCCCCACCGAGCTCAGGCTGCTCCCTCCATCCTGTCCTGTCCCAGTGGAAAAGCTGCTCTTTGCAGTTGCCCTTCTTTACTGGGAGCTGGGGAACTGGCCCCGGGCCCGGCTGGCCGGAGCAGTGAGCCTGCGCTCCCTGCAGGTGGGAACTGAGGCGAGGAGAAGTCCCGGGCTGGGCGTGGGGAGCGCGGGAGCTGCCGGGGCATTGTTGTGGAAGCGCTGATGGGATCAGGCACAGATGGGAGACACGGAGCTGTCAGAACGAGCCGGGATTGGAAAATGTTATAATTGGGATGGTAAACAAGTTCACAAGGACCCTATTGAGGCAAGGCATTGCCATGGTAACCGCCCAGAAAAGTCTGGGAAGGCGGAAGGGATCGATCCGTGGGGGCAGCGCAGGGAAGGGGCCGGGGCGCTCCGGGGGTCCCTTCCCGGCGCGGGGACCAGGGAATGGGGGCTCTGGGAGCCTGCCCCGCTCTGCAGGGAGGGCCTGCCCCTCCCTGCAGGCTCCGAGCCGTGCCGGGATGAACGCCCCGGGCTGGGATGCCGTGCCCGCAGAGCCTGTTGGATGGCGCTGGAAAGCGCTGCGGGTCCGAGCAGCACTGGAGCCTGGCCAGCGCAGGGTGGGGCTCACAGCCGTGCCCAGGGCGGGCTCACCTCCCCGAGGCCGCGCGTGGACAGCGCTCAGGCACACGCCGGTGCTGCAGGGTGCCCGAGGAGCTGCCCCCGTGGTCCAGGTGCCTCCTTCCCAGCCCAGGAAATCCTGTGATGCTGTGATCTTTCCAGCTGGGGACGGCATGGAGAGCAGTCCCCCCTCCCTCTGCAGCCCACATCTCCCTGCCCCGGCCTCTCCCAGTTTTAGGGCCAGAAGTTGGACGTGAGCAAACGAGAAAGTAGAAAGTCCTGCAGTAAAACCAAGCTTAGCAACTTTATTCTCCACAATAGAATTTTTAAAGCCTGATTTTATTAATCAGCTACTTGTCTTTAATGGGATAATACCCCCCATTCCAAGATGGATGCAGCAATTTTCCTGACTCCAATAGAACTATAAAATTTGTTTATAGGCCAAAAGAAATGTTAAGGGCCCCGGGGCCACTGAAACCTTCAGAACAAATCTTTTTTAAGTGGCAGGGCTGCAGCCCAGGGCAAGGGACACCAGAAGGAGTTGGACATCTTCAAATAATCAGGAATGGAATTTGGAATCCTCATGCTGAGCTGAGGTGGGCCTGGGCTGCCTTCCTTCCCTGCCTAAATCAGGGAAAAATAGGATTTTGTCCTCTGGGATTACTTCAGACAGCAAAGGTTTGCTTGGGAAGAGAACCCTGAGTTTGCAATCAGAATCCCAGGATTGTTCCAGTTGGGAAAGAGCTCCAGGATCACTGAGTCCAGCCTGTGCCCAGCCCAGAGCACTGAGTGCCACATGCAGCCCTTCCTCGGACTCGTCCTGGGATGGGCACTCCAAACCCCCCTGGGCAAGGCCTGGCCACCCTTCCCACCCCCTCAGCAGCACTTCTGCTCTGCCCATGGAATTCTGCTCCCTTACCTGACATTCCCAGCTGAAAACAGTTGTAGGAGCTGCTTGAAACCTTAAAAAGCTGTCCAAATCCTGCCTTTGTTTGGTGGCAGCTGGGAATGCAGAGCCTGGATCCCAGTGCTGCACAGCCCCAGGGGCTCCCAGATTGCTCACCCGCTGGGATGAGGTGTCTCCCAGGACTTGCACAGCTTATTTGGGAAGAGGCCTTTGAGATCCAGCTGCTTTCTTGTTGGAAATCAGTGGATTTGAAGTGGGGAGGTTGGACTTTTCCAGAAGTGGAGGGAACACCTGTGGGCACGGTGCTGTTCAGCCAAGCACCGCCAGCCCAGATTTTTCCATCCCTCTCCGAGCTGCACGGCAGCACTATCCATCATTTTGCCAGGGGCTGCAGTCCCTTCCAATCCCAGTGAATTGCTGGGACAGATCTTTAATAATAACCAGCCACCAAGACCTGGGAGATTTCATTTATTCTGGCACAATCCACACGTTACCCGACTCGTGCGGGACCATATGGAGCGCTCTCCGCTGAATTTGGTGGAGTTACTGGGGTGAAACAAGGAGGAATTTTGTTCCTCATCCTCTTCAATTATGCCACGGATTGGATTGCACAGCAAACTCCGAGAGCTCATCTGGGCACAGCAAGCAGCCCTGAGGAGCCATCGCCAGGCTCGGCCGTGCCAGGAAACACTCGGAGCGAAAACACCGCTGGGAGCCCATCCCTGGGGAGAATCACTGGGGCTGAGCACTCCCCTAAAGCTGGGCATGGGCACAGAGCCCTCAGGCTGTCACCTGTGGGCAGGAAAAGATGTGGGGAGGTCCTGTTTGTGGGCTGGCATAGAGGGAAAAATGACATCACATCAATTCCGTCTGGATTTTATTTCACACTTTGCCACCTGGGAAATGAAGGAACCTGGCCTTGCTCACCTACAGAGAATCTCAGAGTGCTTTGGGATGGGAGGGAATGTAAAGCTCCTCCAGCTCCCATGGGCAGAGACAACTTCCCCTATCCCAGCCTGTTCCAAACCCTGGCCAACCTGGCCTGGGCCACTTGCAGGGATGGGGAGTCCCCAGCCTCTCTGGCCAACCCACACCCAAACTTGTGTGCCCAAAATCCCTCCGATAAATAGACTGCAAGTGAACAAAAATGCCCTTTTTGGTGCCTGAGGCCTAATGGAACAGGACATTTATTATTCCAGAGGGGTGCCAAAGGAATCAAGACGTTGATTCCGTGTGAACGGGCAGAGTGTGATCCCTGCTCCTGCCTCTCCGAGCCATCAATAATAGAACGGTTCCCATTCCCATCCCATTATGGCTAATAATGAGTTATGGATAAAGCCACCACGTCCTGTGCAAAAAGCAGGATCTGGGTTGATTATTAGAGGCTCAAATCAAGAGATTGATGCCCAAAGCCAGCCTAATTAGCGGGACTCTATTGGAGAGGAAGCTGAGCATGCTGCTCCAGCACTGCCAAATGAAATTAAGGCCCAATTATTGATAAATGAAGAGTGGTTTGTGCTGGAGCCTGGCCTGGAGTCGAGGAAATGCATCTGTCACTTGGGCTGCCCGGGAGTCACTCATGTGTGACACGGCATCCTGTGCGTTCCCGCTGCAGCTGGAGGCTCCGTGTGCCGTCTGACTGGAGCTGCTGCCATGGCAGCCGGGACGGGGACACCGGAGCTGGCCCCACATGGGACAGCAGGGCCAGCCTCCTTCCCCGCTCCCCTGGGCTCCAGCTAGCAGGAGACACACACACCGTTTACTATTCCCATAAAAATGGGCAGTGGGCTGTTGCAAATCCCTCGTTTCCCCAGCCTCCCAAGCCACAAATTCCATCAATGAGATAGGTGGGGTTGGGAAGTGACCACTTCTCAGAAGCCTTCAACTGGAGCACAGGTTTAAGCAGTCCATTGTCAAAGGCAAATGGAAAACATTCGAGCACCGAGAGCAGAGGGAGTTTTTCAGGAGTTCTGGGGCAAAGGGAGGCCAGGCATGGCAGAGGACCCTCCTGCAATGAAAAGGGTGTTTTAGATGGGATACTGAGCAGGAATTCCTGGCTGGGAGGGTGGGCAGGCCCTGGCACAGGGTGCCCAGAGCAGCTGGGGCTGCCCCTGGGTCCCTGGCAGTGCCCAAGGTCAGGTTGGACAGGGCTTGGAGCAGCCTGATCATGGGGTGGAATGAGCCGATCCTTAAAATCCCTTCCAGCCTAAAGCATTCCCTAATTCCCCACTGACTCAACAGCCCTGGCCAAGCTCTTGGCTTCAGAGGTCCCAAAATACCGCTGAGGATCTGGGATCACGCCTTGGGAAGTGCCTTGTCTCGGCAGGCACCTGAGAACACACTCGGAAATAGGCTGCTCCTTGTCACAGGTGTCACCGCTTGCCTGCTTCCCAAGGACCCCGCGTCTTTTAATACCCAAACGGTTTTGGAAATCTGCCCCAATTTTAAGTAGGGCAGGAAATGTCTGTTCATCTGAAAGAGCTGCAGCTCCTTTCTCGAGACAAGGAGCCGGGTTTCCAAAGGCGCCGGATGATTCCGGCTCCTCGCTCCCCTGTAACCCAGGCTGTGTCTGGATCCCAGCTTTGCACGGGCTTTTCCCGGGCTTGTCCCTGCTCACCACTGACCACCAGCCACTGAGGAGAATCCCTGGGAAGGGCGAGGCGCCAGGGCACAGGGTGTCCAGAGAGGAGGTGCGAGTGTTCCAAGCCAGGCTGCATGGGGCTTGGAGCAGCCTGGGCTGCTGGCAGGGGGTGGAACGGGACAGGCTTAGGGTCCGTTCCAGTCCATGTAGGCCCATGATGAATCCTCTCACTGCCGAACGAGGGTGGGACTCTGGTGGCTTTCTGCACTGGGACACTTGGATTTCCCTTGGATTTGACACAGGAACATTCCTGTGTCAGGAACATTCCCTTCCC
>VZSE01001430.1:0-19475 GCA_013398275.1 Promerops cafer | reverse complement strand
TTAATTTCCCTAGCCTTTAAAGTGTTAAAGGGAGTTGTAGTTAAGAGGGCCAAAAAATCGGCTCCTTCCAAATTTGTTGTGACTGTTGTGGAAAGATGGTGGGAAAGGCCACAGACAGAAGCTTGAAAAGTTAGTTCTCTCCTTTTGTTTTAAATTAAACAGAAAAGGGGGAGATGTGGTGCTGGGTCTTTCCCCCATGGTTTATTCCTGTCACCCCCGTGATGGTTTTACCCTAGGTTCCCCCCTCCCTAGTCCTAATGTCAATCTCCCCTGATCCATACCTCCAGTTCTAGAGAATTCCCTATGCCTCGGTGTCCCGTTGGTCTGTGACCCTTTCCACTCCCCATGCCCTTCCTATAGGGTGCTAGATCATGGGTCTCTCCTTTCTCCCCTCCCCACTGTAACCTGATTGGTAAAGAATAGTAACTCCACCTAGGTTTAAAAGTAGGAGCGGGCTTCACCCTGGCTCCCTCTCCTTGTTCACCCTTCACTTGGGACAATAAATCTGAGAAACTGGACAAGAGGGAGCCTTCTCTAAGTTCTTGCCTTGAAACCTAGACACCATAACATCTATAGCCCTAGAGGAACAGCTTTGAACTGCACCGGTTCCCGAGACTGCTGGCAATCTCGGGAACGGTATTTTGGCACAGCCAGTATCAGAGCTTGATGGGGATTTCCTACCGGCACAGTGTCAGTGACTAGTGACCATCAGTATGTTTTAGTTCAGGTTAAGTGTTTTCTAAGCAGTTTTTCTTTTGGATGTCATCCATGCAGACGCAGGAGACAAATGGCTTAAATGAATCAGCAAAGAGTTTAGTGAAGTGGAAGAGCAGCAGCCATTCACTTCCCACAGGACAGGGAGCTCAAGTATTGAACAAACGCATAATGACAGGAAGCCTGCAAGTGCATTAGGACAAGTCTGTCTTCTGTATTGTGTGCAAACCCTACCTTCAAAAGCAGAAGACATCTGTACTGGAGCTGACTGAGATAGGGTTCATTTCCCCTTAGCAGCTCTCACAGTGCTGTGCTTTGCATTGGTAGCTAGAAGGGTGTTGATAACACACCAGTGTTTTGGCTACTGCTGAGCAGCACTGTCTGTTTAACATTCCTCTCTCCCATCAAGGGTCTGAGAATGGGTAAGATCCTGGGAGGGGACACAACTAGGCCAGCTGATCCAAATTAACCAAAGGGATATTCCATACCATATGACATCAACTCATATATAAAAGCTACGAGAGGGATAAGCATTTGTTATTCTACAATGTTTGCCTTCCAGAGTAACCGCTATGCATGCTGAGGCCCTGCTTCCCGGGAAGTGTCTGAACATCGCTCACTGCTGGGAAGTAGAGATCAACTTTTCCCCTGTGCTTATGCCTGTGCAAATGTTCACTTTCCCTTTTTTGCTTTAGTAAACTGCCTTATCTCAACCTACTAGTCGTTTTTCATCTTATTTTCCTCTCCCATTTTGCTGGGGAGTGATAGAGCGGTTTGGTGGGCACTTGATGCCCAGTCAAGTTCAACCCACTACAACATCGCTGTTAACCTTCAGCATTTGAATAACATCATACAGGATACTAATCTTAAGTTAAAATCGTGTAGACAACAGCTGCATTGTATTCCCCAACAGTCTAAGCAACTCACTCTAGTTCCCAGCACCAGCACCTATTAACCTTACAAGCATGCTGATATCACAGTCCCATTTCCCTACAGAAACAAAAATCTGGGAAGCTTTTGCAGCCTGCATGATGACCACTTTCTAAATTTTTTTTAAACTGGATTCTGGATTATATTTTTGGTTTTTTTAAGAAAAACAAGAAAAAGCTGTAATTCTTTGCTCAGATAATCCAGTTTGGAGGTTCAGAACCAAAGCCTAGCTCAGCACAAATGTGAAACCTGTTTGATGCTATTACAAGACACATCAAGACCTGCATTTCTCCTATGCAGAACCAACTAATTACAGTCACTACTCAGACACTGACTGTTCACACACACACACACACACACGGAATCTCTGATTCCTGAGAAGATTGACTGTGTGTGCTTAAAATAAACTTTCAAGACTATCATCCTACACGAGGAAGTGTTGGAAATGATGCAACTTCTAAAATTTTTTTAACTGCCATTAGTCAGGGGTTTCCTTTATCTTTGCCCAGGGGGAAGGGAATGAGGCCTCCACAAGGCCTGATGAGCTCAACATCTCAGTGGAGTGGGAGCTGCCAGAGGATGCACAAGAGATAAATGACCATTAACAAACATCAACGCCCGAACACCCGGTCTGGGAAAAGATCCATAAGGGAACCAAGGAATGAGGACCTAATTATCAGCAAAGGCGAAGGGATCACTAACCAGTAGGAAAATAAATACAAAGAACTGTGTAACTTGGGACCAATGAACAATGAACCAATGAATTTCTATGGATTTTGACTGTATAAAATGTGAAAAAACTAGTAAAAGTCATATGTGATGGAATGATTTTCTCTGCACAACCCGGGCAATGTGTGAATGAAATGATTTCTGTTGCAAATCCTGGCCAGAGCAACATCATGGCCAGAATAAAGTAATGCCTTGATTCTCTAACATTAAAATGTTGTTGGAGAGTTTTTGCTTTTCCTGCAGTTTCAGTGACAGTAGGACCACCCCCATCCCTCAGCAGCAAATTTTGCACCACTTGCAGTGCCAAAGGGATATCATGCAGCAAACGTCTGCAGCTGACAGCAAGTGCGCTATCATCGGAGGTCCTTCTCTACACATGCACACGACACAGTGGGGGTGGGATGCGAGGCAAGCCGGGACACCACCAGCAACCCAGTACACCCGCAGCAGCCAGAGGAGTGGGGGCGGAGCACTGAACAAGTTTAGGGGATGGTGCAGTAGAAAGCGCCACAACCCAGAGAGGCCCCACCCGTCCCCCATCCCTGCACCCACCTGCAGCAGCAGCGCTGCTGCACGCCCTGCTGTACACCCGGGCACCGCACACCCGGGCACTGCACACCCAGGCACTGCACACCCGGTCCTCGGCTCAGGGGGCCCCCGAGCATGGGGGGAGAGGGAGAGGAGGAAAGGAAGGGGAACCATGCACAGAGCAAAGTCGCAGCTACGTCCTCGTCACTAAGGGTAACGGGGAAGCGTCTTGCCCATAATCTGTCTGAAGAGAGTAGTAGTGCCAACAGGCGGGACAGTCCGTGCCTTGACAATCTCGTCAGCCAAGGAAAACTCCCTTTGTCACCTCCGTGCTTCCTCCGCACAGCCAGGCCATCCGCAGCGCCCATTGGGCTGACGGATCGCTGCCGGCCAATTACGCGCCTCCATTGGCTATCTCATTTGTTGGTTTTGCTTGTCCCCGCCCCCTTGGCAGGTCCACCCTTGTCAAGCTGGGGCTTACAGGGGCTCAGGGAGTTTGCGTGCCCTTGGGGCCTGGAGGGGTCTGCCCCGTGTAGTGCTGTGACCCTGAGGGCGGCCTAGGAGGTCACAGAACAGGCTGTAGCAACTACAAGTACTATTTCTTGTTATTTGTTTCTGCATCAAGTCCACCCCAAAGGTGCCTGTGCCTTTTTGCTGCTGCTCCCTCCAGTCAAATGACTGCTTTGGCCAGGGCAGGCCTGGCCTCAACTTCTCAGGACATTTTGAAAAACCAACAGAAGTTGCTCTACATTTTTTGCTGAAAGCCCCACTTCCATTGCAGACATTTCTATGCTGCACAACTCCTGGGAGAAAATACAGTACAAAGTGCGCATTGGACACTGCTGGCTTGAGGGCTCAAGATGCGATTTGGCCTAAACTGGGTAGGAGGCTTTTAAAAAAATAGGCAGTGCCCCCAAAGCTGCCCAAGGTTGGTCTGTGGTGCTTTGCACTCCCTAGGACAGTGAGCACTTTGAGTGGTCTACACAACTGTCTTGTAACATATATGAACCCTGATTTCCTCTTTATTGGGCTAAGGATATCCTTGGCCACCTTTGAGGCAAGGGCGCGTTGTCCTATTTAGCAAAGCTGCTTTTCCTCCGCATATACTGGTGCATTGCAGTGTTTCCCATTAGCAGGTTCCAGACAGCTAGGATACTCCTCTTGATTCTGATGAACGGCACAGAACAGAACAAAGTCATATGACCAGAATTTTGAAAGACACCATGACCAAAAAAGCAACCTTTGCCTGATTAGAGGTCATTTAAGTATTAAGATGCACACCCCTGCGTATGCTAATAAGCCTAATGAAGTACGTGCTACCACATATATATTACTCAGCTCCCCTCTTTGACCATGCTATATGTAAGGAGAAGACTGGGCTGTATACAAGGAGGGTAGAAATTTCACCTACTTAGGACCATTCCCAAAAGACCTCACAGGCAATCAATGGGCTGCTCTCTTCTCCCTCCTCTCAAATGGGGACACCTTCTTGGGAAACCTCTGCATACAATTATTATTCTTGTTATTACAAGGGTTAGTACAATGTTATTAGAGCTCTATTACAGCTAGTGCATTTCTCAATGGCAGTTCCAAATCTGTATTTTTGTAGCTTCAATAAACAGCACGACTTGTGAATCTGTGTTCGCGAAATTTCTTAGAGGACGCAACCAGACTTATTAGTGCTGAATTTTTTGTAATGGGAAACTAAGCCTAACCGCACCCAGATCCTCTGATATCTGAGGACCAGCTGGAACACAAGGGGCTTTACTTTCTGCCAAATTTCTTACACTTAATGCAACAGCTTGGCCTCTAATTTTCATCCATAAGTTCTCAACCTGTTCAACACTGTCTTTCAAAGACTGCTCTGTGGAGTCAATCCCTTATTTTTGGTTTACATAGAGAAAAACCCCCATCTCTCCTTCCTCGGTAGTTCCCCTCTTGGTTCCAGAGGCATCAGTAGACCCTGGCTCTTCTCTGTTTCTCACAACTTCATCCCCTTTCTCCACTGAGTCATATTTAAAGCCCTCTCTGTAAGTCTGTCCAGCTTACTGGCAAAGACGATCTTGCCCCGCTTAAGTCTTGTTAATCCCATCAGGTCCCAACAGACCTGGCTTCTTAAAGGCAGATCCATGACCATAGAAGCCAAAACCTTGAGTATGGCACCAGCTACGCAGCCCGGCATTCAGCTGTTCAGTCCGTCTCCTCCTTCCTGGACCCCTTCCTCTGACTGGAGTCTGATAGAGGAGACCACCACCTGTGCTCCCGATCCTTTTAACATTGCTCCAACATATATAATCGATTCCTGGTAGGGTTTTAAATTGCCTCATCAGATCCTACTCAGAAGAGTAGGAGCAGCTGATTATCTGTACTGTTCACCAGCTTTGAAAGCCTCTCAGTGACACCATGAATGAGAGCTCCTGGTAGGCAGCAGACTTCTCTAGAGAAATTGTCTGGGTGGCAAATTGGTGCTGTGAGAGACTGAAAGATTGTTGGCTCGAAATATTTCAGGCGCATATGTGGATGAAGGGGCAGTTCATGCCTTGCCCTGACAAGGTGATGCACTGCTCTGCACACTCCACCCCTGGGGTCTCAAGCCCAGCCCCCACAGGGGCCGCCAATTGCTGATACACCAGAGGAAATGCTCCACACCCCAGCCCTGGAGCTCCTAACCCAGCTCCTGAGTGGCTACCAGACCAGAAGTCCCGCCTGGCAGAAGGGCCCAGGAAAGCAAAAGGACTGTAGTGGGTTGACCTTGGCTGGACAACAGGTGTCCACCAAGCCTCTCCATCACTCCCATTCCCAGGGGGACAGCAGAGAGAAAATAAGATGGAAAACAACTAGTAGGTTAAGATTTTTTCAGTTTACTAAACTGAAAAAAAACACCAAATTTTGCACAGTCACACAAGTTTTTGTTAATTCATACTTATGTTAAGATGCTTATGTGGAGGTCTGTGTTTCAAGTCCCCCTTATAGCTTTTGCAATTTTTTTTGCAATTGTGGTGTTATCCATACTGGTTTTGTTAAAGTCCATATTTTACACTGCATTCATAAATTTATGGCTGTAAGTGCTATGGTCATTAATAGTAAAATCAAAATGGGTGAATTAAAAGGTTAAACAGATGAATGGCTGTGGGCAACAATTCAAGAAAAATGTCCCAACAGTGGTGTTCTCCTGTTTTTCCAGTTGAGTCAATTATTTCCTTGATTTGTTCTAGGTCGTGTTTAACAGTCAATATTGCTTGTTGATCAGTTTCTTTAACACATGTTGCCATGATGTCCAGGTCTGGATGTTGTAGCATTCGTTTTAAGCCAATTTTTACAGTTGGGATTTCGTGATAGGATATATATTCATCTTGCACCAGTTGATATGTGGTAATAGGAGTGCTGTAATTTTCACATCCTACTATCTTTGTGAAATTACAAACACAAAAATTGGTATGATTAGTAGGTTCAACACAATCATCTATGGTTACATTAGGGCAACTAGTTCGAACACATGCATACTGATTTACTTTTCCCAGAAAGGAATATTTCCAAGGTACATGTGCTATCTTGTGTATCTAGACATGTCTTCTGTTTCTAGCGCTGCATTTTTGCAAATAAATTACAGGTGATTATGAGGAATGCATGCTTCAGTGCTTATGGTTTGTCATTTTCTAGTTTTGTTGTTATATTTTCCCCAGACATTGTGACCTATAGCCTAATTATGGTTCTGTTATGTTTGGCTCCCAGAGCAGCAATAGGGAAAATGTTGGTGACAGAAGCATTTTATATGGTTAGTATGTAAAATTGACTAGTTTCCACCACAATTGGTATTGTTTTTCAAATTCAGTAACATTTTTGGTAATTATTTCTCGTAGTTCATATGGTAAAACTCCTGATCTTCCTTCTCTAATAATACTAGATACAACTGTTTGTATTCATTGCTGTGCTTGGACACATCCTAAAGCTACAGATATATTACTTTGAACTATTCCTAAAGTTGTTGCTGTGTTAGTATGAGGGTGTATAAGTTGATCAAGGCCTCTCGCCCTTGTCTTGGTCACTTTTTTAGATATTTGATCCAATATGTTTTCCCAATAAGATTAAATAATCTATTAGGTGACCTTCCTCCATTTAGTAAAGGTTCTTACCACAATACTGGGTCTGATAGGGCCTTTCATACAGCATTTCAAAAGGACTGAGTCCTTCTCTGTGTTGTGGTTTAGTTTTTTAGTCTCAATAAAGTAAGGGGCAGAACTTGGTACTAATGTAAGTTGGTTTCTTGGCATATCTTAGACAGCTGTTGTTTGATTAAATGATTCATCTTTTCTATCTGTCCACTTGCTTGTGGTCTATAAGGGGTGTGTAGTTGCCAATCTATGCCAAGCACATTACTGATTTCTTTTATGATGACCACACAGAAGTGTGATCCTCTATCAGAGGATATGGTCACAGGCACTCCAAATCAAGGAACGATTTGGTCTAGTAAAACTTTAGTAACTTCCCTTGCTTTATTGGTCTGACATGGAAAAGTTTCTGGCTAACCAGAGAAAGTGTTAGTACCAAAAGGTATTGGTACCCCCCTTTTCTAGGTAATTCCGAAAAATCAATTTGCCACTGTTGTCCTGGGAGTCTACCTTTCTTTATAGTTCCCAACTGTACTTTATTAGTGGTCTATGGGTTGTTCTGCAAACACACTTCGCACTACTTAGTGACCTGTTGTACTACAGTGTATAAATGTCTTCCTACTATTTTCTTGGTTAGGTCACTATACAAGGCATTTGACCTCCAGAGAGTTTTGTTGTGTTCCCTTTGTACAATTTTTCACAATACTCTGCTTGGTACTATAGTTTACCCACTAGAAATAGCGTAAAAGTTGTTTTTCAACTGAGCATTTAGATCCTGTAAGGTTTTCTTTTGTATATGGTATATTACTGTCCCAAGTTATGGACTTACCATCTGGTATCAGAGCCAATGTCTGTACCTGTTCTTTTTCTGCCACCTTTTTGGCTTCTAAATCTGTCAATCTGTTTACCATCTCCTGTTCCGTGTTACCTTTTTGATGCCCTTTACAATGCATGATTGCCACTCATAAGGGTAGATTGATGGCTTCCAGAAGCAGTAGAATGTCCTAATCTTCCCTTTTGCCAGTTCTAATGCTTGGATCAATACTATGATTTCTGCTTTCTGAGCTGAGGTTCCTGATGGAAGGAGCTGAGCTTTGATTACCTTTTTAGTAGTGGTGATTGTATATCTGGCCCTCCAGGTCCTGTTTTTAACAAAGCTGCTTCCATCTGTATACCATGTTTTCTCAGCATCTTCCAGAGATGTTTCTTTCAGGTCTGGTCAGCTGTAATAAATGGTTTCCATAGTGTCTAGGCAGTCGTAAGCCACCAGGTCTCAGGTTGCTGATGTTTGCTGAGAAAAGAAGCTGGATTCACAATGTTACTTGTGATGATGTTCACATCGTCTTGTTCCACCAGTATGGCTTGGTACTTAAGGAACCAAGGAGACAACCAGTGTCCCCCTTTCTTCTCTAGCACCACTGATACCATATGTGAAACTAAGACAGTTACCTTCTGGCCCATCATGAATTTTCAGGCTTCCTGTATGTTGAGTACTACAGCAGCAACTTCCCTGAGGCATCCCGGCCAACCTTTGCTCACCTCACCCAGTTGTTTTGAGAAATAGGCTACTGATTTCTGGTATGGCCCTATTTGTTTGGCCAATCCCCCTAGAGCTATGCCTTGGCGCTCATGGGAAAACAACCAGAAGGGCTTCATCCCATCTGAAAGGCCTAAAGCTGGTGCTCTTATTAGTTCATGTTTAAGTTGAGTAAATGTTCTCTTGGCATCTCTAGTCCAGACCAAATGTTTACTTCTATGTTTTAGTATATTATATAAAGGTCTTACCAACAGTTCATAGCTATAGATTCACAGTCGATACCATCCTGTCATACTTTAAAAGTTTGAAGTTCTTTCACTGTCTGTGGTTGAGGAGTTTGACAAATGGCTTCTTTTTGGTCTTGTCCCAGCTCTCATTGCCCTCCTGAAATCTTATATATTACTTGCTTTCTTGTGATCTGGGCTTTCTGTTGAGAAACTTTATACCTGTTAAGTCCTAAGAAACCGAGTAAACTTACTGTCCATTCATTGCACTCCTTTTCAGTTTCTGCTGTGACCAAGAGATCATCCATGTATTGTAGTAATACTCCAGTTTCCATCAGTGAGGTCCATTTCTCCAAGTCTTTTGCTAGTTGATTTCCAAAGAGGGTTGGGCTGTTTTTGAATCCTTATGGTAACACGGTCCAGGTTAGTCGGGACTTTTGTCCTGTTTCAGGATTTTCCCACTCAAAAGCAAAAAGCAAAAAGCTTTTGGCTGTCAGGGGCCAGAGGCAGGCAGAAAAAGGCATCTTTTAAATTTAAACTGGTAAACAACACTTGTTCCTACCAATCAGGTTTCAGGGGGAGCCCTAGAACCTCTACCCAGGGAAAGAGAAAAGGTCAGTGGACATCATGGAGAACAACATACAGTATAATTTTACTATTTAAAATTATCTGGATTGCCTTAGGATTGGGAGTACAATACTCACTCATTTCAATCTCTTCAGCATATTATTTTTAGGGTCCTGATTTCAGACCAAAAACTTTTTTCAATTTAATTGAAACTGTCAGTGGTTCTTAAATACAAAATCTTTCTTTTAGTCACTTTTACAGCTGGAGAGAACTTTCCAGCTGCCACTTCTTCTGCACAAATTACAGATCTCTTACCATTACTACATGCACTTCCCTTGGTAATTTCATACTTTGCCCTGAGGAGATAGGAAGAGGTATATAGATTAGTTTCCATAAGGATATGAGCTCCCAAAACTAAATCGAGGAAGGAACTTTTTCACACATTGTGGCAACCAGTAATAAAAACATATAAAATTATATAAACATACATAGTAACAACAACAGTTAGAAATGTGACAATTACTAACGAAGTTAGTACTTTAACAATACTGATGAGTATTCTCAGTATTATTAGGTAAATAAGTTGGAGTAGCCAGCCATCCTTTGAGATATTTTCACTTTTGATTTGTTAAATAACTGATTATCAATGTGATGTTAGAGTGGTCCCTAGAGAAGAGGACACTCCTCTCTTTTACTTACTTACTTACTTACTTATGCCTCTAGTATTTGAAGCTATACTTGCTACTACAGTTATTACAAGGTTCTGCTAGGATGGTTGACTAATCAATCCAGAAACAACCATGCTGGCATACTGGAAACACTGTTCTGGAAATACAAAAAGGATAAACCATTTGATGCATTTCATTTTAGAATTTTGTGTTTTGCTACAGTTTTTAACAGATTTATTGTTTACTATATTGTCCAATATAGTTCCTCTGTGTTCTTTTTCCTGGAGCTGATTTTATTCATGTAATTTAGGAGTCTCTGACCGTAGATCTCACAGTTGTGTGGGGGTAATCAAAAGTCTTTTCCACTTCTGTTAAAGCAGCTCTTTATTCCACTTCTGGACATATGCTCAATCTTTATACTGGTGAGGATACACTTGAACATTCAGAGTTATTAATGACACCAAAAAAAACTTGCATCGTGATAAATGTAACAATAACTTGGGAGAAGGTTGTTCTCGTTCTCCACGACTACCTATGGGTTGGGGGGCTTTTTTGCCAGTCCTTTTCAGATCACATCTCTTCTTTGGCAGTATAACATTAACTGCAAAATTGTATCAGAATTCAAATTCCCATTAGATGACCACTTCTTATTATTATCTAATGAATAACTTGGTCACTAGCAGTTAAAATATTTGATAAGGGTCTTTTTACTAATTGTCCCTCCTGGTGCTCCCCCGATCTCCTTCCAGTGGGTTAGGATGCACCCTATGGGGTTTTTAGCTACTATTTCTTGTCTTTGTTTATTTCCCATTTTGCTCCTCTTTCACTTTGCTCTTCTTCAGCTGCTCCCCTCGCAGAGCTACAGAAATGCCAATTCAGGCTCTACACTTGCATCACACTTATTTGTGTATCTCAGTCATGTCTTTTTACTCTCACACAATCAGTCCAGGACTTTCTTTGCTCGTCTCTGGCTGTTTGCCTCGCAGGACAACGGAACTGCAGTCTAGAGCTCTGCACTTGCTTCATGCACTATTGCACATCTCAGCCACTCAGACACTCATTGACTTTCACCAATAAAATTTTCATCAGAGCTTACGGAGTGCACTAGTTTGACTAGTCAAGTTACAACGAGGTACGGGGTGCTTTACAGTCTGCGAACCTCAAGGTCAGGATCTTGTCCACTCCCCCAAAGATCCACTGGAGCACAGGGAGTCTCTCCAGAGGTCTCCAGTGGCGTCTAGAGTGTCCCTGGCTTCAGAGGGTCTTGCAGCTGAACGGAGAGGCTTCTGGCTGGCTCACCAAACTGATTCAAAGAAATCTACTCCACAACAGGTACTGTAAAGTAAAACACACCTTTATTGGCACCAAGAGAACATGTAGGGATTAGCACCTCCACGTACATATCTGGCTGTGGTTAATTTTACACAGGCTTTTATACTTTTACAAATTTGGCATCTGCCCTTGTTTGTTTGTTTATCAAAAGTTACAGTTTTGAGGGTTGGGGTCTTACATAACTTGTGGTTTCTTTATGTTAGGGTTAAAAACATGGCACACAGTTTTATCTAACATACTCATCACACACACCTAACTTTACTGTTATAAGACATTCCGTTTATAGCTGTGCTTTATTGATTATGTGATTCTATCTTTGATCTATTGCAACAAAACTTACGACTGCATTTTTCTAGCATATTGTGTGTCATAGTATGCATAGTATGTAAAAGAAATTATGTAATGATGATTTAGCAGAAAAAGTATATAAAAGGGATGGGTTTTGTTTGTTGAGTGGGACACGTTTTGGAGGAAGCTATCCCACATGCCCCCAGCACCCCCAATAAAGAAGTTCAGCTTATTTGCATCAAATTGGTGTTGGATAAGTTTCTTTCGTACCATTTGGTGACAGGTTGAGATAAGGGAGTTTACTAAAGCAAAAAAAGAAAAAGTTTGCACGGGCATAAGCAAAAGGGAAAAAAAAATTAATCTCTACTTACCATTGGCAAGTGATGTTCAGACACTTTCCAGGAAGCAGGGCTCCACCACGCATAGCAGTTGCTCCAAGAAGGAAAACATTGTAAAATAACAAATGCCCCTGTTCTTCCTCCCTCGCTTAGCTTTTATATCTGAGCTGACATCATATGGTATGGAACATCCTTTTGGTTAATTTGCGTCAGCTAGTCTGGTTGTGTCCCCTCCCAGGATCTTGCCCACTCCCAGATCCTTGATGGGGGGGAATGCCAGAGAGACAGCGCGGATGCTGTGCTAATGCTGCTCGGTAGTAGCCAAAACAGTGGTGTGTTAACACCTTTCTAGCTACCAATGCAAAGCACAGCACTGTGAGGATGCTATGAGATAATGAACTCCAGCTCAGCCAGACCCAATACAGATAGTTAAGCAAGGACATGAAGCAAGCACATGTCTTGACCCTACCTCTTCTTTGAATCTCTATCAGCTGAGACACTGCTGGAAGCAGGAGTGGTAGCTAAATTTGCTCTTTTCTATATATTTTCTTTCTCTTTCTTCTTCTTGTTCTAATTCCTTCTTCTCAGTTTTGAGTAACTCAAAATTGGATGGGCTAAGGTAATGCTTTGTGAAATGTTTTATGTTAATGGGATGTTTCTTTAAACTTCTATCGAAGTTCTCTGATTTTCTGAAGTTCTTAGTAAAGTGTTTGTTGTTTTGACCACTTGAGAACATCTTGTTGGTATTTCTGCTGTGTCTAACTCAGGATACATAAAAAAGTAAAGCCTTTTAAGTGTCTCATTGAGTGGGTTTTGGGGCCTTGCATTTTATTGGCGCAGCAAGCAGGGTACTCTTGAGGTGATGAGGAGGTGTTTTATACAGAGAAAACTGCTAGTGGCAGAAGAAAAGAGAAAGTGAATTTTGGTTGAAAACAATATTTTCTGGCAGAAAGGTCATGGAAACCACTGTGATCGAAACTGCGGGAAAAACAAAAACTCTCCATCAACATTTTTAGTGTAAGAGAATCAAGGCATTACTTTATTCTGGCCAGGATGTGCAACAGAAATAATTTAATCCACACATTGGCTGGGTTGTGCAGAGAAAATTGTTCCATCACATATGACTTTTACTAGAGTTTTCACATACTTTATACAGTCAAAACCCATAGAAATTCATTAGTTCAATGTTCATTGGTCCCACGTTACGCAGTTCTTAGTATTTGGTTTCCTACTGGTTATAGATTTCTTCACCTCCAGTGCTAATTTGGTCCACATTCCTTGGTTGTCTTATCAGTCTTATTTGGACCAGTGTCTCTGACCATGCCAGGGGTGATGTTCGAAGTTGCTGGTCGTTAATGGTCGTTATCTTTTGTGTCTCTTCTGTGCTACTCCCGGTGTGTTGAGATGTTAAGCTCCTCACACCTTGAGTGATGAAACATTACCCTGAAAAGAAACTTGAAATTCCTTTCCCCCGGAGCAAAGGCAAACAAAACCCCTGACTAAAGTTATATAAAAAAATTTAAACTTGGTATCTTTTCCAACACCAGGGTAAAAATTGATCTGGACTTCCCTCTGCTGATAGAGCTGCTAAAAGCTTACAAAGCTTGTCTGGCCTTAAACAGAGAGTTGTGGGCTGAGGTAATCTGGCACAATCTGCAGTTAGTTGCAGAGAAAATCAGATATTTGAGTAAAGAAATTGAAAAAGTCTCTAATAAGGGAAATGGTTTGGTAACCATATGGGTGGAAGCTGGGCTCATAGCTGCACAAAGAGAGAAATATGTTGCTGAGCAGCAACAGAGAGCTAATTGAGTTGCAAATTGCTTTGGTGGCTGAAACAATAGGTAAACTCAGGGTGGATCCAGAATTGTATGTGGAGAAGTTATCCCAAAACCTGAAAAACCAGTTGAACAAGCTTGTCCAGAGCCAAAGATGTTCTGATTTGGAAATTAACACTGATGGGTGAGGTGTGGAGAATGAACCAGGGTTTTCCAGCCTCAAGGAGGTGAACTTGCATGAACATGATGTCAACCCCCTCAGCCCTTGGGAGGAGTTTGATGTAGCACAGCCAAACCCCCTTCATCACCCTAAACCCTGCCCACCTGTAAAAAATTAGGAGGCAGAGAGGGAGGTGAGACTCCCTGAGCATGATGTCACCTTCCTCCACTCCCTAGAGGAGAACTCAGTAAAGCCAGCCCCCTCTTCCCTCACCCCAAGCTCTGCCCACTTGTAAAGATGGAATTCTTTACCAGGAGGCAGAGCCCATGGTAATGATATCTCATTCCGCAACAGAATTGGTTACGTAGCAAGAGAAAAGTAGCAATCATCCCAAAGAAAACAAAATAGAGAATGTTTTGAAAATTTCACTAATGAGGGGGAATGAAACAAAGCTTTCTGAGGAGAAAGAACATGGCAAAGAGCCCTGGTCTCTCGCCTGGGGAACAACCTTTTGTGTAAAAAGTTTGGACCTGTTGGAGGGGGGAGAATCCAGCCCTCTCTCCACTCCAAAATTTGCTAAAAGCACCGAGAGAGTGTGGTAGGCAGCTGGCTTCCAACCAATGCATGAGAAACAGCTGGTGTCCTGTCGGCCTTCTCCCATGTTGCTGTTTATTGCAAAATTGAAGGATCAAGACCAAGAAAACAAATTCTCAACTCTGCCCCCAAGAAGTGAGCTGGGGGAGGGTGGTGAATTCAGATATCCTAAAAGGCTCCCTGGAAATAAATGGAAGTTCAGTTTCCCATGATTGGCAATGGTTTGCAAAATGCTCCTACACTGCCACCTTCTGGTGGTAGTGAATATAGAGCCTTGTCTGCCACTAGAGGCAAGGAACTGAATTGCTGAAGTCATTCTAGAATTAAAGGCCACAGATGCCTCTGGCAGAAAACACAAAATACCAGCAGATGGTCAGTTCTTTCCTTTTAAGACTGGTCCAAGCAGGACTGAGTTTTCTTTTTTCTCTCCTCTTGCAGATATTCCAAGAGAAGAGGTGCTCCATGAGAGGGTGAAGTGGCAACGGGACTGAAGATTTGCTGTTCTTTGCTGCATCAATTTTTTACATGTTTTTGTCTTGATAGCTTTGAGATATTTATGTTTGTATGTGTTTTATATAAGTTTGTCGCAAGCAATGTTTTACATGTTTGTATTTTCTCTCAGGTTGCTACAGTGTGTGGGAAAGATTCCTCTCTCAATTTAGTTTTGGGAGCTCACATAGGATTTCATATGATTATGGAATCAAATTTGTGTACCTCTTCCTTCCTCAGAGAAAAATATAAATTACTCTATCAAGGAAAGCACATGTAGTAGAGGTAAGCAAGCAAGCTGTAAAGCCCAAATATACAAAAGGGGATGTCAAACTGTTGGTGGACCCTGGAAGGAGGGAGAAAATGGGCTGACAGAGGAGCTGAAGTGGCAGCTGGAACATTCTCTCAGACTGTGGATGAAGAAGGCATAAGTCGTTAAGCTCACAAAAGAGAAGAAAGATTTCAGATTTGAGAAGCAATGAAGGGTTTGGTAAAGTAGGAAAGGCATTTAGTCTGAACCCAGGACTGTGAGTGAAAGCATATGCTGAGGAGTTTGGAATGACTTGAGTTTTGGCATATCTTTGACCCCCACCCTTGAGGCAATCTAGACTATCATGTAGTAGAATTCGTACTGAATGTAATCATCCCATGGTGCCCACTGATGTTTTCCTCTGTCCCTGGGTATGGGTCTTGGGAATGCCTCTGAAACCTGGATGGTGGGAATAATAAGCGTGGTTATCTGTGACATGTATATTTTTTGGGGTTATGATGATACCTGAACCTCTAAGATTATGGACTCCAAAAGGAAAGGAAGCCTAACTATTGAAAACTGGCCTATCCTTAAAGCTTATATTTTTTGACAAGGAGTGCACGTAGTGGTTTGACCTTGGCTAGACACCAGGTACCCACCAAGCCATTCTATCACTCCCCAGCAAGATGGGAGAGAAAAATAAGATGGAAAAGAACTAGTAGGTTGAGATAAGGCAGTTTACTAAAGCAAGAAAAAAAGCACAAAAGTTTGCGTGCACATAAGCAAACAGAAAAATAAATTAATCTCTACTTCCCATTGGTGAGCAATGTTCAGCCACTTCCCAGGAAGCAAGGCTTCAGCACACCTAGTGGTTGATACGGAAAGGCAAAATTGTAGAATAACGAATGCCTACCATTCTTCCTCCCTCACTTGGCTTTTATATCTGAGCTGACATCCTGTGGTATGGAATATCCCTTTGGTTACTTTAGGTCAGCTGGCCTAGTTGTGTCTCCTTTCCACGATCTTGCCTACTCCCAGACCCTTGATGGGGGAGGAGAATGTTAAAAAGACAGCACTGCTCAGCAGTAGTCAAAATACTGGTGTGTTATCAACAACTTTCTAGCTAACAATGCAAAGCACAGCACTGTGAGGGTGCTATAAGAAAATGAACTCCAGCTCAGTCAGACCCAATACAGTCTCCACTATTTATTCCATACCATTTGCATCATGCTCAGATCCCACATAATTTATATATCTTCCAACTGTTCCATTGTATTTATTTCTCATTACAGCAATCCCTTCTTACCCACACATACAACTTAAACTACATCCTTAAACCATCTCTATACCAAACATACATTTTCATTAACTACTATCCACCCATCCATTCACAAACAGATATTATTTTCCAATTTCATGGGCATCCTTCACCCCTCCAGACCCATGACTTTGGCTCTATTCCATCAGGATGGGTGGTCAGGACAGGATAAGCAGTATACCTGATCATTGGGCATTGACACTGCCCCGGTTCGGGTCATCATCACACTCTCCTTGCTCCTTACAAAATTCATTCTTCACCAGTTCATGTCATTCCTGCAACATACAACTTACACCACAGATTATTTTTTCCCCAAGGTTAAATCTCCTTGAGGCACACACTGGGTCTCCCCATCTTTCTGTGTTACCCACCAAGTATGCCCAGGCCCTAGGGCAAAGACAATCCAATGAATGGGTTTGCCTTTTCCCATGGGAGGAGAAATCCAAAACGACTTCCCTAGACACTTCCCTTTCTGAGACCTTATCTCCTCCTACACTATGTATGGGTTTTGTTTGGGGAGGACCAGGGTGCTTAGCAGATCCTCTAGTGTTAACCAGACAAGCGCCTTCTGCTAAATTTGCATCCTAATGCTTCCATGCCCCATTGCCTAATGCTCTTAACATAGTCTTCAGCAGTCCATTATACCTCTCAATCCTCCTAGAGGCTTGTGGGTGATAAGGTATGTGATATATCCACTCATTGCATGTTTCTTTGCCCAAGAGTTTATGAGGTTATTTCGAAAATGATTCCCAATGTCTGATTCCATTCTTTCTGGAGTACTATGTTGCAAAAAAATGTGCCTCTCAAGGCTTAAGATAGTGTTTCAAGCAGTGGTGTGGTTTACAGAGTATGTTTCCAACCAACCAGCGACACCACTGGAACCAGGAGTGGTAGCTATATTTGTCCTTTTCTATATTTTTTCTCTTTCTCTTTCTTTTTCTTCTTCTAATTCCCTGTTCTGAGTTTTGAGTAACTTAAAATCAGATGGGCTTGGAGTTTGCTAAGTTAAATGGGCTAAGTGAATGCTTTGTGAAATGTTTTATGTTGACGGAATGTTGCTTTAAACTTTTTCCAAAGTTCTCTGATTGTCTGAAGTTGCCAGGAAACATTTCTGTTGTTTTGACCTCTTGAGAATATTTTGTTGGTATTTCTGCCGTACATCTAACTCAGATTCCATGAAAAACCATAAGCCCTTTTAAGAGTCGTCGACAACATTTTTTGGGGCCTTACACCATGTTGCCGGTCAAGCTCTTCTTAAAACAGTTACTTGTCTAAGGAGATCTTCAAGCATAGGGCATGTGTCCAGCATAGGGCAGACCCTGGCCTCTTCTCACAGAGGCCATGCCTGCAGGCAGAACCTGGAGCGCTGTGTCCAGTTCTGGTCCCCAGAATTCAACAAAAAGATGCAGACAGATGGGAGAAGGTCCCAAGGAGGGCAAAGAAGATGATCAAAAGGCTGAAGAATGTGAGGAAAGGCTGTAAGAGTTGGGTCTTTTCTCCCTTAGAAAAGAAAGGGCTCAGGAGGAACATCATGACAGTATTCTGGCTCTCAAAAGGCAGCTACAAAGAGGACAGAGGCTCTCTTCTTCTCAAGGAGCAACATGGAGAAGACTCAACCAAAGGGTCTCCCTTATTCCTTTTTATCCATACCCTTCCATCCCCCCCACCAAGCCTCATCATAGACAATTTTTGAGTTTTTAGTTTTAGATTGATTGATTTTAGATTTTAGTTTGCTTTTTCTCTGAGTGCTTTAACTATTGGTAAGTAGTAGAGTAAACCTTGCCAACGAACTTTGTTACGCTTTCACTTTTATATTAAACCTGCTTTTGCCAATACCTTTGCCAGTGATTCTTTAAGCGACCTAAAACACTCATTCTCAACAAGTTGGTTTAGTCGGCAGGATGGCAAGCGATAGCACTGACTACTTACAGAAGCAAGGAATAATTCCAAGTCCCAAGTTGTCAGATAATTGCGCTTGGGAAAACTGCCACGATTGGAAAGCTGTAGAGGAACATCTAAAAGCAGCGAGGGGCTGCATGAAGGCTAGAAAAGACAAAGGAATTAGTTTCAAAACATTAGGCACCTGCCTAGGCTCAGGGGGAACCTCATCACAGTATTCCAGTACGTAATGGGAAGCTACAGAGGACAGAAGCTCTCTCTTCACAAGGAGCCACATGGAGAAGATAAGGAACAATAGGCAGAGGTTGCACCAGTCCCCATTGCTGACGGTTTTCAAGATACTATTGGAAAGAGTGCTAGATAATCTCATCTAGGATTCCTTTTCAAAAAAGCCTGAACCAGATGATCTTTTGAGGTACCTTCAAACCTGGGCTGCTCTAGGATCCTATGATTGTCCAGTGACACATGGTTTCATAACCCTTGGCTCTCTCCAGTCTGAAGGAAATTTTTGGCAACGTAGGATGAAAGGTAAAACATACTGCCAAAACCGCCAAAGAGCTAAGACTGCTACCTACAAGACANACATTGGCATACCACTGGGAAAGAGCTAAGACTTTGCATCCTACAAGACGCGAGAGACTGCTAAGCGCTTCCAGCTTCACGCTTCAAATGAACAGGCAAATCACTGTCTATCTCTGAAATGCTGTTATCTGGCTGAAACAGATGGGTAACTAGGTGATTCGTGTCATTATAAAAACTTCTCTTATCTGAGAGTTTCTCTGGGGAGGGGCAGACAAACCACGAGAACTGGGCTGGGAAAAAAAGGGGCTGGAGCAGCGGCTAGCTCCTTCTTGCTCTCTCAGCATTCGGAGCAGAAGGAGGCTGCAGTCACTTTGGGAAGAATTCACCACCACTGCTGGGTTCTGTCTTGTGCTGCCTTCTGTCGTGAGTGGAGCTCTGCTTGTAAGAGTAGCTGTTGTACTAGCACCTTATAAACACCCTGCCTCACTAAAAAAGGGACTTTCA